>OU342742.1:313406215-313698881 GCA_910589775.1 Avena eriantha
CACATGCAATGACTATAGTGGATCCATATGTAGTTTATGAAAAGAACACACATGCAATTACTATAGTGGATCCATATGTTCTATGAAAAGAACACACATTCAATGCTCTAGTTGATCCATGTGGTTTATGAAAAGAACACACATGCAATGAACTCTTGTGGATCTATGTGGTTTATGAGAAGAACACACATGCAATGACTGTAGTGGATCCATATGTGGTTTATGAAAAGAACACACATGCAATTACTGTAGTGGATCCACGTGTTCTATGAAAAGAACACATATTCAATGGCTCTAGTGGATCCATGTGGTTTATGAAAAGAACACACATGCAATGAACTCTTGTGGATCTATGTGGTTTATGAGAAGAACACACATGCAACGACACTTGTGGATCCATGTGGTTTATGAAAAGACACACATGCTGTGGTGGCATCACTGCATGTGTTCTTTTCCAAAAACTCCAATGATGCACACTAATAAACTCACACATCCAATGAAAAGAACACACATTCAATGACACTGGTGGGTCAATGTGGTTTATGAAAAGAACACACATGCAAGGACTCTAGTGGATACATATGGTTTATCAAAAGAACATACATGCAATGAACTCTAGTGGATCTATGTGGTTTTTGAAAAGAATACACATGCAATGAACTCTAGTGGATCCATGTGGTTTATGAAAAGAACACACATGCAATGACTCTAGTGGATCGATATGGTTTATCAAAAGAACATACATGCAATGAACTCTAGTGGATACATAAGGTTTATCAAAAGAACATACATGAAATGAACTCTAGTGGATCCATGTGGTTTATGAAAAGAACACACATGCAATGACTCTAGTGGATCCATGTGGTTTATGAAAAGAACAAACATGCAATGTCTCTAGCTGTGGTCTATGAAAAGAACACACATGCAATTACTGTAGTGGATCCATACATGGTTTAGAAAAGAACACACATTCAATGACACTGGTGCATCCATGTGGTTTATGAAAAGAACACACATGCAATGAAATCTAGTGGATCCATGTGGTTTATGAAAAGAACACACATCCTGTGGTGGCATCACTGCACGTGTTCGTTTCCTAAAACCCCAATGATGTACACTAAAACACTCACACATCCAATGAAAAGAACACACATGCAATGACTCTGGTGGATCCATGTGGTTTATGAAAAGAACACATGCAATGACTATAGATGTGGTTTATGAAAAGAACACACATGCAATGATACTGGTGGATCAATGCGGTTTATGAAAACAACACAGATGCAATGACTGTAGTGGATCCACATGTGGTTTAGAAAAAGAACACACATTCAATGACAATGGTGGATCCATGTGGTTTATGACAAGAACGCACATGCAATGACTGTAGTGGATCCATATGTGGTTTAGAATAAGAACACGCATTCAATGACACTCGTGGATCCATGTGTTTTATGAAAAGAACGCCAATGCAATGACTCTAGTGGATCCATGTGGTTTATGAAAAGAACACACATCCAATGGACTCGAGTGGATCCATGTGGTTTATGAAAAGAACACACATGCAATGAACTCTAGTGGATCCATGTGGTTTATGAAAAGAACACACATCCTATGGTGGCATCACTACATGTGTTCTTTTCCTAAAACCCCAATGATGCCCAGTAATACACTCACACATCCAATGAAAATAACACACATGCAATGACTCTGGTGGATCCATGTGGTTTATGAAAAGAACACACATGCAATGACTCAAGTGGATCCATATGTGGTATAGAAAAGAATCGACATTCAATGAAACTAGTGGATCCATGTAGTTTATGAAAAGAACACACATGTAATGAATCTATTGGATCGATGTGGTTTATGAAAAAAGCACACATGCAATAAACTCTAGTGGATCCATTTGGTTTATGAAAAGAACACACATTCAACGAACTTAGTGGATCCATGTGGTTTATGAAAAGAACACACATGTTGTGCTGGCATCACTTCATCTGTTCTTTTCCTAAAACCGCAATGATACACTAATACACTCACACATCCAATGAAAATAACACACATGCAATGACTCTGGTGGATCCATGTGGTTTATGAAAAGATCACAGATGAAATGACTCTAACTATGGTTTATGAAAAGAACACACATGCAATGACTGTAGTGGATCCGTATGTGGTTTATGAAAAGAACACACATGCAATTATTGTAGTGGATCCATGTGTTCTATGAAAAGAACACACATTCAATGGCTCTAGTGGATCCATGTGGTTTATTGAAAGAACACACATGCAATGAACTCTTCTGGATCTATGTGGTTTATGAGAAGAACACACATGCAATGACACTTGTGGATCCATATGGTTTATGAAAAGATACACATGCTGTGGTGGCATCACTGCATGTGTTCTTTTCCAAAAACTCCAATGATGCACACTAATAAACTCACACATCCAATGAAAAGAACACACATGCAATGACTCTGGTGGATCCAATTGGTTTATGAAAAGAACACACATGCAATGACTCTAGATGTGGTTTATGAAAAGAACACACATGCAATGACACTGGTGGATCCATGTGGTTTATGAAAAGAAAATACATGCAATGACTGTAGTGGATCCACATGTGGTTTAAAAAAGAACACACATTCAATGACACTGGTGGGTCAATGTGGTTTATGAAAAGAACACACATGCAAGGACTCTAGTGGATCCATATGGTTTATCAACAGAACATACATGCAATGAACTCTAGTGCATCTATGTGGTTTTTGATAAGAATACACATGCAATGAACTCTAGTGGATCCATGTGGTTTATGAAAAGAACACACATGCAATGACTCTAGATGTGGTTTATGAAAAGAACACACATGCAATGACACTGGTGGATCCATGTGGTTTATGAAAAGAAAATACATGCAATGACTGTAGTGGATCCACATGTGGTTTAAAAAAGAACACACATTCAATGACACTGGTGGGTTAATGTGGTTTATGAAAAGAACACACATGCAAGGACTCTGGTGGATCCATATGGTTTATCAACAGAACATACATGCAATGAACTCTAGTGGATCTATGTGGTTTTTGAAAAGAATACACATGCAATGAACTCTAGTGGATCCATGTGGTTTATGAAAAGAACACACATGCAATGACTCTAGTGGATCCATGTGGTTTATCAAAAGAACATACATGCAATGAACTCTAGTGGATACATAAGGTTTATCAAAAGAACATACATGAAATGAACTCTAGTGGATCCATGTGGTTTATGAAAAGAACACACATGCAATGACTCTAGTGGATCCATGTGGTTTATGAAAAGAACACACATGCAATGACTCTAGCTGTGGTCTATGAAAAGAACACACATGCAATTACTGTAGTGGATCCATACATGGTTTAGAAAAAGAACACACATTCAATGACACTGGTGGATCCATGTGGTTTATGAAAAGAACACACATGCAACGACTCTAGTGGATCCATGTGGTTTGTGAAAAGAACACACATGCAATGAAATCTAGTGGATCCATGTGGTTTATGAAAAGAACACACATCCTATGGTGGCATCACTGCACGTGTTCGTTTCCTAAAACCCCAATGATGTACACTAAAACACTCACACATCCAATGAAAAGAACACACATGCAATGCCTCTGGTGGATCCATGTGGTTTATGAAAAGAACACATGCAATGACTCTAGATGTGGTTTATGAAAAGAACACACATGCAATGATACTGGTGGATCCATGCGGTTTATGAAAACAACACATATGCAATGACTGTAGTGGATCCACATGTGGTTTAGAAAAAGAACACACATTCAATGAAAGTGGTGGATCCATGTGGTTTATGAAAAGAACGCACATGCAATGACTGTAGTCGATCAATATGTGGTTTAGAATAAGAACACGCATTCAATGACACTCGTGGATCCATGTGGTTTATGAAAAGAACGCACATGCAATGACTCTAGTGGATCCATGTGGTTTATGAAAAGAACACACATGCAATGAACTTGAGTGGATCCATGTGGTTTAGGAAAAGAACACACATGCAATGAACTCTAGTGGATCCATGTGGTTTATGAAAAGAACACACATCCTGTGGTGGCATCACTACATGTGTTCTTTTCCTAAAACCCCAAAGATGCCCAGTAATACACTCACACATCCAATGAAAATAACACACATGCAATGACTCTGCTGGATCCATGTGGTTTATGAAAAGAACACACATGCAATGACTGTAGTGGATCCACATGTGGTTTAAAAAGAACACAGATTCAATGACACTGGTGGGTCCATGTGGTTTATGAAAAGAACACACATGCAATGACTCTAGTGGATCCATGTGGTTTGTGAAAAGAACACACATGCAATGAAATCAAGTGGATCCATGTGGTTTATGAAAAGAACACACATACTGTGGTGGCATCACTGCACGTGTTCTTTTCCTAAAACCCAAATGATGCACACTAAAACACTCACACATCCAATGAAAAGAACACACATGCAATGACTCTAGTGGATCCATGTGGTTTATGAAAAGAAAACATGCAATGACTCTAGATATGGTTTATGAAAAGGACACACACGCAATGACACGGGTGGATCCATGTGGTTTATGAAAAGAACACACATCCTGTGGTGGCATCACTGCACGTGTTCTTTTCCTAAAACCCCAATGATGCACACTAATACACTCACACATCCAATGAAAAGAACACACATGCAATGACTCTCGTGGATCCATGTGGTTTATAAAAAGAACACACATGCAATGACTCTAGTGTATCCATATGTGGTTTAGAAAAAGACCACACATTCAATGAAATTGGTGGATCCATGTGGTTTATGAAAAGAACACGCATGAAATGACTCTAGTGGATCCATGTGGTTTATGAAAAGAACACACATGTTGTGGTGGCATCACTGCATGTGTTCTTTCCCTAAAACCCCAATGATGCACACTAATGCACTCACATATCCAATGAAAAGAACACACATGCAATCACTCTGGTGGATCCATGAGGTTTATGAAAATAACACACATGCAATGACACCGGTGGATCCATGTGGTTTATGAAAAGAACACACATGGAATGACTGTAGTGGATCCATATGTGGTTTAGAATAAGAACACGCATTCAATGACACTCGTGGATCCATGTGGTTTATGAAAAGAACGCACATGCAATGAATCTAGTGGATCCATGTGGTTTATGAAAAGAACACACATGCAATGAACTCTAGTGGATCCATGTGGTTTATTAAAAGAACACACATGCAATGAACTATAGTGGATCCATGTGGTTTACGAAAAGAACACACATCATGTGGTGGCATCACTACATGTGTTCTTTTCCTAAAACCCCAATGATGCCCACTAATACACTCACACATCTATTGAAAATAACACACATGCAATGACTCTAGTGGATCCATGTGGTTTGTGAAAAGAACACACATGCAATGAAATCTAGTGGATCCATGTGGTTTATGAAAAGAACACACATCCTGTGGTGGCATCACTGCACGTGTTCGTTTCCTAAAACCCCAATGATGTACACTAAAACACTCACACATCCAATGAAAAGAACACACATGCAATGACTCTGGTGGATCCATGTGGTTTATGAAAAGAACACATGCAATGACTCTAGATGTGGTTTATGAAAAGAACACACATGCAATGATACTGGTGGATCCATGCGGTTTATCAAAACAAGACATATGCAATGACTGTAGTGGATCCACATGTGGTTTAGAAAAAGAACACACATTCGATGACAGTGGTGGATCCATGTGGTTTATGAAAAGAACGCACATGCAATGACTGTAGTGGATCCATATGTGGTTTAGAATAAGAACACGCATTCAATGACACTCGTGGATCCATGTGGTTTATGAAAAGAACCTACATGCAATGACTCTAGTGGATCCATGTGGTTTATTAAAAGAACACACATGCAATGAACTTGAGTGGATCCATGTGGTTTATGAAAAGAACACACATGCAATGAACTCTAGTGGATCCATGTGGTTGATGAAAAGAACACACATCCTGTGGTGGCATCACTACATGTGTTCTTTTCCTAAAACCCCAATGATGCCCAGTAATACACTCACACATCCAATGAAAATAACACACATGCAATGACTCTGGTGGATCCATGTGGTTTATGAAAAGAACACACATGCAATTACTCAAGTGGATCCATATGTGGTATAGAAAAGAATAGACATTCAATGAAACTAGTGGATGCATGTAGTTTATGAAAAGAACACACATGGAATGACTCTATTGGATCGATGTGGCTTATGAAAAAAGCACACATGCAATGAACTCTAGTGGATCCATTTGGTTTATGAAAAGAACACACATTCAACAAACTTAGTGGATCCATGTGATTTATGAAAATTACACACATGTTGTGCTGGCATCACTTCATCTGTTCTTTTCCTAAAACCACAATGATACACTAATACACTCACACATCCAATGAAAATAACACACATGCAATGACTCTGGTGGATCCATGTGGTTTATGAAAAGATCACAGATGCAATGACTCTAACTATGGTTTATGAAAAGAACACACATGCAATGACTGTAGTGGATCCATATGTGGTTTATGAAAAGAACACACATGCAATCACTGTAGTGGATGCATGTGTTCAATGAAAAGAACACACATTCAATGGCCCTAGTGGATCCATGTGGTTTATGAAAAGAACACACATGCAATGAACTCTTGTGGATCTATGTGGTTTATGAGAAGAACACACATGCAAAGACACTTGTGGATCCATGTCGTTTATGAAAAGACACACATGTTCTTTTCCAAAAACCCCAATGATGCACAATAATAAACTCACACATCCAATGAAAAGAACACACATGCAATGACTCTGGTGGATCCAAGTGGTTTATGAAAAGAACACACATGGAATGACTCTAGATGTGGTTTATGAAAACAACACACATGCAATGACACTGGTGGATCCATGTGGTTTATGAAAAGAAAACACATGCAATGACTGTAGTGGATCCACATGTGGTTTAAAAAGAACACACATTCAATGACACCGGTGGGTCCATGTGGTTTATGAAAAGAACACACATGCAATGACTCTAGTGGATCCATGTGGTTTGTGAAAAGAACACACATGCAATGAAATCAAGTGGATCCATGTGGTTTAAGAAAGGAACACACATCCTGTGGTGGCATCACTGCACGTGTTCTTTTCCTAAAACCCCAATGATGCACACTAAAACACTCACACATCCAATGAAAAGAACACACATGCAATGACTCTGGTGGATCCATGTGGTTTATGATAAGAACACATGCAATGACTCTAGATATGGTTTATGAAAAGGACACACACGCAATGACACGGGTGGATCCATGTGGTTTATGAAAATAACACACATCCTGTGGTGGCATCACTGCACGTGTTCTTTTCCTAAAACCCCAATGATGCACACTAATACACTCGCACATCGAATGAAAAGAACACACATGCAATGACTCTCGTGGATCCATCTGGTTTTTGAAAAGAACTCACATGCAATGACTCTAGTGTATCCATATGTGGTTTAGAAAAAGACGACACATTCAATGAAATTGGTGGATCCATGTGGTTTATGAAAAGAACACGCATGAAATGACTCTAGTGGATCCATGTGGTTTATGAAAAGAACACACATGCTGTGGTGGCATCACTGCATGTGTTCTTTCCCTAAAACCCCAATGATGCACACTAATGCACTCACATATCCAATGAAAAGAACAAACATGCAATCACTCTGGTGGATCCATGTGGTTTATGAAAATAACACACATGCAATGACACCGGTGGATCCATGTGGTTTATGAAAAGAACACACATGCAATGACTGTAGTGGATCCATATGTGGTTTAGAATAAGAACACGCATTCAATGACACTCGTGGATCCATGTGGTTTATGAAAAGAACGCACATGCAATGACTCTAGTGGATCCATGTGGTTTATGAAAAGAACACACATGCAATGAAGTCGAGTGGATCCATGTGGTTTATTAAAAGAACACACATGTAATGAACTATAGTGGATCCATGTGGTTTATGAAAAGAACACACATCATGTGGTGGCATCACTACATGTGTTCTTTTCCTAAAACCCCAATGATGCCCACTAATACACTCACACATCTAATGAAAATAACACACATGCAATGACTCTGGTTGATCCATGTGGTTTATGAAAAGAACACACATGCAATGACTCTAGTGGATCCATATGTGGTATAGAAAGAATAGACATTCAATGAAACTAGTGGATCCATGTGGTTTATGAAAAGAGCACACATGCAATGACTCTAGTGGATCCATGTGGTTTATGAAAAGAACACACATGCAATGACTCTAGCTGTGGTCTATGAAAAGAACAAACATGCAATTACTGTAGTGGATCCATACATGGTTTAGAAAAAGAACACACATTCAATGACACTGGTGGATCCATGTGGTTTATGAAAAGAACACACATGCAATGACTCTATTGGATCGATGTGGTTTATGAAAAAAGCACACATGCAATGAACTCTAGTGGATCCATGTGGTTTATGAAAATAACACACATTCAACGAACTTAGTGGATCCATGTGGTTTATGAAAAGAACACACATGTTGTGCTGGCATCACTGCATCTGTTCTTTTCCTAAAACCGCAATGATACACTAATACACTCACACATCCAATGAAAATAACACACATGCAATGACTCTGGTGGATCCATGTGGTTTATGAAAAGAACACACATGCAATGACTCTAGATGTGGTTTATGAAAAAAACACACTTGCAATGACACTGGTGGATCCATGTGGTTTATGAAAAGAAAACACATGCAATGACTTTAGTGGATCCACATGTGGTTTAAAAAAGAACACACATTCAATGACACTGGTGGGTCCATGTGGTTTATGAAAAGAACACACATGCAAGGACTCTAGTGGATCCTTATGGTTTATCAAAAGAACATACATGCAATGAACTCTAGTGGATCCATGTGGTTTATGAAAGGAACACACATGCAATTAACTCTAGTGGATCCATGTGGTTTATGAAAAGAACACACATGCAATGACTCTAGTGGATCGATATGGTTTATCAAAAGAACATACATGCAATGAACTCTAGTGGATACATAAGGTTTATCAAAAGAACATACATGAAATGAACTCTAGTGGATCCATGTGGTTTATGAAAAGAACACACATGCAATGAACTCTTGTGGATCTATGTGGTTTATGAGAAGAACACACATGCAATGACTCTAGTGGATCCATGTGGTTTTTGAAAAGAACACACATCCTGTGGTGGCATCTAAAATGGATCTTATGGGCACCTAGAGGGGGGGGTGAATAGGTGCTACTTCAAATTTTAATGCTTTTTCAATTTTCTGCTTGACACCAAAGGTAAATTCTCTAGATAACTAATTAGGAGAATTTCCCTATATGCAAACCTATCTACTAGCGAGTAAGTGGCGAGTGGAAAGAGGAACAAGTGAACCATAGTGAAGGACATGGAGACACATGATTTGTTTTACCGCAGTTCCTTCCTTGTTAAGGGAAGTACATCCGCTTTGGAGGGGTGGGCGGTACTAAGACCACCATGCCACAATAGGCCTCACCCTGTTCTCCGATGTATCCCGCCACCAAAGGCCTGATCCATCTTTCCACTATAGGAACCCTTCGAGGCGGGTACCAGCGCCTTTACACAACTAGCGGGGCACAACTCCTCAACCAAATTGGATGCTCCCGTAATGATAACAAGCTGCCAAAAGAACAAGTTATCAATAACAAAATACAAGATCTAGATATTAGCAAGAATACTGGATCAGGAATTTCTCCAAATGAATGGCGAGGAGTTGATAAGCTTGATTCGTGATGGCGATGAAGATTGTCTTCTCCTTCAATTCCCCCAACGATCAAAGCCTTCGGGTGGTTGAAGTGGGAGATCTAGTGAGAGAGCTCTTGCAAAGGGTCTGACTAATTTCGAGTGAATCAAGAAGTCTGCTCGATGGGGAGGAAGGGGCTTTTATACCCCCTGCACCCACTGAGCCGTTGGAGCCATTTGGGGCCGAATTATCTGGCCCAAGTGAGGGCCGGATTATCCCGCCTGGTGAAAACTCCGCCCTAGACTCGGATTATCTGGCAAATCATCTGCCTCCAAAAAGAGCGTCGCGGCTTGGCTCCCTTTGGTCATCTTCTAGGGGCCGGATTATCCGGCCCCATGCGAGGGCCGGATTATCCGGCTAGGGAAGGAAAAACTGCCCCTGTACAGATTTTCTGGGAGAAAATCCGAACCCTCACAGAGTGACGCGCCTTGGCTGCCTTTGATCATCTTGTGGGGACCGGATTATCGAGCCCCATGCAATGGCCGGATTATCCGGCTCGGGAAAAAACCCGCCCCTGTTCGGATTTTCCGGGAGAAAATCCGAACCCAAACAGAGCGTCGCTAATCCGAGTGGTTTATCAAAAGAACACATATGCAATGACTAGTGGATCCATGTGGTTTATGAAAAGAACACACATGCTGTGGTGGCATCACGGCATGTGTTCTTTCCCTAAAACCCCAATTATGCACACTAATACACTCACATATCGAATGAAAAGAAGACACATGCAATGACTCTGGTGGATCCATGTGGTTTATGAAAAGAACAAACATGCAATGCCTCTAGTGGATCAATGTGGTTTATGAAAAGAACACGCGTGCAATGAACTCTAGTGGATCCATGTGGTTTATGAAAAGAACACACATGCAAGGAAATCTTGTGGATCCATGTGGTTTATGAAAAGATCACACATGCTGCCAGGGTTCCTGGACATGATTAGACACCACATGTTGTGGTGGCATTAATGCATGTGTTCTTTTCCTAAAAACACAATGATGCACACGGATACACTCACACACACATCCTATGAGGTGTGGTGATGCAGCATCTTTCAAGCTGGTGGTAGAATGCATGCTGGAGTTGAATCCCAGCATGCTGCCAGGGTTCCTAGACATGGTTGGACACATGCTGTGGTGGCATCACTGCATGTGTTCTTTTCCAAAACCACAATGATGCACATTGACACACTGACCCATCCAATGAAGTGTGGTGATACAACATTTCATTGTATAAGACACTCACTTTCCATTTTTATACTACTCAATGTTGCCCTTGGTTTTTTGATACTACTCAGTTTTGCCCCCTCTCTCTCTCTCTCGTAGAAGCCCAAACCTATGCTCACTCAGGTTGCTACGCCCTGATTGGTTGGCATAGTTCTCACGCGGATCGTGCGCACCAATTGTTGATCCTGTGTGATCCAACATGGATCGTTGCACATGTCCAGCCCTTCATAGTACAACGTGAGACACCACGGACGTATCTCTCAGCGAGACTTCTACAAGAAGGAACACGAAGCCGTCCATGGAAAAAGTCGTCGAGTGGTCATGTCATGTTTGATCACGTGTGAAAAGCCTACTACTACTACTACTACTACTACTACTACTACCACAACACATGCACAGGGCAACGGGGTCATGGAGTGCACAGTTGTCGACATAACGCTGCAAATTACTGCCACTTGATTTTAATAAGACATATCCCATTTTTACGCAGCGTGCTCTCAATCTCACTTACAACTGGGCCGTACCGCAAGTAACTTGACGCATCAGGGGGCCCCTTGAGGAGACCTAACATTGCTAGAAATTGGTTCTGTGCCACTTGCATGCAGTGGAATCGAGGTTTTCCATGTGCGTGTTTTCAATGCAGTTATAAAGTGGAGATCGTGGTTGTTTGAAAAAAAATTGGATATCACGGTAGCCCAATCCCCCCGCCCACCACACGTGTCCACTCGAGGACTACCAAAGTTCCAGTGTTTATAAACCCGCTCGGCCTTCTTCTTCCATGAGCTAGTGTCATCTTCCACAATATGTCTAGTCCCAAAACCCCAATCTGCACCTACCACACGCGCCGAAGCTCCTTCGCTTGCACCATCGCCTTCCCTAGGTACGCCATGAAGCGTAGGCGTGGAGACGAGCTCGAGGTGATGCCAGTTGAAGATGCAGTAGCAGATGGCTCGGTCGTCGCCAAGCAGGCGGAGGCGTCTTCTCTAGGCACGCACGCCGCTCGTCGCTGCGACATCGAGGCTTCGAGCTTATCCGTCCAGCCAATAGCCGTCACCATCGAGCAGCAGGTGGCCAACAATGTTGTGGTGCCAGTGGCAGATCTGAATGAGGGGCAGGAGGCAGGTGGAGGCAATCCGGTGCTCTACATCAATGACCCCATCGCCATCTAGGAAATTGGTGATGCAATCGAAGAGAATGACGAGTTCGAGGAGGTCCCCGATGAGGAGTCTGAGGTACTACATTGCTAGCTTCCCTAGTCACAGTCGCAGATTTCACTGTTCATACATAGGATTTGCTCAATCGTGTATAGATTATTTTGCTCTTCAAGTAGGGTAGTATATATATGGTCGAACGGTCGACTGATGCATCTGCCATCTAGTCACAAAACACCAATCTGTCTAGTCACAAAACCCAATCTACTCATCTACCATCTAGTAAATTTACATTTGCTTAACTCGTTGTTGTTCATACGGTTCTTCTTGTGCTATAAATTTAATCGATCTGTAACATTTGATTTAGGGGTTTTAGGGTTTGCTAGTTGAGTGTTGATTTTGATACACAACTGCATATAACATTACATTTATATTCCTTATTGAGCCCAATGATTCAATTTTGCCCCAAAAGAATGCAAGGGAGACACATCCGATGGTGTCATTTTCTTAGGGATGGTTAGTGAACCTGAGGCAGCAATATACATAAACAATATAGGTTGTGATGTTGGTCTTTTGGTTCTCCAACTCCATCTCTGAAAAAATAATGAGGCCCTTTATTTATACTCATATGGAACCTACATATATAGTCTTGGTATTGTTTCTGATCTTTGAATGAGTCATATGATGCATATGTATATCCCTGAATATTGTTTCGTGGGATACATTTCAATTTCTTATTATGGCCAATGATTCAAATTTGGCCCAAAAGATAGGCAGACACATTGGTGTCAAAAAATTCCAGGGATGAGTTAGCGAACCTAGGGCGATGTACATGAACAATATAGGTTGTGCAATTGTTACTTTGTTCGCTTACGCCATCCCTGAACAAACTTATGAGGACGCAATCTTTATTCTACATTCATAGAACTATGATATTCGAATTATGTATTACATGCATTCATAGTGTATAAGAATTATATTTCAGTTTGTCATTGAGGCCGATGATTGAAATTTGCCCCAAAAGAGTGCAGGGGGAGACACATATGATGTTGTTTTTTTAGGGATGGGTTGGTGAACCTGAGGAAGTAATGCACACAAACAATATAGCTTGTGCTGTTGGTACTTTGGTTCACCGCCTCTTTCTCTAAAAAAATTATGAGGCCCTTAATTTATTCTCATTTGGAACTGCATATATGATCCTTGAATTGTTTCTGATCTTTGAATGATTCGTATGATGCATATGTATATGCATGGTTTTGATCATAAGTATTTTTAACATGTACTTGAAGACTAATTGTTTGGTTTTTTATTTATAATTACAATATTTAGGATTGTTTTTGTACCTGAATATGTATATCCCTGAATATTGTTTTGTAGGATTACATTTCAATTTTTTATTGTGGCCAATGATTCAAATTTGCCCCGAAAGAGAGGTAGACACATTGGTGTCAGATTTTTTCAGGGATGAGTTGGCAAACCTGGGTGATGTACAAGAACCACATAGGTTGTAGAATTGTTACTTGGTTCACTAACGCCATCCCTAAAAAACTTATGAGGTCCCTAGATTTATTCTACATTCATAGAACTATGATCTTTGAATTGTTATTGCATGCATGTATTCATAGTGTATAAGAATTAAATTTCATTTGCTCACCAAAGCTGTTGATTGAAATTTGCCACAAATGAGTGTAAGGGGAGACACATATGATGGTGTCTTTTTTAGGGATGGGTTGGTGAACCTGAGGCATCAATGTACACAAACAATATAGGTTGTGTTGTTGGTACTTTGGTTCGCCAACTCGATCTCTAAATATTTTTTGAGGCCCTTGATTTATTATCATATGGAACTATATGTATGATCCTTGAATTGATTCTGATCTCTGAATGATTCGTATGATGCATATGTATATGCATGGTTTTGATCATATGTATTTTGAACATGTACCTAGAGATTAATCGTTTGGTTTTTTATTTATAATTACAATATTTAGGATTGTTTTTGTACCTGAATATGTATATCCCTAAATATTGTTTCCTAGGATTACATTCAAATTTCTTATTGCGGCCAATTATTCAAATTTACCCAAAAGAGAGGAAGACACATTGGTATTAAATTTATTTAGGGATGAGTTAGCGAACCTAGGGATATGTACAAGAACAATATAGGTTGTGCAATTGTTACTTGGTTCGCTCATGCCATCCCTAAAGAAACTTATGAGGCCTTTATCTTTATTCTACATACACCCTGATGCAATTAATTGTCATTGTGTTGAGATGAAATGATATATGAACTGATCAAACTATTGCTGAGACGCTTTCTCTTTGATATCAACTTAATATTGTCTTACATATATATGTTATCACTTCTTGAGTTGTAATACAATTCAATCATATGTATGAGTTTTCAGTTATGTTCTTAAAAATCAACAGGATGATGATGATGACGTGGACGCTAGCAAGGAATCTAGGGACAACAAGAGACACTATGTGCTGAGACGGTTACTATGTGGGCAAATCCGTTTCTACCATAGGGGGAGACTGTTTTGCCCATTCTGTGGCAAAGCAATCAACGTGGACCTCGACAACATGATCCAGCATCTAGTGGGTGTTTGTAGAGGCGGAGGCAGACAACATAGGCCGATTACCTTGGCATGGCACGCAGCCTTTGGAAAATTCCTCCGGGATTATGTCAGGACTAGCATGTATCGCCTCGACTAGGTTTTCCCTTCATCCTACTAATGCCCCTGCCCTGCTAGGCGTCTCCGTGTCCCAGCCTCCTGCTGTTGCCCTGCTTTTATTTTGTTTTAGTTAATTTTTACCTCTGTGTTGCATGTAAGACAATATATCCATGGTGTCTTTGGTGAACCTTCTATATATATTAATCTACTCCTTTATATGGAGTTCCTTAAAATTTCTAGTGTTCAGTTATATTACTGATCATGCTCATGCACACTACAAAATATTTCTAGTGCTCGATTATATTATAATTGTCAAGGAATACATCAACAAGTTAAATTGGTCAAAATTTCGTATTGAAGTAACTAAATGATCTCACATTAGCGGTGGACGTTGGCAGAAGCCGAATGCATCAGCCGAAGACCTTGGCGTGGCACGCAGTCTTCAGCAAATTCCTTCCAGGTTCAACAACGGGTTGCCGAAGCCCAGCTCTGAATTCGCTTACACGTTCAACATGGCCGAACTTGAGCTACCACAGAGACCTTGACAGGGGTGGCAGAATTGGCACGGGTGCAACCACGATGATGGCAAGCTCGGATTCTTGAGGAGGAAAACAGGACCGAGCATGGTCGACACGGTGACAGATCTCAGCGGGAACCAATTCTCATCCCCGCGCCGTGCCATGGGTGTGGCCATGTTGAGGGAGAGCTCCGACTCGTGATGGGGAGGAGAGCGGGGCCGAGCAGGTTCGTCCATGTCCCAGCTCCGCGCCATGGCCGCGACCACGGAATGCCGCTCCTGGGAAGAAGAGGACATGTAATGGATGCAGGCGCTAACGCTGCAAGCCTACAGGGAGGAGAGAGGGGCCGAGCAGGTTCTTCCATGTCCTAGTTCCGCGCCATGGCCGCGACCATAGTTTGCCGCTCCAAGGAAGAAGAAGAAGACGTGTAATGGATACCAGCGCCAACACTGCAAGCCTACATGGCAGTCATGACGGCAGCGACATAACAACAAAAACTGGCAGGGGGCCCAACTTGATGGGCATTAGCCTGATATTTTGTATTCAAACATAAAGTGGAATTCATGCCAAACAATAACCCCTGAGTATTTGGCACACCAACTGTGGGCAACGTGGATGATTACAACCAACTTGGGTACCGCTTTGCCTTGGTGCGTCAACTTTTGGGCAGCAAAATGATATTATGCCTCCACATGTGATTCAATATCAAGGTGTTAGGAGAAACATGGGTTCGGCCCCGAACAAGGAAAATAAACCATATGATATCCCTTACTAAAATAAAGAAGGGAAAGAAAGTCATGCCAACTCACGCCCTAAACATGGACATTGCCAAGACATTTTTGGGCCCCGAACAGCAAGACCGATGGCATCCCGATATCCTCTGATGCTGGACGTAAGGACCAGCCTCGGCGACCCCCATGACCCAAAAGCATTCATGTCCTCACGAGGAAGCACAACCATGTCACTGCACCAGCATGCCGCCTAAAAGACACCCACGGGGTGGCACCGTTATCCATGAAAACAAAGTGCAACAAGGGCACCATGACTATCGACGTAACAATAATGATGGATGAAGGAGCAACAACCATCAAGGTGCTCAATGTCCACTAAGAAATCATGACAAGCATGGTGGTTCTCAAGTCATAGAAAGCAAGAAGCGAAACTCCCCACCAACACCACCACCTTTGACACCAAGCATCCTCCATGGTGGAGGTGAAAACACCCCGCAAAAATCTCACAACTCGTGGCACAACCCCCCACCCCATGGTAGCAATGCACACAAAGATTATCTTGCGCCCTACAATCCACACACACATCTTGATACAATCTAGGAGGCCTAGGAAGAACCCTGAATAGGGCCAAGATGCTTCGGTCAAGTTATCCGAGCAACATAATACCCTGTAGGACTCCATTGACAAATCTATCAAGGCTTACGATGGCAATGCCAAGCCATCTACATAGTTGTAGGACTACTACGCTTCTTTCAAAATCGTAGGGGGAAATCCCAACATAGCAGTAAAGTACCTCCCATTGATCCTCACTGGAAGGACCCATCAATGAATCAATGAAATTCCAAAAAAATATGTCTACAATTGGTTGGACATGCATGAAGCGTTCACAAAAAAACTTTGAGGGTACATACAAGATTCCATCTACTATTGGTGACTTACAGTGGTGGGTATAAGAAAATGATGAACATCCAGGAACTATCTCCCCCGCTGGTTCGACATGAGAAATTCTTGCTCAGGAGTACACGATGAAACCGATATGGTCACCTTCATAGATGACTTGGAAAGAGGATCATTGCTCCGACATACACTTAAGCGCGACAAGCACAAGGGTAATATCAACCTCTACTCGATGATGTTCATTGCGAGCAAATGCTCAACAGATGATGATAACGTTCGCTATGCTCTCTTTGTAGTAGCGAATCCAAACCAGGCCAAGAAAAACAACAAAACTAAGCGGAAAACTCCACCTGATAAAAACCAGATGCTGACATGGTTGCAATGACATTCGTTGGATGAGGTGATGGATGATAACATGGGCGTGGCCAAGGAGTAGGTCATTAGTAGAAGTGTAGTAGTGACACTACACATACTATACCTCGATCTCCTCAGACATATGAGAAATACTAGGATATGCCATGCTTTTCTCACCTAGATGCGAACGGAAAATTCACCCACACCAACCACAATTGCAAGTTTGTCAGCAACCTAAAGGAAGACCCAGAGTCGGGATACAAGTGAAGCCGGAAGAACAGGCCCAATGGAAAATGCAAAGGGAAAAAGGAGGACAAGGAGTCCAAGGATTATGGTGACATGGATGAAGACGTTTAACCTAAGCCACAACCGAGAAGAGAAATGGTGGAGGAAAAATTTCATTTGAGAAGAATAATCACATAAATCATACTCCAATAGTTAGAGCATTGAAAAACTCCCTGAGGATACTACTTGCTAGCTTTCCCAAGGTTCGTCTGTATGTAAAGTGGACGGAAGTTCAAGTGACATGGGATGGAGCAGATCACACAAAGCTCATCCCACAAGAAAATCAATATGCCATGGTCATCATCCCATTGATTGACAGATAAAAATTCACCAAGTGTCTTATGGATAGCAGAAGCAACGTCAAACATGGACACACTACACATGATGAACTTGTCCTAGACCCAGATCAAGCGCAGCAGCATCATATTCCATGGCGTGGTTCCTGGCCGGCAAGCATAGTCTCTTGGAAGTCCCACACTCCCAATAGCTTTTGGTGACATTAATAATTACTGCCAAGAAGCAATGACCTTTGTAGTGGTATGTTTCAAAAGTGTGTGTCATGTCATCTTTAGACGCTCCATCTTCCATGTTTTCCATGCACGGCCATGTCACATCTAGAATAAGCTCACCATGCCGGTCCCAAAATGTATGATCACCATTACAAGAAGCTTCAAAAGATGCGGCATTGTGGTCTTAGAGAAGCTGCCTATGCTGAAGCCATCCTCTACGGTGCAGAATTCAAAGAGATCTAGATCCAGTTCAATGACTTAGAGATGCCATCTTTGAAGCAGCAGATTTCGGACTACAAACCCACCTTCAAGGCTGCCATTGAGACCAACCCGGTGGAAATTGTGGTAGGCGATGCCGCCAAAACCACCACCATGGGGACAACGTTGGATCCCAAATAGGAAAGCGCCCTCGTCGAGTTCCTCCTTGCTAAAAAATACATCTTTTCCAAACAACATGCCGACATGAAAGGTGTAGCTAAGGAACCCTCCAAGCACATCTTAAACATCTATCCTACAGAAAAACTGGCGAAGAAAAACGATGATGCTTCGGTAAAGAAAAACGATGCGCCATCAGCAAGGAGATAACTAGGCTACTTAAGCCTAATTTTTTTGGAGAACTAATCCACACCAAATGGGTGGACAATCATATACTTGTACCCAAGAAAGAGATGAAAGAATTAAGGATGTGTTTTGATTATACCATCTTAAACAAAGCATGCCCATGGGATCCTTTTATTTTCCTCTCATTGTCCAAGTCATTGACTCAATGGCTAGCTCAGAACTTTTGTGTTTCTAGGATGAGTATTCTGGATACCACCAGATCATGATGTGCGAGTTGGACCAATTGGCGACTTTCTTCGTCACTCTCTACGACATGTACTACTATGTCACAATGCCCTTTCGGCTGAAACATTATGGTGGAACTTATAAACGGATGATGCATTGTTGCTTCCGTGATCAAATTGGTAGAAAAATTCACGCTTACATGGACAACATTGTAGTGATTTGAAAAAAAGGAAACGATCCCATCTCTAACTTGTAGGAGACCTTCAATAACATCCAGAAATTCAACATGATGCATAACCCTATGAATTTTGTCTTCGGCGTACCAATCGGCAAACTGTTGGGCTTCATTGTTTCCCACCGTAGAATTGAAGTTAACCCGAAAAAGATCAAGTCTATCGTAAACATGAAAAGGCCCACGTGTCTCAAGGACATATAATGGCTCACTGGCTACATTGCAGTTGTAAGCAGGTTCATAAGACAAATTGAGGAGAAGGCCATGCCACTCTACAGATTTCTCAAAAAGGAGGATAAATTTGTTAGGACTAATGAGGTAGATGATGTGTTGCAAGAGTTGAAGAGAATACTCTCCTCTACACCAATCTTCGTAATGCAGAGTCAATTGAATCCATGTTAATATACCAATCGGGTTATCAACATCTTCATCGTAGTGGAGCGTCAAGAAGCAAAGAAGAAATACATAGTTCATCGACCAGTTTACTATGTACGCAAGGTCTTGATGGAATCCAAGCAGCACTACCTGCACTAACAAAAGCTAGCTTATGGAGCCTTCCTCGATTGTCTGAAGCTAAGGTAGTATTTCCAGGAGCACCCTATCTTAGTAGTGAGCAAAGCTCCACTGTCCAACATTGTGAAGCCACAGGAAGGGTGGCGAATTGGGTCATAGAACTCGCCACCTTCAAAATCACCTACCAGAAGCACGATGCTATCAACTCTCAAGACTTGGTGGATTTTATTGTAGATTGGATAGAAACTCTAGTTGATACTCCTTTTCTAGTGCTACAGTTTTGGGTCATGCATTTTGACGGATCCAAAATGCTCAACAACTCGGGGGCTAGTCTATTACTACAACCACCAAGGGGAGAGAATCTTCAGTATGTCCTATAGATCCACTTCAATTCTACCAATAACATGGTGGAGCATAAAGTTCGTCTTCACGGATTTCATGTAGCCAAGGATATTAGCATCAAGCGCCTAGTTTGTTGTGGAGATTCTGAATTGGTTTCCCAGTAGGTGGCTAGCACCTAGAATGCGCAAAAACCTATGATGGACGAGGTAGACGAGATAAATATAGGCTTTGATGGATACAAAGTCTAGTATGTCAAACGGTAGGATAAAAAAGCAAATGATCTGTTGTGAAAGATTGGATCAGCATGCAAGCCAATCCCACCTAGCATTTTCTTGGAAGACCTCTGGGTACCATTTGTAAAGGCAGCATACCTAGAAAATCTGGATATAATAGATTCATTTGTCAACATAGTTGCAATGATCTCTCTATCAAGGATGAAACATTTTCTAGATTAACTCTTAGATGGAACCTTGCATACTGAAGAAGTCAAAAGACGGAAAATAGTATGCAGAGCAAAGTACTACATCATCATTGACAGTCGGCTATACAAATGAAACACCATAGATATATTCCTACGGTGGGTATATCAATACGAAGGCATTGAGATATCAAGAGATGTTCATCTCGGTGATTTTGGGCAACATGCCACTCCCAGATTATTGGTATCAACATATTTTAGGCAAGGATTTTATTGGCTTACCGCCAAGGCGGATGCAAATAATCTACTTGAGACTTGCGTCGGTGTTTGGGATATGCTAAATGGGTATCACCATGGCACATCCTTATTCCGGCTAACCCGGGTGGCCCATAGTTGGTAGCAAGGCCTATGGCCTGTTGGGTAGCCCAGTTAGACGGATCTAGAAAGGATGCCCATCCCGGATAATAGAAGTATACGTAGGAGTCACCGACATACTCGGAGCCGTGGTGTGCAAGAAATAAAAGACTAGTTCGTATTAGTGTAGGACTCTTTCCCTTGTCCCGCAAGGTCTTTCCCCTATAACCCTAGGTTCTGGTGCCTTTATAAACCGGACCAGTGGGAGCCTTTAAGGCACAACCTAGATTGCTACGTACAACATGCAACACCTCGCACAGTGATCTATCTCTGTAACTGGACGTATTGCCATTAAAGTGATTTATAGCAAGGGTAGAGTTACGCCACCATTGTGGAACTTGAACCTGGGTAAGCTATGTTACCTCGTACCAGCCAACTCTCCGTCTTACCCCACGTCTCTAAATATGCACTATGAGGACCCCTCCATGGTGTACTCGTCGGCAATACCACGACAGTTGGCGCCCATCGTGGGGCAAGAGGCGCTTCAAGCTCTACACCTAGCGAGGTCCAATCTGTTTGCGGGAATCGGCGACACCGTAGCCATCGGACGCATTCTCTTCTTCAGCAACATCCCGATCGTCCCTCCAGATGATTTTTGGGTGCCGGCGAAGACGAACCCTACGTGCTCCTCCCTCATCCCCTTCAGAGACATCCACATCTTCACCGGCGAAACCTACTCGGGTCCTAGCACCCAGGAAGTCGGGAACTCATCAAGCCCTACACGGACCGCCTACGGGCAGGGCACATTTGCGGAAGGATCAGAGTCGTACCTCTCTTTGGAGTATGGTGGCTTAGAGCAGGAAAATTCAAGGCCCACCCAAACCGTCCCTATGCAGGATATAAAGGTGGAAGGAGCTCCCAAATCTTCTTGGCTTCCTCGAGCGTTCGAGATGCGCATGTCACACTTTGTCAGCGTCATCACCATCTTCGATCTGGCCATATGCGTTCAAAGGGATGTATAGCTTCCACGCGAATACCTTGCTAGATGGATGAGGGTGAGGGAACCCCTAGAGGGTGATCGTGCCGACGAACTCATATACCACTTCATGGACGGGCTCACACCCGGAACACTCCTCTGGCATAACCTTTGAAGGCGGAAGACCATGGGTTGTCTCACCCTTGGTGAGATGGTCACAATCGTCAACAAATACGCGGACGCTAACGAGGAGGCTGAGGCCACGATTGCCGTCGTATCCGGAGGAGGAAACAACAACAACAACAATAACCCGCCTCCATGACCCTCCACATCCGCCGTCAACAACATCGAAGCCAACTCTGACTCCATCCTTGAAACGCTATATGCCGACATCAATATGGATGGCGGTGGCTCTGACACTAACTCACAGGAATACGATGTTGTTATGAGGGAGATCGAGTAGGAGATTGAGAAGGAGGAGCACGTCGAAAAGACCAACACATCCCACCAGGTGCTAGTCGCCATTGGGAGCGTGATGGAAGAAGACGGGCAGGAACCAGAGCGTGAGAGAACTCCGCCCACGACAGTTGTTACTAGAGCAGCAGAAGCCAAGAAGGCCGCCGAGCCTTCGGCTCCGGCCAAGGCCATGCCCCCTCTTGTTATCTACCTGCAACCAGTGCAGGAACTCACCACGGCCCCCAATACTGCCAGGCAGTCAAAACAGCCGCCAATGCAACCATCAACGTCTACAGCTGGGAACCCATTGGTTACTCCCCCTGACAAGGAAATCTATGGTGCACTCCTCATTGAGACCGTTACCGTCGCGCCTATCCAGAGCGTCATGGAGCTTGATGATAAGAGTGCGGCAATCCTAGCGGAGCCCAAGTGCATCGCAGAACATGGAACTAAGCTGGACGAAGATATGGCAAAGGCATAGCAATCTATCAAGGTGGTAAGACCTATGGAGGCTGAATACAAGCAGTTGCTGTTAAAGCACAAGGCAAAGAAAGCACCAGCTCACGTTGTCGAAGATCCCGACGTTCGGCACAGGTTGGGATATGAGGGATCCAAGCCGGCAAAAGCCACCCCGTACATGGATTTAGAGGGGATGCAAGTAATGCCAACTCCCGCCCTCAATATTGTCATCGCCAAGACCTGGAGCAAGACAGGTCGCCAAAAGTAGTTGGTCAAGTGTATGACCTTGTTGCCAAGGCATGCAAGCAATAGGAGAAGGCCACCTCGCAGAGGCTTGAGTCCAATCCGGAGCTTTGCTAGTCAACGCTAAACATCTGTAGCAGGCCAAGATCTCCCCATGATGAATGATCTCAAAAAAGGCTTTACGGAGCGAAGACGGAGGGATGCACACAAGAGGGCTGACACCATACCCATATCCTCCGATCACAGAGAAAAGGCTCGCCCTCATCGGTTGCCGCCTCCACCACCATCCCGGCGTCATGAGGAACCATAGTCATGCCACCGTACAAGCATGCCACCGCCTATGCGTCCCTAGGTTGGTATGGTTATACATGACCAGGGTGAGAACCCCAGCATGCCGGAGAGCGCAGCGCCGTTGAAGGACACATAACCAAATCCTACAAGGAAGCACCACATCCGACAAGCAACCACGACAGGAGCAAGGAGTCGCAGGAGGGTAATAGCAAGAAAGCTAACCCACCGCCTCCACCACCACCATCGCCACCTATCAGCCATCATGGCGGGAGGACACGGTGGATCTCATAGATCGCACCGCAATTCCCCTCCTCATGATGGAAAAGGGAAGAAACCACAGCCGTACGATGCACGTTCAGGGCTAGACAAGATCCAAGAAGCCTGGGAGCTCCCGTACCTTCGGTCGTGTTGTTTTGGACAAGTTAATTGGGCTACAACTTACCCCAAGGGTCTCTGGATAGACAAAACCATCAAGCCCTATGACAGCACCGCCAGGCTGGTGACGTGGTTGCGGGATTACAACGAAGTGATTCACATCGCAGGGGAAACCGCAATGTCGCGATCAAGTACCTCCCACTCATGCTGACTGGCACTGCCCAACAATGGATCGACGACTTGCCGGAGAAATCAATATGAAATTGGTTGGACATGCATGAAGCGTTCACTAAGAACTTCAAGGGTACGTACAAGCGTCCCAGCACTGTCGGAGACATTTAGCAGTGCGTACAAGAAAATGATGAAACCTCCCATACCTACCTCTCTCGCTGGCTGGATATGAAAAAATCCTGCGCAGGGGTGCACGGACAAGCTGCTATGGCCACCTTCATCGACGGTCTGGAAAAGGGAACTTTGCTTCGGCACACGCTGAAGCGAAAGCAAGACAACAATGAGCTCAACCTCAACGCAATGATCGCCCATGGCTAGCGAGTTTGCCGCTTCTGCGCACGCAAGTCATTGCCGGCAATAGCAATCCCTACCCAAGCCTGAAAGAACAACAATAATAAGTGGAAGACTCCACCTGAGGAAAAGCAAACAGCCAACATGGTCGTCTCTACGTTTACTGTCAGAGGCGAAGGTGGACAGCGTGGACATGGCCGGGGGAGCTAGCAATGGCCAGCAAAGGAGGGATTCTACACCCTCAGCACCCCGCATTCCCCAAACGCACAAAGAGTCCCGCAATATGTCGTGTTTCGTCCACCTTGATGGAAACGGGAAAGCCAGCCACACCAACCGTTAATGCAAGTTTGTCAATGATCTCCAGGAAGACCCAGACTCCGGTTACAAGCAATGTCGGAAGAATAGACCCCACGGAAAGGGCAAAGGGAAGAAGAAGGAGGAATCCAAGGAATCAAGTGATATGGATGAAGACGTGGAACCCAAATACTTCAACAAGGGAGAGGGTAAATGGAAAACCCCCTTCGAGAACAAGGCTTCAGTCTACCACACTTTCCTTGGCACTCCCACCGTCCGGGCCTAGAAAACCTCACTAAGGATACTGATGGCTACCCTCCCTCCGGTTCCCTAGTACGTCAGGTGATCGGAGATTCCAATTACTTGGGATAGGAAGGATCACCCAAACCTTATCCCAATAGAGAACCAGTATGCCATGGTCATCAACCCTTTGATTGATGGCACAGAATTCACCAAGTGCCCGGTGGACAGCGGAAGCAACCTCAACATCATGTATCTGGATACACTCCACAAGATGAACTTGACGGAGACCCAGCTAAGGAAGAGCAACACTATGTTCCATGTTATGGGTTCGTAGCATGGAAAACAAAAAAATTCAACCGCAAGAACGAACAGAACCAAGATCCAATCTAGGAAAAGCCAAGATCTAATCTATTAGATAAGTGCAATGAGATAGATCTATACTAACCCTTGTAGATCAAAAATCCTTGTGCGAGATCAGATCTCGTGGTTGATGTAGACGATCACTTCTCGATCTCAAGATCGAGTAGACGATCCTTCTGGTGCTGTGTTCCGGCAGCGCTTCCGCCGACGGTCACATGTGCGGAGTCGATGTAGACCTTCCTCTCCCAAATCCAGCGAGCAGTGGAGGTAGTAGATCTCCACGGGATCCCAGCAGCATGACGGCGTGGTGGTGGTGGTGGTGAAGGATTTCTGCAGGGCTTCGCCTAAGCCGGAGCAGGAGGATGGTCGAGGAAAGACGCAACCAAGGTTTGGGGTTGAAGGAGCAAGGGGGAGGTGCCCCATTCCTCCTTTATATAGAGCGGGAGGCGGCCTAGGGTTGGCCCCCTTTCCCCCTAGGGTTTGGCGCGCCAAGGGAGGGGGAGGGAGTTTTCTCCCCTCCCCCAAGTATTCCCCTTTCTTTCTTGGTTTTCAAGCAAACTCTATGGAACATTCTCGAACTTTTCAGAACACTCCGAAACCTTATAGAACCTCCATATGAATACTCTAAAACATTTCCGAAACCCAGAAAATGATCTCCATTAAATGAATCATATTCTCCGGACAATTTCGGATCTCCTCGTGATGTCTCTGTTGGGTCCGCAGCATAGAAAACAAAAAATTTCCTACGGTGTGAACTACACGCCAAGATCTATCTACTAGGTACAAAGCAACGGGTGGACATACATCCAACGAGAACTTACCCTCGAAGACAACGAGTTTTGTTAACGATTAGGAACTCGTGGTTGATGTAGTCGTACACTTGCCGATCTCAAGATCGTGAGGAAGTCCAGCAGGTCTGGCTCCAGCACGTCCATCAGATCTAGCTCCAGTTGCACCAATTCCAGCACCGCAAAGCAGCGGTGCATCCGTGATCGCACACACGTCTGGTACCCCGACAACCTCCATCCCTCGCTCCAGCAAAGCAGCGGAAGTAGTAACTCCTTTCCAGATAAAGCCACCGGGAACATGTATCTCGCTAATCCGAGACCATGGGGAAATAATACTAGAGGAAGAGAGAGAACCTTCACAAGGAGGTGTGTTTGAGAAGTGAGGAGAGGGTGGCCTTTTATAGGAGGAGGGGGTGCCCCTCCTTCATGTCCGGCGCATGGAAGAGGTGTCTCTTCACCTCCTCCATTCATGTGGTTGTAACCCCTCCACATTAAATTGCCTCTTCACATTCCCTTTTAAAGTCTCCACATTAAATGCATTAAATTTCTCCAAATTTATTGCTCTCTCATTTAATAAAACTCTTTTATTATTTTTATTCAGAATTTTGTTAATTACTTTAATTAACAAACATTCACAGAAAACCCCCTGCAACATTTCAATATTACATGTAGAACCAATTTTAGCAATTTCACCCGAAACAGTTTTGGTGTCTATTGAAATAATTCTAGCGCTTTCTTAAATCTTTATCTGAAACATATTTTCTCCAAATGGTGTCGGTATCCCTTAAGTGTGTCACCCTACGGTTCGCGAATAATGTAGACATGATCGAGACCCCTCTCCGATCAATAATCAGCAGCGGGACCTGGAGATCCGTACTGACTCCTACACAATCAACGATGACTTCTGTGATCGTGAGAACCTTTAAACCTTGTAACTAAATCCCTTTGTATCGCGATATATTACATGTCCGAGATTCGATCATCGGTATCTCCATACCTAGTTTGATCTCGTTACCGACATGCACTCTTTTCTTGTTCCCGTGATATAACATTCTAGTGATCACATCACTTGCTTGCAAGCTATCTTAATGTGATATCACCGAGAGGTCCCAGAGTATATCTATCCGTCATCGGGATTGAAAAATTCCACTCTTGATCCATGAGCCTCAACATAACACCTTCGTAGCACTGAACCCATCTTTATAGTCACCATGTTACAGTGTGACGTTTGATGTTATCAAGATACTCTTCTGGTGTTAGCAATTAATATGATCTCATGGTCTAAGGATAAAGATTACTTCGTATAGTGTTATAGCAATATAAACATAATGACTTTAATCGTAATGTTATACTTCGGATGAATGTTCATCACATCATTCCACCAATGTTGTGACCTCGTTATTAACAACATCCAATGTCCATGATCAGGAAACCTTGGTCATCTTGTTAATCAACGAGATAGTCTATAAGAGAGGCATAACTAGGAACCCTTTTTGTTTATTAAACACACATGTATGGACTTTTCCGATCAATACAATTATAGCATGCAAAATAAACATTTATCATAAACATGGAATAAGATAATAACCACTTTATTATTGCCTCTCGTGCATATTCCCTTCAGTCTCCCACTTGCACTAGAGTCAATAATCTAGTTTGAAAAACTTTGCGTATTGAACACCTATGGCTTTCTTGTGTTGCATATACGCTATTGCTAGTGGTTAACATAATCTCCGGATCTGATAGTTTCAGGTCCGTGTGTATTTGCATGTCTTTGCGTCTCTACGCATCACTCATTCTCAAATGAGATGGCATTGTATAAATTTGGTCCTTTGGTGAGACCTTTAGTTCGTTCAGCTCAAAATATGTTGATATTATTGTCACACAATATATCTTCATAGTATTAGCCCACTTTGAACCACACCTAGTTTGATAACAAACTACTTAACACAAATGCCCTCCTATGCTGCTACTATAGCAGTCATATACTTAGCCTTTTGTTGTAGTATCCGTCACAATGTCTCAACTTTGGAACTCATCAAAATCCATCATGGAACATCCTTTCCATTACATAGTCGAAATTGAGATAAATTTAATTTGTATCTTGTGACAAAACTAGTATCAATGTAACACTTTACAATGAACTACCTTTAACTATTTGTCACTTATACATGATATATTCTTAGATCTTCCAAAGCTCATAAGAATATCTTTACTATTTTCCAATGATCATCTTATGAATCATTCTGGTATATGCTCATAACATTTAGAGCATAGGACATTCTGGATATATACATATCATGGTATAATCGATCAAAATCTTCATGTGATTTTACTCACCAAGTGTTGAAACACTTGAATTTTGATACAATCCTTTTCATGCAGCAAGAACCTTTCTTGTTGTTTCCATATTGAACCCTTTCAATATCTCATATATGTATGTCTGGCACAACCATATTAATGCCTCAATCTATCCATATAGATATTGATGCTAGATATTTCGGTTTTGCCCAAGTCTTTCATCGAAATCTTATTTTAATGAAATTCGTAACATGTGTCAATACAAGATACATCATTTCCAATCAACAATATGTCCTCTACATAATGTATTAGAAATATTTCTCTACGCTCCCACTTAATTTCTTGCAAATGCAAGCATCTTCATCATCTCCGATGAATTTAAACTATTTTAACAGTTTCATCATGGTGAAGATTCCAGCTCCGCTATGCTTAATTCAACTATTGAAGTTTGCATGCCCTTTTAGCACCCTTTGAATTAACAAAAACCCTTCGGACCGTGTCATCTACACGTCCTAGGTAACCATTCTATTAGAAGAACCATGTTTTTTTATTCAACTACCATATACCAAATTATATGTAGTGGTTGCTACATTAATCCGTCAAGACTAAATATCGCTATGAAAGATCAAATCTTGTCATAGTCAACTCCTTGAACATTGTCGTAAACTTCTTTCCGACATGTCGACTATTTCATAGATGTTAAACATCCATGTCTATTTCTTTATAGATCCAAACACAACCGATAGGCTTCACGCCTTTCCGGAGGGTCTTCCAAGTTCAAAAACTTGATTTCTCGTGTATGGATACTATCACGGATTCTATGACTTCTAGTCATTTTATGGAGTCAGGGCCCATCATCGCTTCTTTGCATGTAGTCGGTTCATCATTGTCAAAACAATAACGACTTGCTTATCAAATCATACTATTTGATTCTTACCGACCCACACGGTTCAATAGGAACTCTAATCTCTGAGATCACACCTTTTGTAATCATGGGAGCCATGAGCATTATGGCTGCCACCGGGACACTTTTCGGCGCTGCGCTACTTAGCACATATAGCTAAGGTTCAACAACCTTATCAAAGTTCTATTGTCCTCCCACTTAACTTTTCGCGAGAAATTCCTTCTCAAGAAACTTGACGTTCCCAGTAACAAACTCTTTTGTCCTCGGTGTGATGGAGAAATTCCCAACAAATTCTTTGGGATAACCTACAAAGACGTGTTTATCTAACTTTGGTTGTAAACATTTTACTTATGCATTGCATACCAAAATTTAAGAAAAGACAATTCGGGTTTTATCCCAAACCATAACTTATATGGTGTCATTTCAACAGATCACGATGGTGCTCTTTTCAGTGTAGAAGTGTTGGTCTCTAAAGCTTCAATCTTTAAAACATAATGACAGTTTTATAAATGACACCTTTGATCTTACCATGTCAAACATGGTTTGATTTCATTTCTCGAATATGCCATACTCTTATGGTTTACCGGGAAATCCAAATTCATGGAACAATTCCTCAAATCTTTGGTGTTTTGCTAAACATGTAACTCAAATATCTTCCTTTACGATCAAATCATAAACTCTTTTATTTTCTTGTTACAATGATTTTTCACTTCATCTTGAAAGTCTTTGAACAACTTTCAAATGTTTCATACTTCTTCCTTATTAAGTAAATATACAGATATATTCACTCAAATTTTTGAAGAAAGCATATGAAGCAAAAAGATCCATCGCATATGGCTACACATAATGGACTATGCACATCAGCATGCACAATTTCCAATAAGCTAGTCATCTGTTCCTATCTGGACTATGGACGGAGTTTCAATTATCTCGAGGAAAGTCTCACATGCGTCAATTGATCAAAATTAAAGACTCCAAAAATCCATCAACATGGAGTTTCTTCATGTTTTCTTCCCAATATAATTTAAACAGCAATGTCACTTCATAAGTGATCTTTCAATCATTTGTCTTGCGACATTTTAGCAATAGTGTTTATGGATGTGATTTCTCCCACTAGACTTGTAAAAGTTCATCCATCCTTTATGGAATATGGTAATTATTTGAACAACCATTGTTCTCGTAATACCGGAACAAAATAACAATTATTAAAACAAATCTTGAAGGCTAGGTTTGACGGCAACGAAAAGCACAATAACACTTTATTTGTGTTCGATGATCATCATCAATTATTCTCTTGGTAGTTACTTAGGCCATTGCAGTTCATGAATTGCGTTGTCATGTATGACACTTCATACCAACCAATTCGGTATCCAATACTGGTATCCAATACCTAGGAACCACATTGTTTAATAAGCAAGGAATACAACCATAACATGTATATCTTCTATATACCCAAGTTGGACATCTCCAACCTTTTATTTTTTGCCAAATATTTTATAGATTCTCTTTCAACAATTCCTTTTCTTTTAAAAGAATCTATCAACATCAATAGTGGTGTCATCAACATGACACATGGTACAAAGCGTATATAGTCAAATACTAATACCTTTGGACTTGCACTTTGAAGTGGATCACCATCATCAAATGTTTGGTGTTCTTTCAAAAATTCATTCTTTAGTAATCTATTAGTGTAGTAAACATTTTACTTACATATTATATTCATCCTTATCATGACAACTTTCATGATCAAGCTACTATAGCTTATAAGGAAGAATCACGAGTATAATATCAGTCCCTAAAACCTTTTTGGTAGATTCTGATGCCTAGCATCTCCATCCTTCACAAATTCTCATACAATATGAGAACATGTATTTTGCTAAATTATACTCTATCATAATGCAACCAAAAAATTGTTTCAGATATCACAATATCTTTCACACATGATGGTTTCTGAAACAATTTTCAGCTCCAATATAATCTTGATATTAAAGCAACTTTTTGAATATCAATAATCATGGAGGCAAACATGATACTTTAGATACTAACATTGGAATTCTTACTCTTGATTTAATACTACTTATTAAACTTCATGGAGTAAATAGAGTTTGCTGAAAGTTTGCAATAGGACTTATAAACTTTAAATTGACATTCAGAACAATACGATACCAGTTCATAAAGTAAATATCCAGAATTCTATAGTTCTATTATCTCAAATAAAAACTAAGCATAAGGTAGAAAACGAATGACAATGACTAAGACAAACTATGCAAATTCACTTTGATTTAATTTATGACAAATTGAGTTCGACTAATCCAAATTACTAATGAACTCCCACTAAAAAACGACATCCCTCGTGTCTTTTTGGTGATTACATGAACCAAATCTACTACACCAAGTCTGATCATCACGTGAGTTGATGTAGCTTCAAAGGCGAGCATCTATATGGGCATCATATCAACTATATGACTCATGCTTAACCTTTCGGTCCGTGTTCCGAGGCCATGTCTGTACATGCTAGGCTTGCCAAGTAAGAACCTTAGTATTCGCGTGTGTAAAACTGTCTTACACCCGTTCCTATGAAAGCATAGATTCGAGTACACCCGATCATCACGTGATGTCTCGAAACACGATCCATAAAACGGTGCATACTTAAGGAAGAACACATTTTATCTTGATATTTAAATGAGGGATCATCTTATAATGCTAACAAAAGCGCCAAACTAGCAGTATAAGATGCTAACATCTAATGTGTAAAGTGAGATGATATGGTCCAAGCATTTGATCTCTATCACTTGCATCGTGGTATGATCTCAATCATTCCTTTGTGTGTAAGGCCAAGGTCTATGGAACTTACACGTTGAGTGTGTTGTAAGAGTATCTATCATACATCTACTTACAACAATACCATATCAAGACACTAGCCCAGCAACGATCTAAACTAGATGCCTCTAATTTATCAATTGCAAGTTTTACGTGGCTTAGGGCTTTCGGAGATAGAACCGTTCTTACCTACGAACATGAACCACAACGAGGATAACCAAGTTATTAGCAACTCGTTGTAAATCAGATATTGACTATAGTAGGAGAGACATACACCCACCAGCCATTTCTGCAAAACAAGTTGCATGTCAGTCGTGGAACCGGTCTCATGTACCGTGACATGTAAGGTTAGTCTGGTCCGCTTCATTCCACTATGCCACCAATATCCAAAATACATGGAAGATGCAATAACATGATCATCATTACCCACATATAAAGATATGTGTACTACCTGTGCAAAGCACCTACACATAGATCAGGCTCTGATACCACTGTTGGGTCTGTAGCATAGAAAACAAAAAAATTCCTACGATGTGAACTACACGCCAAGATCTATCTACTAGGTACAAAGCAACGGGTGGACATACATCCAATGAGAACTTACCCTCGAAGACAACGAGTTTTTAACGAGTAGGAACTCGTGGTTGATGTAGTCGTCAATTGCCGATCTCAAGACCGTGAGGAAGTCCAGCAGGTCCGGCTCCAGCACGTCCATCAGATCTAGCTCCAGCAGCACCAAGTCCAGCACCGCAAAGCAGCGGTGCATCCGTGATCGCACACATGTCCGGTACCCCGACAACCTCTGTCCCTCACTCCAGCAAAGCAGTGGAAGCAGCAACTCCTTTCCAAATAAAGCCACCGGGAACATGTATCTCACTAATCCGAGACCATGGGGAAATAATACTAGAGGGGGAGAGAGATCCTTCACAAGGAGGTGTGTTTGAGAAGTGAGGAGAGGGTGGCCTTTTATAGGAGGAGGGGGTACCCCTCCTTCATGGCTGGCGCATGGAGGAGGTGTCTCTTCACCTCCTCCATTCATGTGGTGGTAACCCGTCCACATTAAAATGCCTCTTCACATTCCCGTTTAAAGTCTCCACTTTAAATGCATTAAATTTCTCCAAATTTAATGCTCTCTCATTTAATCAAAATCTTTTATTATTTTTATTCAGAATTTTGTTAATTACTTTAATTAACAAACATTCACATTAAACCCCTTGCAACATTTCAATATTACAAGCAGAACCAATTTCAACAGTTTCACCCGAAACAGTTTCGGTGTCTATTGAAATAATTCCAGCGCTTTCTTAAATCTTTATCTGAAACATATTTGCTCCAAATGGTGTCGGTATCCCTTAAGTGTGTCACCCTACGGTTCGCGAATAATGCAGACATGATCGAGACCCCTCTCCGATCAATAATCAGCAGCGGGACCTAGAGATCCGTACTGACTCCTACACATTCAACGATGACTTCTGTGATCGAACCTTTAAAGCTTGTAACTAAATCCCTTTGTCTCACGATATATTACATGTCCGAGATTCGATCATCGGTATCTGCATACCTAGTCTGATCTCGTTACCGACATGCACTCTTTTCTCGTTCCCGTGATATAACATTCTAGTGATCACATCACTTGCTTGCAAGCTATCTTAATGTGACATCACCGAGAGGTCCCAGAGTATATCTATCCGTCATCGGGATTGACAAATTCCACTCTTGATCCATGCGCCTCAACATAACACCTTTGTAGCACCGAACCCATCTTTATATTCACCCTGTTACAGTGTGACGTTTGATGTTATCAAGATACTCTTCCGGTGTTAGCAATTAACATGATCTCATGGTCTAAGGATAAATATTACTTCGTATAGTGTTATAGCAATATAAACATAATGACTTTGATCGTAATGCTATACTTCGGATGAATGTTCATCACATCATTCCACCAATGTTGTGACCTCGTTATTAACAACATCCAATGTCCATGATCGGGAAACCTTGATCATCTTGTTAATCAACAAGCTAGTCTATAAGAGAGGCATAACTAGGAACCCTTTTTGTTTATTAAACACACATGTATTGACATTTCCGATCAATACAATTATAGCATGCAAAATAAACATTTATCATAAACACACATGTATTGACGTTTTCGATCATTATTGCCTCTCGGGCATATTCCCTTTAGTCTCGGATCCAACCCGAGACTCCAAACAACATTCGATCTCCAACTCAAATTCCATATCTACCTAAACATCATCGAACCTTAAGTGTGTTACCCTACGGTTCGCGAATATGTAGACATGATCGAGACACCTCTCTGATCAATAACCATCAGCGGGATCTGGAGATCCATAATGGCTCCCACATACTCAACGATGACTTCGTGATCGATAGAACCATTAACATACGAAACCAATTCCCTTTGTTAGGAGATACTCTACTTATTCGATGTTCGATCATCAGTATCTCCATACCTTGTTCAACCTCATTACCGATAAGTACTCTTTACTCATTCCGTGATATGTCATCCCTGGTGAGCTAGTCACATGCTTGCAAGCTAATTAGATGATATTCCACCGAGAGGGCCGAGAGCATATATATCCGTCATATGGATGGACAAATCCCAGTCTTGATCCATGCGCTTCAACACATACTTTCATCATACCTAATGCCACCTTTATAACCACCCAGTTACGAAGCGGCGTTTGATGTCATCAAAGCACTCATCCGGTGATGGTGATTAACACAATCTCATGGTTAAAGGATTAGGTTACTATGCATTTGAAAGCTTGTGGCAAAACGAACTTAATGGCTTGATCTTATGCTATGCTTACTATGGGTGTGTGTCCATCACATCATTCTCCTAATGATATGATCTTTTTATTAATAACATCGAATGTCCATGATCAAGAAACCATGATCATCTATTAATCAACAAGCTAGTCTTAACAAGAGGCTGACTAGGGACTCTTTTATGTTTACAAAACACACAAGTATTAGTGTTTCCTAATAATACAATTATAGCATGGGATGTAAACATTCCTCATAAACACAAAGATATAATAATAACCATTTTATTATTGCCTCTTGGGCATATCTCCAACAAACTCCCACTTGCACTTGAGTCAATAATCTAGATTATATTGTAATGTACTTAACACCTATGGCATTCTGGTGTTGGTCCTGTTTTGCTCTTGAGAGAGGTTTAGTCAACGGATCTGCCACAGTCAGATCAGTGTGTACTTTGCAAATCTTTATGTCGCCATCTTGGACATACTCGCGAATAGCATGGTAACGTAGCTTGATGTGCTTCAGCTTGTTGTGTGACCTTGGCTCCTGTGCATTGGCTATGGCACCCGTATTGTCACAATAGATGTCCATCGGGTCCAACGCACTAGGAACCACACCAAGCTCAGTAATAAACTCCTTCATCCATATCGCTTCTTGTGTAGCATCCGAAGCAGCTATCTATCCCGATTCAGTTGAAGATTTTGCCACAACGCTTTGCTTGGCACTCCTCCAGCTCACTGTAGCACCATTCAAAATAAATACGTATCCAGACTGTGACTTCGAGTCATCCGGATTCGTGTTCCAACAAGTTGTTCATCACCTCCAGAAGAAAGAACCATATCCTTAGTCCTTTTCAGGTACTTGAGAATATTTTTGACCGCTGTCCAGTGTTCCATTCCAGGATCACTTTGATATCTGCTAGTTAAACTAACAACATGTCCTATATCCGGTCTTGTACACAACATGGCATACATGACAGATCCTATGGCCGAGGTATAGGGGATTTTACTCATCTTCTCTCTATCTTCTGTCGTAGCTGGATTTTGAGTCTTACTCAAGGTCTTACCTAGAAACATGGGCAAGAACCCTTTCTTGCTTTCTTCCATTCTAAATATCCTGAGAACTTTGTCCTGGTATGTACTTTGTGAAAGCGCTATTAAGCGTCTTGATCTATCTCTATAAATCTTGATGCCTAAAATGTATGCCGCTTCGCCAAGATTCTTCATTGAAAAACAATTATTAAAATAGGCCTTGACACTTTCAAGAAGTTCTATATCATTCCCAATCAACAATATGTCATCCACATATAGTATTAAGAATGCTACAGAGCTCCCACTAACTTTCTTGTAGATACAAGCTTCTCCATAAGTTTGTATAAATCCAAAGTTTTTGATCACCTTATCAAACCGTTGATTCCAACTCCGGGATGCTTTCTTCAGTCCATAAATGGAGCGCTGAAGCTTGCATACCTTGTCAGCATCTTTAGGGTCGACAAAACCTTTGGGTTGTACCATATACAACACTTTCTCAATGTGACCATTAAGGAACGCCGTTTTGACATCCATCTGCCAAATCTCATAATCAAAATTTGAAGCGATTGCTAAAAAAATCCTTATAGACTTTAGCTTTGCTACCAGTGAGAAGGTCTCATCGTAGTCAACTACTTGAATTTGTCAGAACCCTTTCGCGACAAGTTGAGCTTTATAGACAGTAACATTACCATCAACATCTATTTTTCTTTTAAAGATCCATTTGTTCTCGATAGCCTTGCGACCATCCGGTAAGTCCACCAAAGTCCATACTTGGTTTTCGTATATGGATCCCATTTTGGATTTCATGGATTCTTGCCATTTTTCATAATCTGGGCTCATCATAGCTTCCTCATACGTCGCAGGGTCGTCGATGTTGTCTACCAACATGACATTCAATGCAGGGTCATACCAATCAGGAGTGGCACGAACCCTCGTTGACCTGCGAGGTTCAGCAGCAACTTCACTCGAAGTTTCATGATCATCATCATTAGCTTCCTCTCTTATTGGTGCAGGCGGCACAGAAACATTTTCCGGTGCTGCACTACTCTCAAATCCGAGAGAAGGTTCAACAACCTTGTTGAGTTCTACTTTCCTTCCAGTCACTTCTTTCGAGAGAAACTCCTTCTCAAGAAAGGATCCATTCTTAGAAACAAAAATTTTGCCTTCGAATCTATGATAGTAGGTATACCCAATTGTTTCTTTAGGGTATCCTATGAAGACGCATTTTTCCACTTTGGGTTCAAGCTTGTCGGGTTGTAACTTCTTTACATACGCTTCGCAGCCCCAAACTTTAAGGAACGACAACTTAGGTTTCTTGCCAAACCACAATTCATACGGTGTCGTTTCAACGGATTTAGATGGTGCCCTATTTAAAGTGAATGCGGTTGTCTCTAATGCATAACCCCAAAATGATAACGGTAAATCTGTTAGAGACATCATAGACCGAACCATATCTAAGAGAGTTTCATTATAACGTTCGGACACACCATTATGCTGTGGTGTTCTCGGCGGTGTCAACTGTGAAAGTATTCCATATTTCTTTAAATGCATGCCAAACTCATAACTTAGATATTCACCTCCGCGGTCAGAACACATAAACTTAACCTTCTTGTTACGATGATTTTCTACTTCACTTTTAAATTCCTTAAACTTCTCGAAAGTCTCGGACTTATGTTTCATAAAGTAGATATACCCATATCTACTCAAGTAATCCATGAAAGTAAGAACATAACGATATCCACCATGCGATGCTATGCTCATTGGGCCACACACATCGGTATGTATTATTTCCAATAAGTCCGTAGCTTGCTCCATTATCCCAGAAAATGGAGTCTTAGTCATTTTTCCCATGAGACATGCTTGGCATCTTTCATGTGATTCAAAATCAAGTGATTCAAGAAGTCCATCCGAATGGAGTTTCTTCATGCGCTTCACTCCAATGTGACCAAGACGACAGTGCCACATGTATGTAGAATTATCTTTCATTTTTATTCGTTTAGCATCTATGTTGTGAACATGTGTATCACTACTATCGAGATTCAATAAGAATAAACCATTCATCTCAGGTGCATTACCATAAAAGATATTACTCATATAAATCGAACAACCATTATTCTTAGACTTAAACAAGTAACCGTCTCGCAATAAACAAGATCTAGAAATAATGTTCATGCTTAACGTAGGCAAGAAATAACAATTATTCAAGTTCAAAACTAATCCCGAAGGTAGATGTAGAGGGAGCATGCCAACGATGATCACATCAACCTTGGAGCCATTTCCAACGCGCATCGTAACCTCGTCTCTCGCTAGTCTTCGTTTATTCCGCAGCTCCTGTTTCGAGTTACAAATATGAGCAACCGAACCAGTATCAAATACCCAGGCACTACTATGATTACTAGTAATATACACATCAATAACATGTATATCAAATATACCTTTCTTCTTGATGTTGCTGTTCTTCAGATCTGCCAGGTACTTGGGGCAGTTGCGCTTCCAGAGACCTTCACCCTTGCAGTAGAAGCACTCAGTATCAGGCTTAGGACCAGCCTTGGGCTTCTTAGCAGGTGCGACAGCTTTCTTGCCGTCCTTCTTGAAGTTGCCCTTGTTCTTAGGCTTGCCCTGTTTATTCAAATTGGTGGTCTTATTGACCATCAACACTTGGTGATCCTTCTTAATCTCCACTTCAGCAGTTTTCAGCATGGAGAAGAGTTCAGGCAACGTCTTGTTCATAAAATGCATATTGTAGTTCATCACAAAGTTCTTATAACTAGGTGGCAGTGATTGGAGGACACGGTAAACCCCCAACGCATTAGGAAGCGTTATTCCCAACTCCTGGAGCTTGTTCGCGTGCCCATACATTTTGAACACATGCTCGCTAATGGAGCTTCCCTCTTCCATCTTACAGTTAAAGAACTTCTCGGAGGCCTCATAGCTCTCCACGACCGCATGAGTCTCAAAGATCATCTTGAGCTCCTTGATAATGTCAAAAGGGTCGTGGTGAAGCTTCGATTCTAAACCGTACAGGATGGCACACTGAACTGTGGAGTAGTGATTTTTCTGAGTGACGAAAACATTCTTAACATCATCGGAGGCATCCTATGCAGGTGGGTAACCTAGCGGTTCATCGAGCACATAGGTCAAATGACCAGCGCTGAGGACAATCCTCGATCCACGTATCTAGTCCGTGAAGTTGCTTCCATTGTTTTTCAGCGTTTCTTTCTCTAGGAATGCATTAAAATTGATGGAGGGGGTCGCCATGATCTACAACATATTTGCAAAGAGTTTAGACTAAGTTTATGACAAATTGAGTTCAAATTTAATTCTTAACTAAGTGAACTCCCACTCAAAACAACATCCCTCATGTTTCCTTAGTGATTACACAAACCAAATCCACTACACCAAGTCTGATCTTCACGAGAGAAGATGTAGCTTCAAAGGCGAACAATCAACATGTTCATCATATCATTCATATGACTCATGCTTTACCTTTCGATATTCCATGTTCTGAGACCATGTTTGTACATGCTAGGCTCATCAAGATTAACCTTAGTATCTGCATGTGCAAATCTGTCTTGCACCCGTTGTATGCACATGTAGAATCTATCACACCCGATCATCACGAGATGCTTTGAAACGATGAGTTTTAGCAACGGTGCCTACTAGGGACAAAGACTTCAGTACTGGATATTTTAGTGAGAGGGATCATCTTATAATTCCACCGTCGCGATCTAAGCCATACAAGATGCAAAAAGGATTAACATCACATGCAATTCATATTATGTGATATGATATGGCCTTTCTTCTTGTGCCTTTGATCTCCATCTCCAAAGCACAGACATGATCTCCATCATCACCAGCATGGCGTCAAGTTCAGTGGTGCCGCTTCATGGTTGTCCATCACTAATAGCAACTATAACTACTACTTGGAATAAAGCTATTACATGATGAATAGACACACAGGTCTTAACAGAATTTAAACACAACCATTAGGCTCCTACCAGTTGCCATATTAAAAAAGCATCATTGCATACATCAAATATATCCACAATCACATCGTGGCTATATCACATCACATGCCCCTGCAAAAACAAGTTAGACGCCTCTATTTTTTTTGCATGTTTTACGTGGTTTGGGGCTTTTGTATAAGAACCGATCTTACCTACGAACAAGAACCACAACGCTGATACAAGTGTTGTTAGATGCTAATTGTAAATTGAATCTTAACTATGGTGGGAGAGACAGACACCCACAAAGCCACTTGTGCAATGCAAGTTGCACGTCAAGCGTGGAGCAAGTCTCATGTACGAGGACATGTAATGTTAGCCCGGGCCGCTTCTTCCCACCATCCCGCAAGATGCAAATTACACGTGAAGACAATGACAACAAAAGCATCAACGCCCACAATAACCATTGTGTTCTACTCGTGCAATAGATCTACGCATAGACACCGCTCTGATACCACTGATGGGTTCATAGCATGGAAAAAAAATTCTACTTCAAGAACAAACAGAACCAAGATCCAATCAAGGAAAAGCCAAGATCTAATCTATTAGATAAGTGCAACGAGATATATCTGTACTAACCCTTGTAGATCCGAAAGCCTTGTGCGAGATCGGATCTTGTGGTTGATGTAGACGATCACTTGCCGATCTCAAGATCGAGTAGACGATCCTTCTGGCGCTGCGTTCCGGTAGCGCTTCCTCTCCCCGTTCCAGGGAGCAGTGGAGGTAGTAGATCTCAACGGAATCCCAGCAGCACGACGGCGTGGTGGTGGTGGTGGAGAAGGATTTCTGCAGGGCTTCGCCTAAGCCGGAGCAGGAGGATGGTGGAGGAGAGAGGCGGCCAGGGTTTGGGGTGGAAGGACCAAGGGGGAGGTGCCCCACCCCTCCTTTATATAGAGGGGGAGGCGGCCTAGGGCTGGCCCCCTTGCCCCAGAGGGTTTGGCGCGCCAAGGCAGGGGGAGTTTCCCCCCCCCCCCCAAGTATTCCCCTTTCTTTCTTGGTTTTCAAGCAAACTTTATGGAACCTTCTGAAACTTTTCGTAACACTCTGAAACCTTCTACAACCTCTATATGAATACTCCGGAACATTTCCGAAACCGAGAAAATGATATCCATTATATGAATCATATTCTCTAGACAATTCCGGATCTGCTCGTGATGTCCTGGATCCAACCCGAGACTCCAAAAGACATTCGGTCTCCAACGCATATTCCATATGTACCTAAACAACATCGAACCTTAAGTGTGTCACCCTATGGTTCACGAATATGTATACGTGATCGAGACACCTCTACGATCAATAAGCATCAACGGGATCTGGAGATCAATAATGGATCCCACATACTCAACGATGACTTCGTGATCGATAGAACCATTAACATATGAAACAAATTCCCTTTGTCACGCGATACTCTACTTACTCGAGGTTTGATCATCGGTATCTCCGTACATTGTTCAATCTCATTACCGGTAAGTACTCTTTACTCGTTCCATGATATGTCATCCCTTGTGATCTAGTCACATGCTTCCAAGCTAATTATATGATATTCCATCGAGAGGGCCCAGAGCCTATCTATCCATCATACGGATGGACAAATCCCAGTCTTGATCCATGCACTTCAACACATACTTTCAGAATACCTAATGCCACATTTATAACCACCCAGTTACGAAGCGGCGTTTGATGTCATCAAAGCACTCATCCGGTGATGGTGATTAACACAATCTCATGGTCAAAGGATTAGGTTATTATGCATTTCAAAGCTTGTAGCAAAACAAACTTAATGACTTGATCTTATGCTATGCTTACTATGGGTGTGTGTCCATCACATCATTCTCCTAATGATATGATCTTGTTATTAATAACATCCAATGTCCATGACCAGGAAACCATGATCATCTATTAATCAACAAGCTAGTCTTAACAAGAGGCTTACTAGGGACTCTTTTATGTTTACAAAACACACAAGTATTAGTGTTTCCTAACAATACAATTATAGCATGGGATGTAAACATTCATCATAAACACAAAGATATAATTATAACCATTTTATTATTACCTCTTGGGCATATCTCCAACACTATGGGGTTGTCCCCATCCGACAAGCAAATTCCCTGGGCTGCATCACCCTTTTGATCGCTTTTGGCGATGTTAACAATTAACGCCAAGAACGCATGACCTTTGAAGTGGTTCCTTTCAAGAGCGTGTACCACATCATCTTCGGACACGACATCTTCAACTCCTTCCTCGCATGGCCATGCTTTGTCTACAACAAGCTTAAGATACCTAGACCAAACGGCATCATCACCGTTGACGGAAGCTTCACCAAGGCACGGGAGTGCGAGCTCAGTGAAGCTGCCTTTGCCAAAGCAGTTCTCTATGGTGAGGAGTTCAAGGAGATCTAGAACCAGGTCGATGCCTTAAAGATGCCGGCTTTGAAGAAATAGATCACTGCTGCCGAACCCGCCTTCAAGGCCGCCATCAAGACCAAGCAGGTGGAGCTTGTTGAAGGAGATTCCTACAAGACCACTGCCATTGGCACAGACCTGGATCCCAAATAGGTAAGCGCGCTCGTCAAGTTCCCCCTTGATAATAGGGACAGCTTTGGCTAGCATCCTGCCGACATGAAAGGTGTACCTAGGGAACTTGCCGAGCACAACTTGAATATTGATCCTGATGCTAAACCGGTGAAACAACCTCTACGACGCTTTGGTGACGAAAGACAAAGGGCTATAAGCAAAGAAATAGCTAGGTTCATTAAGTCTGGCTTTATCCTAGAAGTTATTCATACCCGATGGGTGGAAAATCCTATACTTTTCCCCAATAAGGGAACCAATAAATTAAGAATGTGCGTTGATTACACTGGCTTGAACAAAGAGTGTCCGAAGGACGCATTGACTAATTCATTGACTCGATGGATAGCTCGAAACTTCTATGTTTTCTCGATGCCTACTCAGGTTACTACCAAATTCAGATGCGAAAGTCAGACCAGTTGGCCACTTCGTTCACCACGCCTTACGACACATATTGCTATGTCACGATGCCCTTTGGGATGAAAACCGTTGGTGCTACCTACCATCGGACAAGGAAATGTTGCCTACACGACCAAATAGGTCGCAACATACACGCTTACGTGGATGATATCCGGTAATGTCAAAGAAATCAAACAATCTTATCGCCGACTTGGAGGAAACCTTTGATAATCTCTAGAAATACAACATGATGTTGAACCACAAGAAGTGCGTCTTCGGGGTACGTTCTGGCAAGCTGTTGGGTTTCATCGTTTTGCACTGCGGAATCAAGTTGAACCCAGAGAAAATAAAGGCCATCCTTGACATCAAGCTTTCGACATGCCCGAAGGACATACAAAGGTCAGAGGTTGTATAGCAGCAGTAAGCTAGTTCATCAGCCGACTTGGGGAGAAGGCTATGTCTCTCTACTAGTTTCTCAAAAAGGCGATACAAATTCATATGGATAGACGAAGCTGATACATCACTTCAGGAGTTGAAGAGAATATCTCCTCCCCACCAATACTTGCAGCACCGGTGTCAAGGGAGCCTATGTTAGTCTACATGGCGGCAACCAACCGAGTCATCAGCATCACCATCATGGTGGACCGAAGGAGCCAACACATGAATACGAAGCTCAGCGACCAGTTTACTACGTAAGCGAGGTCTTGACGGAATCCAAGCAGCGTTACCTGCACTACCAAAAGATAGCATACGGAGTTTTACTTGCTTCATAAAGCTAAGGCATTACTTCCAAGAGCACCCAATCACAATGGTGAGCAAAGCTCCACTGTCCGACATCATCAACAATAGCGACGCTACGGGAAGGGTGGCAAAGTGGGGCATTGAACTTGCCACCTTTGAAATCACCTACAAGAGACGTGACGCTATCAAATCACAGGCATTGGTGGATTTATTGCATATTGGACATAACTGCCAGAAGACATTCCTGTGCTAGAGCCATAATATTGGGTCATGCACCTCGACGGATCAAAGCTACTCAACGCATTAGAGGCTGGTGTATTACTACAATCACCAACAGGGGAGAAGTTGCAATACATCATGCAGATCCACTTCAACGCTACCAAAAACTTGGCAGACTACGAGGCCCTCATTCATAGACTACGAGTAGCCAAGGATATTGGCCTCAAGCGCATAGTTTGTTGTGGAGATTCCAACTTGGTTGCCCAGCAAGTAGGTGGCACCTGGAACGTGCGGAACACTATGATGGAAGCATATCAAGACAAAGTACACAAAATAGCCAAGTGCTTAGACGACAACGAAGTCAAGTACGTCAAAAGGGAGGAAAATGAGGCGGCACATCTGCTTTCAAAGCTTGGGTCAGCCCGCCGACCAATTCTGCTAAGCGTTTTCCTGGAACACTTACGGACCCCATCCGTGAAGAGAGCATACCCCGACAACCCGGATAGAGTGGACTCATTTGTTAATACAATAATAGTGACCTCTCTGGCTTGGACGAAACCTCTCATGGACTATCTACAAGATGGAACTTTGCTCGCCAACAAAGTCGAAAGACGGAAAATAGCATGCAGAGCAAAAGGCTACATCATCATTGAAGTACCACAGGAGTTTTCCATCGATGCATCTCCCAACAGCAAGGTATTGAAATCCTTAGAGAGATATATCTCGGAGATTGCTGGCATCATCCTCTCCCCGATTATTGGTGGCTAAGGCCTTCCAACAAGGATTCTACTGGCTAACTACCAAGGCGGACGCCGACAAGTTGGTAGAAACATGCCTTGGGTGTCAGTTCTATGCAAGATGACCAAGTGTTCTAGTTGAAGAATTGCGAACAATACCAATAACTTGGTCGTTTGCAGTATGGGGCCTAGACATGGTGGGACCTTTGCAGACAGCACCCTGTGGATTTACACACTTGCTAGTAGGAGTGGATAAGTTCACAAAATGGATTGAAGCTAAACCCATTAGAAAGCTTGATGGGGCAATAGCCTTGAAATTTGTCCGATATCTAGTGGTGAGATTTGGTCTCACACACAACATCATCATTGACAATGGCTGAAATTTATCTCTCAGAGAAGTTGAGAAGTACTGTCATGGAAAAGGCATTCGCCTTGACCTAGAATATGTTGAACATCCACAATCAAATGAGCAAGTTGAAAGGGCCAATGGACTAATTCTGCACGGAATCAAGCCACACTTAGAAGCACCGCTACGAAGAGCAGCTAGGGCTTGGGCAGAGGAATTACCATCTGTCTTGTGGAGTTGACGAACAACACCCAACAGATCCACCAGCTTGACTCCTTTCTTCATGGTTTATGGAGCAGAAGCCGTCCTACCATCCGACATCCTCCACGATGCGCCAAGAGTCACTGCTTACGAAGGATGATGCTAAAGAATCCTGACGCCTATATGTGGACCTACTACAGGAGGAGCACGTGCTGGCATGCCAGAGATCCGCCATCTACAAGTACAAACTACGTGGCTACCATAGTCGCCCTGTAAAAAATCGCTTGTTTAAAGAGGAGGATCTGGTTCTTAGACTCAAGAACGAGAAATCACACAAACTATTCCCTCCTTGGGAAGTACCGTCTTTCATAAGCAAAGCATTGCGAAATGGTTCATATTACCTCGTCGATATTCGCGAGTTGAAAGATAGGCCAAAAAATCGCAAGCGCAAGCAACATGACTCTGATGATGACTACCCAGAGACAGATCGGCCATGGAACATAGCACAACTACGTCCCTTTTACACTTAGCACATTTCTACTGTGTAATAAGTTTCTTATATGATCGGTGAAATAAATCATTTGGTTCGCTCATATTCTCTGAGTCTTTTACCTCCTTTAGTTGTTAATTTTTTTGGATCATATAAACCCTTTATGCGCAAGTTTGCATTTGCACTTGTGAAAATTCTGCCTACGGGCGTTAGCTTAAGTTTTCTGGTCTACACGTTTTCTTAAGTTTTTATGTGGATTCCAAAGTTGTGACTTCTTGACACTCAAAGCCGGTGATTTTGCTCTTAGGTTCTTGACGGTGCTATTAAGCATCATCACCTGAGGACATAGTTTTGTGCTGCAAGTCTTCCGTCTAATGAAAGGTCAAGCATACGAACCAGAATAATGGATAAACCATCACTTGCTTAAAAATATACACATGCTAGAAACAGATAAGTACCAGGAAACTTGAGTACAAGTTTTTCTACATACGCATTGTAGAGATACATTTAATACAAATATTGTTTTTATGGCTCTGCTGTAGGGGACTTCGTGGTGGCATCATCAGCAATAGGAGAGCCAAGCCGGGATAGCTCCTCAAACTCAGAAGGAGATGGGATGGACTCAGAAGAAGCCATGTCTTCATCAAGTATGTCGGCGGGCACGAAGGAATCCGCCTTAACCATCTTGGCAATCATGGTGTCGAAGGTGGCAAGCAAATTCCAAATAGCATCGCTATCAATTTCTTTCCCTCCTCGTCTAGATTGGGCATGGCGGAGGTCACTAGATTGATGTCGGCATTGTCTTAGTGTGGCTTGACTAACGACAAGGTCATCCTTAGACCAGCCCAGACACAAAAGGATTTCGAGTCCTTGACTTTCTCGGGGCCTTGGTGCAGGATTTCTGAGTACTTGGCCGCTGAGTCTGCTGCCTTGATGTTTATTCCTAGAGGCTGGGCTATCTCCTTGGCCTAGGCAATGGAGGTGCTGACGAAGTTACCTGCAAGAATCATGCATTCCTTGGGACCTGGAGCACCTTCACCCAAGTTAACCAAGACGGGGGAAAGTTACTGAAGATGCTCGTCTCAACTTGCTTGCATGTCTGTGCCAAGACATCTCGCTCCTTCTGAAATGTCTTGTACACCTCAAGGTTCCTCTCATTCTGATCTTTGGCATCTTGATTCTATTCCTTGAGTTGTGCAATTTCGTTCTTAAGGCGTTGCATCTCGGCGTCAGTAGACTCTTGCAACACCGTCATCGTCTCTTCATGGCTCTTGACAGCATCAGCCAGTTCTTTCTTCAATATTTTATTCTCATCGTCAATCTCTTGAATATGCTTGGATTGCTCGATGATGCTCTTGGCTTTGTCAATGGCTTTTGTAAGATAGAAAATGGAAAGCACTATGAGAAGACGGCAGAAATGAATCCATGAGCAAAAGTAAGGAGCTGTTAAAAGAAACAGACTCTAGCTATTTTTTGATATGTTGCTATAGGAAGGCTGTTTTACCCTGTTCAAGGTCTAGTTCCTTCCGCAAAGCAGCAAACCTCTCATTGGCAGTTATTCTCCGTCTATTCTCATTCTGCAACAAGTAAACATGTTTAATTTCTCTAGAGAATTTAGTCAGAACTATCTAGTTTCAACTACATGCTCGGGGGCTACAGTACAAGATCTTAATAAACAAGTATGCTACTCTTAGAGCATATAGTCGGTACTTTTCCAAGTTTCACCTAGATACTCGGGGGCTACATTATCAATTTCTACTCTTAGTTCTCTAGAGCACTCATGCCAATAACTTTTGTTTATCCACCTAAGAGCTCGGGGGCTACAGAGGGATATGTTACACAAAGTAAAAGAAGTGAAGTTTAAATACTTACAATGGCAATAAGTTTGAGGTTGTTGGCCAGATTGGGATATGTAGTGTGGAATATGCTGACATTGTTGTACATGGCATTTGCCTATGCAATAAGGTCATCCAGGCACAACATCGGAGGAGTCGCGGCTAGAAGAGATGTTGAAGCCAGAGGCATGGATGATGCCCTAGCCACCTGCTGCGTTTTCATAGCAGTTGATAACTCAGAGGCTCCTTCCTTGTTTGTTCCCACAACTGCCTCTGCCCCCTTTCCTTCCATTACCTGTTTCCCTTCCTCTGTGGCATCCTTAGCCGGAGGTTCAACCACCTTGGAGGAGGTACTCTGCTGCGTCGCCTGACCGCTAGGCGCAATGTCCACCTCAATAGATCCTGAGATATCAAAGATTGGATTCATATCTGTCTCTATGGCGGAGATCTCAGGGATGATGGGGGACGAAGGCCCAGCGGGAACAACAGAGGACTTGGCGGCAGGAGTAGGGGGAGCAGTAGCGGGAGAGGTCTTGGCGGCCACATCCCTGGTCAACATATCACAAATGTTTTTTGACTCTCCAGCATCTCTCGAGGATTGCTTCAGGCTAACACCGGCTTTCCTCCTGAAACATACAAAATATAAGTACAAGAGTTGAATAAGGTATGAACTAAAAATACAAGCTGAAGAATGAATATACGTACTCCACGGCAGGAGCCTTGGTTAGGGGAATGTCGGTGGAGCTCTTATTCTCTGCCTCTCTGATTTCTTCTTCTTTGGCAGCAGTGTTAGAGGTGGAGCTCTTCCGCTTTCGCGCTACCGGAGCTGGCTGATCCTTGGGGGTGTCATCATCGGACACCACTTGGATATCCTTCAGCTTGGGATCATAGACCTGGGAGGCCATCTGATCTTCCGCCAAGGTCGCTATCTAGGAAACAAAGGAATGTTAGACTGACAACTTCAAGACGGAAAAACCTTAGAGTATAAAATGAGCAACAAAGGAAACAAACGCTACCTATGGGAATTTGTCGCAATCGAACATGTCATAGGTGATCTTGAAGCCACGCTTCCTGTCCTTCACCTTGACGATGTCCTTAAGCCGAAGTTTGATAGAGTCTATGGAGAAGTTAACCCGTGAAATTCGCATGGGATCACTACTGTCCTTGGAGTACTTGCACATCAACTCGGCACGATGCTGAAGAGGCTAGATCCTCCTAACAAACCAGCACATGGCCAGGTCCAAGCCTGTCAGACCTCCGTCCACGAGCAATTCAATCCTCCTTATGGCGCGGTTGCCCTCATCGTCGGACGGAAGGGAGGATGGGGTCCTCCAGGAAGACACTTCGGTGGAGGCTCCATCGACAAAGTCAGGATACGTCTCAAGACGGTTAGGCAGGGGAATATCTAGGCCATAGAAATATATGTGCTGGTAGTTCTTGCATCACTCATGCCCTATGATGTCGAGGAAGCACCGGCTAGGCCGGATCTTAAAGATAATGGTTCCGCAAGTCCGCAATTCGTCCTTGGACTCTACAGACTCTCTCTTGACGGTGAAGAAGTATACAAACAGATCTAATCTATGTTTGATTCCTAGATGTCCTTCGCACAAAGCTACAAAGTTGCTAAGGATGAGGATGCTGTTAGGGTAGAGGTTGTGGGGAAGTACTAGGAAGTGCCAGAGGACATCCAGGAAGAATTCGGAGACGGGAAAGCTTACGCCTCGTACCAGTTGGGCTTTGAGGTACACCTTCTCTCCGGCTTGGGGAGAAGGAGCCACCTCGCCGGCCGGCGTCGACCGCTAGACCAAATCCTTCGTCGCGAGGAGATACCCCTCGGTGACCAGTTCTTGCAAATCTTTGGCGGAGAGGTCAGAGCCCCTCCTCCTTGTGGGAGTCATTGTCCTCTCCAGCGGCTTTTGGCGCTATCCATTCTTGGTCGTCGCCACTGGTTTCCAACATGATGGTAACAGGGACAACGACCCCCTCTGGCGGGACCGTCACTCCCTGAGATAGCTTTGTTGTAGCCTTAGGAGTCACCGTCATGGAAGGGGTGGAGCTGCTGGAGGCCATTGTGTTGTTGGGGAGTGAGCGGAGAAAGGGGAAGCTCTGGCTAGGGTTTTCCCAGGAGGAGCTCGAACAGGCGCACGGCTGGAGGAAGATGAAGTCGAGGGAGAGAATGCGGATAAAAAGAAAATAACCTAGCCGCAGTTGCAATATATAGGCCCAACATCAAGATTAATGCAAAAGGATCTGATGGACAGAGCGTTGCCGACGTGGAGATGAGCGTGCGTGGTAATTGCGCCACATCCTCCGTCTTTGCCGCTTTACTGTTTCGGATTTCGCGCACGTAAATACTGCTAATGATTAGTTCTCTGCCTTCTGTGAGTTTCGAGGTAGCGTAGGCTGTACCCTATGTCATCGTCCTGATAGTTGTAGTGAAGGGTCACGTCTGAAGATTCCATTGAAGGCGGAAAATATCGAGCTCTGGAAACAAAGACTCTGGCTACATTTCGAAGCCGAAGAGGATTGCAGGTTCTTTGGGAGACCTTTGAGATATTGCTTGACGAATTGCCGGCATGACCTAGATGGAGCATTCAAGACTATAAGCAAGACATTGCAAGATCTCGAAGTCCTCCAGGGACTACTACTAGGGATAGGCTAAATGGTTATCACCATGGCACGTCCTTATTTTGGCTAACCCAGGTGGCCCATAGTTGGTAGCGAGGCATATGGGCTGTTGGGCGGCCCAGTTAGATGGATCTAGAAGGGAGGCCCATGCCGGATAAAGGAAGGCTACACAGGAGTCACCAACATACTCGGAGCCTTGGAGTGCAGGACTATTTACCTTGTCCGGCAAGGTCTTTCCCCTATAACCCTAGGTTCTGGTGCCTTTATAAACCGGACCTATGGGAGCCTTTAAGGCACAACCTAGATTACTATGTACAATGTGCAACACCTCGCACAGCGAACCTATCTCTATAACTCGGTGTATTTCCATTATAGTGATTTATAGCAGGAGTAAATTTTCGCCACCGTTGTGGGACTTGAACCTGGGTAAGCTATGTTACCTCGAACCCTCCAACTTCCCGGCTTACGCCACATCTCTAAACATGCATTGTGAGGACCCCTCCATGGAGTACTCGCCAGCAATACCAAGACAGTCGGTATCAGTACTATGCAACACAATCACATGTACCAACTGAAGAGTTGTGAACTGTACTAATCACTTAGCTGTTTTTAGCCTAGAGGCTTGACATGGTTGGATGCTTGAAGACAACACCATGTAGGTAAACGGGTTCCATTACAGAAAACAATTTTTTTCCTAACAACGATAACACCATAGCCAAGATCTATATATTCAGATGTAAAGTAACAAAAGGAATTTAGTGCTCATACCCTGGAAGAGCGAAAGCGGTTAATGTTTCATGAGAAATGTGGATGATGTAGTCATACAACATAGCCTACCTCAAGGTCGTGTAGACCTCCAAGATCCAAGCTCCAAGGGACTAGCACCACAATTGGTGGTGCCTTGTGGCTTTGCATGCATCTAGTATAGAGACGCCCCCAGGGCACCGGTCTAGCAAAACAGCGGAAGAAGATTGATTTGGACCGAGAGTCCAGTAGAACGATGGTGTGCGTCTGGTAGAGAAACCCCTATCCCCATATGATTTTTCCTAATTGGGAACCACACATGAGGGAGAGGGAGAGATAATAGGCAAAGCCAATTTATGGGATGATTATAGGGAGAGGGGAGCCCCTCTATTTATAGGTGGAAGGGAGGAACCACAACATGGGAGGAGTTGGGGTGGCACTATTCCCACCACTAACCACCACCCCCACATGGGCCCGAGGTGGGATGTGGCCCACTATTGTCCCTCATCCTCCCCCTGCCCTCCTTGGGGAATGTGGTCCCCTCTTGGGACTCTCTAGAGGCCAATTTAGGTGGATGCCCCATTAAATCCAATTAAAAATATTAATTCATTTAATTAATATTAAATACATATTGTCATTTCTGGGCCCCAGGGAAGGACAAGATACGGGAACCCACGGGACTCCCTTCGTTGATCCGAGGCCTGGTCACAAGACTCGCCCCCGGGAGGAAGCCCAACACGCAAAAGGGCGGCATGCAAGAAAGGTCATCACAACCAGCTGCTTCCCCTGATAGGACAATCAGGAACCCTGGCTGAATACGCCCGTGGAATCTAACCCACATCAGGATCCGCGACTGACCTATGACCCAGGCTACCTTGATAGGCTTCAGTGTGACGACCGTTTTGACCCGGCACGTTGGTGCCATGCACAACCTGGTTTGTTGGATGAAAGAATTAAGGATGTGTTTTGATTATACCGTCTTAAACAAAGCGTGCCCATGGGATCCTTTGATTTGCCTCTCATTGTCCAAGTCATTGACTCAATGGCTAGCTCAGAACTTTTCTATTTCTTTGATGAGTATTCTGGATACCACCAGATCAAGATGCGCGAGTTGGACCAATTGGCGACTTTCTTCATCACTCTCTATGGCATGTACTACTATGTCATAATGCCCTTTGGGCTAAAAAATTATGGTGGAACTTATAAACAGATGATGCATTGTTTCTTTCATGATCAAATTGGTAGAAAATTCACCCTTACATAGAAAACATTGTTGTGCTGTGAAAGAAAGGAAACGATCTCATCGCTGACTTGTAGGAGACCTTTGATAACATCTAGAAATTCAACATGATGCATAACCCTACGAATTGTATCCCACAAAATTGAAGTTAACCCATAAAATATCAAGGATATCCTCAACATGAAAAGGCCCACGTGTCTGAAGGACATCTAATGGCTCGCTGGCTTGATTGCAGTTGTAAGCATGTTCATAAGCTGAATTCGGGAGAAGGCCATGCCACTCTACAGATTTCTCAAAAAGGAGGAAAATTTTGTCTGGACTAATGAGGTAGATGCTATGTTGCAGGAGTTGAAGAGAATACTCTCCTCTATGCCAATAATCTTAATGCAGAGTCCATTGAATCCATGTTAATATCTTCATCATGGTGGAGAATCAAGAAGCAAAGAACAAATACAGAGTTCATCGACTAGTTTACTATATACGCAAGGTCTTGATGGAGTCCAAGCAGTGCTACCCGCACTACCAAAATCTAGCTTATGGAGCCTTCCTCGCTTCTCTGAAGCTAATGTAGTATTTCCAGGAGCACCCTATCATAGTAGTGAGCAAAGCTCCTCTGTCCAACATCATCAACAATTGTGAAGCCATAGGAAGGGTGGTGAAGTGGGTCATAAAACATTCCGCCTTCAAAATCACCTACAAGAAGCATGACGCTATCAAATCTCAAGACTTGGTGGATTTTATTGCAAATTGGACGAAAACTCCAGTTGATACTCCTGTTCTAGAGGTATAATTTTGGTTCATGCATTTTGACGGATCCAAAATGCTTAACAACTCGGTGCTAGTGTATTACTACAACCACAAATGGGAGAGAAGCTTCAGTATGTCCTATAGATCCACTTCAATGCTACCAATAACATGGTGGAGCATAAAGCTCTTCTTCATGGACTTCATGTAGCCAAGGATATTAGCATCAAGCACCTAGTTTGTTGTGGACATTCTGACTTGGTTTCCCAGTAGGTGGCTAGCACATAGAATGCGTGGAAACCTATAATGGACGAAATAGACGAGATAGACAGAGGCTTTGATGGATACAAAGTCCAGTATGTCAAAAGGTAGGATAACGAAGCGAAAGATCTGTTTTCAAATCTTGGATCAGCACGCAATCCAATCCCACCTAGTATTTTCTTGGAAGACCTATGGGTACCATTTGTAAAGGGAGCAGACCTAGAAAATCTGGATATAGTCGATTCATTTGTCAACATAGTTGAAGTGATCACTCCGTGAAGGATGAAACATTTTCTAGATTAATTCTTACATGGCGCCTTGCAGACTGAAGAAGTCAAAAGACGGTAGATAGTATGCAGAGCAAAGTCCTACATCATCATTGACGGTCGGCTATACAAAACAAGCACCATATATATATTCCTACGGTGCATATCTCGATACCAAGGCATTGATATCTTAAGGGACGTTCATCTCGGTGATTTCGGGAAACATGCTGCTCCAAGATTATTGGTATCAACAAATTTTAGGCAAGGATTTTACTGGCTTACCGGCAAAGGCGGATGCAAATAATCTACTTGAGACTTGTGTCGGTATCAGTACTATGCAACGCAATCACATGTACCAACTGAAGAGTTGTGAACTGTACCAATCACTTAGCTGTTTGTAGCCTGGAGGCTTGACATGGTTGGATGCTTGAAGACAAAACCATGGAGGTAAAGGAGTTCTGTTGGAGAAAACAAATTTTTTCCTAACAACGAGAATAGCATATCCAAGATCTACCTACGCAGATGTAAAGTAACGAGAGGGATTCAATGCTCATACACTTGAAGACTGAAAGAGGTTAATATTTCATGAGAAATATGGATGATGTAGTCATACAACATAGCCGACCTCAAGGTTGTGTAGACGTCCAAGATCCAAGATCCAAGCGACTAGGACCACAATTGGTGGTGCCTTGTGGCTTTACATGCATCTAGTTTAGAGACGTCCCCCAGGCCTCGGTCCAGCAAAGCAGCGAAACCACACATGAGGGAGAGGGAGAGATAATAGGACCGAGAGTCTAGTAGAATGATGGTATGCATATATATGGTAGAGAAACCCCTATCTCCGTATGCTTGTTCCTACTTCAGAACCACACATGAGGGAGAGGGAGAGATAATAGGAAAAGCCAATTAATGGGATGATTATAGGGAGATGGGTGCCCCTCTATTTATAGGTGTAAGGGAGGAACCACAACATGGTAGGAGTTGGGGTGGGACTTGATGACTGCAAGTGCACAGATCGTTTGTAGCTAGTTTCGAAATAAAGATATTGATCCCATAGGGAGCAGGAGTCTAAAGTCTAATAACTCTTTGAACAAAATACTGAAATAGTAATGGTAAATAACGTTCTAAGTAACAAGATAAAATATGAGTTTTGTGTAGAAGATACTTTTGGGTTTTCAAATAAGAGAACAATAAGTAAAATAAAGTTGTAAGTAGATAAGAGCATGCAAGTATGATTACGAAAGGCTGCAAGATAACGGAAAGAGTTGTCAGGGAGTAGTGGATCCACCGCTAGTAATTAGAAGGAGTGATCAAAATTACTATAATGAATAAGACCATTTATGATATGTGTGGGAGGAGCTCCATATATGGATGAATAGTTAGCAACCGCTATACACATTATCCTCCTAACCACATCAGACAATAACCGACAACCATCGTGTTACCGCGCTATTAAGGGATTTCTCTTGTGGCATGGACATGGCTTCATATGTTCTCCTTGATTCCCCAAGTTAGTATGTAAAGAATGATAACTACTTTATAGTCACAATAAGTGCTATCATCCTTCCATCTACCAACAAGAAATCCCCTTCATCAAGTCCCCGCAAGAGGCAAATATTAAGGAGGTGCACAACTCCCAACATCAAGATGAAGACAATTAACACGGACACATAATGAACAATATCACATGATAATCTTTATCTCAATTCAATCTCATACTAGGGTTTCTCCATCTACCCAAGAACAAAGTAAAATACTCACACATGAAGGCAATCAACATCATGGATAGAATATGGATGAAGTATGATGATACATTTGAAGACAAGTGCAAATCCAAGATTCAATCTAGAATTACAAGAAGTAACCAAAGGGGATCGGTGATGGAGACGTTGTTGATGAAGATGGCGATGTAGATTGATTAGGAGGCCTTCAAGATCCTAGTCCCTTCTCTTGTGTGATGGTGATGGTATAGATCTGTTTGGAGGCGGCTATGGCGGAGGCATGTCGGCAGGGCTCCGCCGTGGTGGAGGATATGGCTTGGTGGCTCTCTCTTGGGTCCTCCTCCTTTATATAGGCCTTGGGGGTGCCATAGGGTTCCCCCAATACCGTCATATGACTCAGGGAAGGTTCTGGAGCTTTTCTAGGGTGAAATCCCGTCGTTTGCGACTTTTTTGGCAACTATACGGGTGGACGACCAGAAAAATAGCTCTGACCGTATAGTTTCTCATCAAACTATGTGTCCCTTTTAGTATTTTGGTCGCCATTTCTTCATACAAACTGCGTTTTGGGATTTCTTGGGCTCGTTGAGTTTGTATCATCAAGGGCTACAACCCTATGGTCTTGGATCTTTATTTCGAGAAGTTGGAAAAATTCACTCTTTCAACCTGTCAAATGGCCAAGTCTGGTCCCTATAGCTCCTCCATACTATGCTCTCTTTGTTCCTTTTGCCTTTTTTATCCATAATCATCATCAACACCTACACACACGTCATATACAAGGAAAAGTGATAAAATTCTACCTAAACTACTAAATGTGCAAAGCTCATATGAAAGTAAATGAGAAATAGAAGTCATGCATATAAGGCATAGCTATAGCTGGAACAAACATGATATGAGAGATAAATGGCCCATTTTATATGGCTAAAATAGGTTGTATTTCAGAGGCATCAACTTCCCCAAGCTAGACCTTACTCGTCCTCGAGCAGGAAGGGTCGATAATAAATTAATGGTTGTGAAATAGCTTAACATTGGAAATAAATGCCTTGCATCCTTATTTCTTTTACAAGCTTGAAGAGATAAAACATGTATTTGTACAAGGCAACACAAGCTCAGGTATAAAAAACACTAAGATTCATCAAAACTTATATGCTCCATGTCAACAGTGAATCTAACTTGTAGACAAACTTGTGATCCCCTTATTGCACCTTTTGTATAACTTTTCATATCATTATTTTTATGAGGAAAAACTTAGACACAAATAGATGTCAATCATAAATAGGAATAAATTCTACCCAATCATGCCATCTAGTTAAGGCTCTCAAGTGCAAACATCAGTTATTGGGTTTCCAGAAAGTTTATCTCTTAACAATGAGATTTATGCCAAAAGGAAATGCGAGAACATGTTAAAAGAAGCATAGCATTAGAGTGTCTCTTTTGGTCATCCACATCAATGAATCATGGCTATCAAACACTCATTTTCTATTCATTGTCTTTTTAAAACTTCAGTTCATCAGTAATGATATCATGCCAAAACTTAGTGTGTTTAATGAGACTGTACAGGCTAAGAACGGATACTAGTGACCATTACCAAGGTTTCCCTTTTCGGTATAATGATTTATGATAACGGTCATGTAACACCCCAAAACTTCTAATCAAGATTATCAAGTTCAAATCACCGAAAGTTAGGGTTAACAAAAACTTTGTGTTAATAATTTAAATATGAATGCATGTAGTTTGGCATTAATGTGTGACTGTCTGAAAATGTCATGCTTGATTGCTACAAATGATGTGAAATGGTTTAAAGATGAATATTACATCATCTAGACCAACTAAAAATAAAATCAAAAGAAAAATAAATCAAATATGAATAAATAAAGTAAATGGTCATTTTGACAAAAGTAAACCACTAGGAAACTTTGTGTGTTACTAGAAGAAGATTTCTAACAAAAACATTTCTACTTCTTTTCACCCCTTTCTAGACCAAATAAAAGTGTATCAAGGCCCACTTTACAAACGTACAAAAACATTCTCCAAATCAATTTAAAGGACATGTGAAAATGGAATCAAGTGTATGTGCTAAGAACACACTTTTTCATAAACCTATCAAATCAATTCCCCTTGACCTCTCTAAGCAAACATACACTCTTAAGCTTAACTTAAGGTCACTCAAAAAATTTGAACCAAAATTTCCAAAGCAAGTTTCATGCGGCCATTTTCACAAACACCTTGTTTGCACTTATTTAACCACCTACCTAACTTCACTGTTTCCATAGTAATTAGTCGACCATTTGGTCTCCACTCCACTCCCCTGTCTCCCCTGAGCATAACCAGCACCCAGACCAAGTACCCCCTTTGTCGTTTGCATAGTGGAGGGCCGCCCGATTTTGGTCATCACCGTCCGACCACGACCAGCTCACAACAGACACCGCCACAGCCAACCATGATGTCCATGAAGCACGCCGCACTCCATCGCCACCCCTTGTCCCAGCCTCAACCCCAACCGAGCCCTAGACCACCCTAGCTACGCTGCGCATCGTGCCTCTATGCCATGTCCAGAGCACGCCAGATCGCCGTGCCCGACCAGCTTGCCCAGACCGCGCCTCACCCCCACCTCGCGTGCACTAGCTCGCCATGACCGCAGCAACCCAGCAGACAACCCCGTTCCCCGCTGCACGACGCGCAGCTGCCACACACCGCCACAAACACTTCTGCGTCCACGCGGAGTGCTGCACGTGCCAGACCAAACCACACCGCCCCACGCGTTGCCATTACGCCCGTGAGGGAACACTGCACTGTCCACCTACCTCCTCCACGAAAATAGCCGCTAGTAGCGATGCCATCGTCGAGCTCACGCCGCGACGTTCGGTCCCCTCACCGCAGTATAAAAGGAGGCCACCCCCGCCTCCATTATCCACACCACTCCACTCCCCACTCCTCACAGACACTCCCCCACTTCTTCCCGGAGAAAGGCGAGCACCACCACGCCGGAATTTCACCGGAGCCCGCCGCTGCTGGAGGAGAAGGGCGCCGTCGATTTCGACCACCCCAAGCCCTATCGCGACCACCACTGGAACCGCTGTCGTCTACCACATCGATCGCCCCCGTCACCGACCCTAGCTGGAGGCCAGGTGAGACTAGCCATACCCCCACCGCCGCGTTAGGTTAGAATCCTCGCCGGAGCTGTTCGTCATCGACGACGACTCCAAGCCGTTGATCTGTCTTCTAGTCGCACAACTTAGATGCGTAGATATCGTTTGTAACTACCTCGGACCCTACGCTCTAAGTTCAAGCCTGGATGAAACGAAATGGTTAAAATAGTACAGCGGGGGCCTAGGGGCCACCCACGTGTAGACCCGTCAGCCGTCCTAACCACTTCCAAGAACATCAGGACAAGAGCGAGCGGCGTAGGCAACAGGCGAAGAGATCAAATACATACACAAGTGAGTATGTATGCAAGCTACCTTACAACAGTTCTGAGAGCCATACCATCTAAAAGAAATAGAAATATTGCAATGCCATATGGCAAGATCTAAATATCCTAGATAGAGATAATAGTCTAGGATAGCTCCTCATACATCAAACATCAGAGTATCAAGCGGAAGCGAAACAAGATCCGAGTATGGATAAGAAGCAAATCGACATAAGATGCCACATAAATAAGCACATCCCGCCCACAGATCTCGCAGATCCCCATCCCCGGAATCTCTACACCGCGTGATCGTTGCCAACATCATCTGTCTCCTCCACCCAGTATCCATCTTGCGAATACACCTGTTCATCTGAATCAAACAATTTATCGTGTGAGACCCTAGGGGTACTCAGCAAGTCTTTATATACCTGGGGTGACACAATTGCAGCAAAAGATAATAAATAACAAACCTATAGATACTCACTAACCATCCGCCTAACCAATGATAGATGGATGTCCGTTAATTAGTAACAAAAGTTATAACAGTAAAAATAATAGATCCATCCTCCTTCTCGCTTACCAACGAGAAAGCAGACGAACAACCCGTCCGTTGGCAGTTTTATTAATCATTCCATGAAGATTGCACTATTTACTAGTCAGATATTTAGTCAAATTAAAGACGGTACTTTAGTTATATTTGTCTATGATCGAGAAACTGTGCTCCAAGTCGTCCATAACCGCGGACACAGCTTTCAGAAAGATTTACCCTGCAGGGGTGCACAAATAGCAACACACACTCGATCAACCTTGGAAAAACTAACTCAAAACCCAACGAGGCATTCATGACAAAGCGATCACAGGATTCATAAAATATTTCAGGAGGCCACCCCACTAAGCTACCCGCAACAAAGTTGGCCGGCTCCGAAACGGACCCAGGGTTTGTGTGGACGGCAGTAAACGACTGGGAACCCGAAAGTGTGACTAGGCTTGTCGATACAGCGAAAACGTGTCACGATCCAAAACAGTACAGGTGCTCCACGCACAATCTTAAATAAAACAGTAAAGCATGGCATAAGTACAGGATAGTAATAAAGCCCCAAACTACTTTGTGGCCCCAAGAAATAGAAATGAATCAAGCTCTAGCTCGGGAGGGTCCATAAGGCCTCCCGGATGTGGATAGTGCGAATAGTCAAGGAACAAGAATCAAGTACTCGGGGTCTTACGAGACACAAGTGAACATAAAAACCAAATGACAGATATTACCCACCGTCGCCTCTTTCATTAGTTATCCCATTACTACTCAGGTTAAGTTGTTTAGGTACCTCATTATCCATTAGACACTCACATACCCTACACATGCTATTCTACGACTCGCATGGCTCAAACAACTCCTGTAGTAATGCCTCATGGGATGGAGGAACAAGCTCAGTGGGGTTTAAAAGTAAAGGCTATGCAGTACTTGGGATTCAATTTAATGCATTCGCGACTCCATGATGCAAGAATAAGATAGAAGCAATAGGTACTATATGTATGCAAGCATGTGGTAGTGCTTGCCTAGTAGCTCAGTTGAAGCGAGAGATGGATCTGGGTAGTACTCCAGGGATTCCTGATAATTCCCCTCCTCGGCGTCTATCCGGAAGAAGAACCAAACAAACAAGGGCCAACATAAATAAAGTGCACAAGCATATAAATAAGATGCGACAAGCAAACAAGCATGCCATGATGAATGATGCACAATTTACATGGCAATAATGTAGCATGGCAAGGGTGAGGTGTGGGGACAAGAATAGCTCATTTTATTAATTATTTGGTCAAGTTTTATTGCCATAAACAGTTCTGATTTTTAATATGGATATGATGCATGCTGCAGATCAGAACATGGAATACATAAACAGAACGGGCTCGTCGCGCTGATCGATTTAGACATATTATTTGTCAAATTTGGAGTTACAGAATTAAAGTTTTTAATTATTTAAGAAAAGGCATTTCTAATGCAATTAAACAATTTCGAGAATTTAATTTAGTCAGACATTATTTTGGATGGCATATTTGAATTCCTCAATTTTTTCTGATTCAAAAACATATATTATTTGTTAAATTTGGAATTACCAATTAAAAGTTATTAAAACTGGATTTAAAATCATATTAAACATTTCTGAAATTGTTTTTATTAAACAGAAAAGATCAGAGACTTTTTGCACCCAGAGGAAAACTAGCCACAGCGGCTGACAGTGGGTCCGGCGCTGACTGGCGCTAAGCTGGCAAAAACAAGACACAACGGTTTGTCTCACTCGCCGATGGGCTACTCACAGACAGAGACAGACGGGCCCGGCTGGTTGGAAGACCACATGGCGCGCCGGCGAAAACAGTGATGACATGTGGATACGCCGGGAACCGCGGGTTGAGGAGAACAAAAAGGCGGGAGCCTTTTTGTAAAACCGACGCGGCTGGTGCGGCTGGCCGTTGGGCCGGGGCACGGACCGCGGGTTGAAAAAGCTAACATGTAGGAGGGTATGTGCAAAAGCATACGCGGTACTTTTTTTCTTCCTCCGTTTCTGACAAAACTGACGGTGCCGCTCAACAGAGGAGAACAGGGGGCCCAGGGCTCGATCCCAAGACCTCACGCTGGAGATGGCGGGTCGGAGCCAGCGCGGTGCTAGAGGGCTGATGCTAGGTAGTGGTTGCACGGCCATGTGAGGTGTGGCGAGGCGTCCGTCGTCTACCTCGCGCGTGTCGACTACAGGCATGCACGGCGGCGACGAAGACGAGGTTCTCGGGAAGCGCGGCTAGGGTTGGTCGATGCGGCTAGGCGGAGCGGAAGCGGGCGTGCGCGGAACTGCCGAAGCGGAGCACGGTAGCGATGGCAAGCGGCTAGGGTTTTAGCGAGCAGCGACAACGGCATGGCGTTCGACGAAATGATCGACGCAACCGGGAAGCAAAGATGAACAGGGGCATGTCTAGGGGGGTCCGTGGCTCACCGCGGGGCTCTCGGTGGCGTTGAATCGGCTTTGTACACAGGAGAGCGACGGCGATGCTGGCGGACGGCGGGTTAGGGTTTTGCGTCGGCGTCGAAGATGTGCGGCAGGTCTGGGCCTCCTCCTCCTCGACGACGCGGACATGGGCATTGCAGAGGAACGTCTTGGTCTTCCTAGACAACCAAACGCCACGCCTGCCGCCTGGTACGATGTGGCCGAGAGAAAAACCGACGGTGAGGTTGGATATGGTGAGAGGGAGGGTAGCCGGCAGGTGGGGAAAAATGGGTAGGAGGGCAAGGCCTGGCTGGATCTGGGCGACGCTAGGCAGAGGAGGGGGTAGATAAGAACGGGGGCAGAGGGAGAGCACATGGGGGTGGCTCAGGTGGAAAAAGGTGGAGGCGGCCAGCTTTCTCCCTCCTCTCCTCACGTGGTAGAACGGCTCGAGAGGGTCTGGGTGTCTGCAGCTGGGACCATAGGGAAGCGAGGCCAAGGTGGCTCAGGTGGGGCTCCGCTTGGTGGCGAGAAATAAGATCAGAGAGAGGGGGTGATGCTCGGCTAGGGCTAGATCGACAGGGTCGGCATGGTGGCTTGGGCTGGTTGCTAGGCTAGGGAGTTTTGGGCCGAGCCAGGTTGGTGGTACAGGGAGGCTTGGCTTGGGAGTGGTGGCGATTAGGTTAGAGAGAGGTCAGTTTGGTCTTAGCCGAAGCTAGGAAGGAAAACATCTAGGTTTTAGCTAGTTGTAAAGAGAGAGGGAGATAGTTAGGGTTTGGTGTTGTGTAGGTGTAGGTCTAGATAGGGAGGTGAGGGTGAGGTTTAGATGATGGCACCAAAAGAATAAAGGGAGAAAGAGGCACTAGGTTGGATCTTGGGAGAAAAACCATGCCCCACTTTAAACCGAAGAAAACCCAAAGAAAGAGAAAAGAGGATGATCTTGCATGGCCCATGCATGTATAATGAATGCGTTAATTACTATGGTGAAAACAATTGTAAAGGACCATGGCATATATTTAGCACATGCTTCAAGAATATGGGGTTAAGACCAAGCCGAAAGAACAAGGGTGGTGTCCCAAGTAGAATAGATGGAAATTCTCATATTTGGATATAATGTGGGCATGCTAGTGTTTATGTTCCACTAGGTAAGTATATAGCCACAATTATATTCATACATGATCAAATACTCCAAACCAAACCATAAGGAAGCTAGACAAGGAAAAATACTCACATACCATGCAAAGGTGGCCATGTGGCTCTCCACATATCAACAATGTGAGGACACCATGAGGGATATGTGGAAGCATGTGGATTTATAAGTGGATCCATCCCAACCCACATGAGCTAGTGGTAAACCCAATAAAATGCAAAGCTCACATATAGTTGAATGGTGAAATTATGGGGTGGTGACAAGAAAAGGTGGTGGAGTTAAATAAAAGATATGCCCCCAACTCAACTTGGGCATCAAGCTTTTATCAAGAACCAAATACAATATATCAAGAGGCAAATATAATTAATAGATGCATATGAGACAAGATCCAAAAGAGAAAGGGTTTTATATGATGCTCAAAGGCAATGTGGCATGATGACATGAGCATGATATAATTATGATGCAACAATTATATGTAGGAAGTAGCATTCTATTATTAGACCATGTAGCATTACAGATGTTAGACAGATGGGATGCTACACCGTTTCAATTAAACTGAGTAAATGACTAGTGGGGCCGTTCTGTTATTAGCCCGCTGTGTTGTGAAGTGCCGTTCAGCCGACCCGTTTAGCTCTCCTGCTCTGCCCAAGAAATTCAAAGGTTGATTTTCCATTTTAGTTTAAACTAGTTTCTGTACATGTGTCCAGATGATCCCATATTCTATTTGGAGAATATTAAATCTTAATTAATTTTAACGAGTAAAAATTACTTTTCTAAAATAAAATAAATAAGACTATGTATTTATTTCATGTGATGATTGTGATGATGCTAAATCATCAAGTGTGATCCTTAGTTTGCTAAATAGACTTAGTTAAGTATCGTTTGGTGATTGTGTACCCCGTATTCATTCATAGATGATAGTACCGACCAAGGATACAAGGAGGAGGAGTTCTACCCCAAAGACGAAGAAGAAAACTTCAATCACTGCACCAACAAAGGCAAGCTAACACTTGCAAGTCTCATACCAATGCACGTCATCAGTTGCAAGTATTAACCTAAGCAAGATGCACTAGGCATGCTTTGGTTGTATACCTTTGATTATACCAATCCCAAATTTTACTCGAAAGCTTTATTCTTTTACTTTACCGAAGTTCTTTACTTTGAAGATAGATAGCATAAAGAGTCTAAAACTAGGCCTATCTAGTTATACTTAGATGTCATTCTATGGCATGAGATTGAAGATTAGCACCCCTCATTAGTGAACACTCTTAACCTTAGTGGCTAGTGCTAAGTGTAAAACTTGATCACTTTAGATGGGAATACTTGGTGAAAATGATTATGAAAACCTTGGAATGATGATTCATTCTATTGAGATGTTTTGACATGGGTTGAGAAACACAAAGGATTTGATGATGAAAATGTTGAGGTATGAGCCTTAGCCCTTTTATAAAAACTGATGGTTGGGTTCGGATGCGATACCATTCCAATTTTATCATACAACTACAATACCTGAATTGGGTAGGGATTAGCCAGAAGTTTATATGCCTTAGTGTGGGTTCCCCCGTGGGAGAGGTTTGAGCTGAGGCTACCTCTTGATGATTGTCCACCTATGCAATGCCTAGGATGGCAGGTGACCATGGTTGGGAGGCCAAGCTCATAGGGGAGGTGCCTATACTAGAGTGTGTAATTGAAAGTTTATGATTGATTATCCGCATACTAAGTATAATGATTCAGGTTTATCCCTGAGGGATGTATCGAATTTTGTTTTGAAAGTGTACCACCTCGCCAGAGTGTCAAACTATTCGAATAGCCGCGTCCGCGGTCATGGACAGTTGGAGTGGCCATAATGTTGCTTCGTCAGATGTTTTCAAAATGACTTGTGAAATGAATTATGACTTTGACTTGACCACAATAGGGTTGTGGATATGAAAACTAGGTTCCCAATTAAAGTGATTTATAACATTAAATTAGCTTTCTTTACTTCTGAACTCATCTTAAGATAAATCTGGCTTTTTCAAATAAACCTAGAGCTTAAGATTCCTATTAGAACTACCTTACGTGTTAGTGATAGTTTGCGAGTACTTAAAGAGTACTCATGCATTTGTCCCTGGATATTCCCGTGGTCAGACTATGAGGAGGACTACCAGGATGAGGGATAACAGGAAGTCTATGACAACTAGGATCATCTCCCATCGTCAGCATTGCCTATGATCAGGAAGATGGAGTCCACTACTACGCTTTATTATTCCGGTACATGATTGTATTAAGACTGGATCATGAGATCCTTTATTTGTGTAAAACCTTATTATGGTTTGTAATGGATGATGTACTGTGATATCCAATCTGTTATGTCTCACAAAAATGGTAATCCTGGGACTGAGAGGTATGGCATAATAGGCATCTGGGATTAAAAATCCAGGTGTTGACAAGTTGGTATCAGAGCCATCCTGACCATAGGAGACCCTAGTTACAATGGACATCCGAAACAAAAACTTAGTTTCAAAAAACAAAGTAAGTGAGTATTTATGAAAACTTATTCCCACACTTATCCTTGAGATTCTTTCAAAAAAATTCATGTTCCTCAAAAATTCTTACATTCCTACATAAAATCTGACACACTTGATCACATCACTAACTTACTCATCCTAAATTCTTATAGATGGAAGTTCAGTATTGCAAGTTCTACCAGTTGGGGAACGGAGGCCAACTGATCTTTGAGAGGTATCTAGATACACTGTCAGAGTATCTGGAGTGCCCGCATCTGGAATTCTTCGGAGCCCAACTCAACGATCACATCGGAGGAGATATACAATGGCTGATAGTTGCAGACCTCCGAGGCAAGATGGAAGCACCCACTTTTGAGATGATCCAATTCACCCTACGAGAGAACAACTGGCTAGATGGATTAGCCAGGGCCATGCATGAAGCTTCTTGCCCGTCTGTGTGGACAAAACATCAACTTGATCCAGGGAACTCCTTTGCTCACTTCGCAAGTCGTGATTCTATCGGAATGCCATTGGAGATGCCAAGCCACCAGGAGTTGAAGCACCAAGTGGACAATCTTGACTTCATGTTGTATGATAGGCAGAAGGAGTTGGACAACGCTCCCAACTACGCCAACCACAACCTTGCCATTGCCGCCAAGAAGAACCAGACTATCGCCATGCTCGTCAAGGATCACCAATCACTTCGTCATCAATGCGAGAAGAAGGATCGCACCATCGATCATCTTCGCAAGAAGGTGGTGGCCCTCTAGAAGATCATCCATGAACAGGAAGTCCAGCTGGAAGCAAAGGAGGAAGATGAGGAAGGTGAAGGTATCCAAGGAGATCTTTACTCTTACCTCCGTGATGACAACGACTACCTGGAGGATGATGCCATGGAGTTCCACACTGATGATGATGATTCTGACTTCATTGATGATGACTAGATGCACTTGATCACTATTGTAGGAAGGAGTTGTACCGGTCCCATTGTATCGTAGTTTCACATAATGGTTCTTAAAACCATCTGTTTTCCATTTGTGTGTGGGGTGTGTTTGTATTGGGTACTTTGAATGAATGAATGAATGAGAAGGAGTTGTTAGTTTAAAAATCATGATTAAAACTCAAAGTTAAGTATTTTGAAACAAAACACATGAACCTTAGAAATTTCCCACTTATCTCATTATCTATTTCAATCTTCAAATGACTCGTGGAAACCGCAGAGGAAGCAGCTCATCTCAGGACCCGATGCTGCAGATTCTTCAGATGCTAGTTTCTGATCGTGAAGCTAGTAGATTAGAACGCCAAGCTAACCTAGCCACTCTTCAACAGATAGCTCAGATGTCCCACAATAATCAAGGCCATGGAAACCAGGATCACCATGGATCCAAGCTTAAAAACTTTCAGAATACCAATCCCCCTATCTTTAGTATGTCTAAGGATCCTTTAGATGCTGATGATTGACTGCAAACCATGGAGAACAACCTGGAGGTCGCAAGAGTTGAAGCAAATGAGAAGGTACTATTTTCCACTCATTATCTGGAACGAGATGCAAGAGCCTGGTGGAATAGCACCCGTACCATGAATGACGGTCAGATGATGACTTGGGAAGTATTCAGGATCAAGTTCAACCGCACCCATGTGCCAGATGGTTTAGTCACCACAATGAGAGATGAGTTCAGAGAACTGAAGCAAGGAAGGATGAAGGTAGTTGAGTACCCTGAAAAATTTCTATCGCTAGCTAGATATGCCCCTGATGAGATTAACACCAAAGTCAAGAAGAAGGAAAGGTTCCTGAATGGATTGCATGATGAGATGCAAACTGTGTTAGTCAACATCCGTTTTGAAGATCTCGAAGAACTAGTAGGTTCCTCCATCCAGATGGAAGGAAAGATCAACCAAGCCAATGACAATCGCAAGCGCAGAAAGATGCACCAGAGTGGACCCAACCACACTCAAAAGTATCGCCCCAACCCGTCTGCAGGATATGCCCCAAGAAACAAGAGACCCCCTATGTCCCATCCAACCTACCCCAATCGTAGCGGAGGAAACCTGAAGTCTAGAGGAAACCACAATAACAACCCCGGTAACTCCAACAACTTCAAGCGTGCACCGCGCAAGTCCAACAACAACAACAATACTGCCCCAAGGACTGGAAGCAATGTTGTGCCTATTGCATCTAAAGACAAGTCCCAGATTACTTGCTTTGAATGTGGAGTCAAGGGTCACTACTCCAGTGAGTGTCCCAAGAAGCTTGCAGTAGCAACCAATGTGAATGCACCCACTCAGCAGCAACACCGTTTTCAGCCTAGAAGGAGATTTGCCCCCGGGAATTTGCTCAACCGCAACGGCCGTCTGTTCCACATGAATGCTGAAGAAGCCTAGGAAGCGCCCGATGTCGTGCTGGGTATGTTTTCTGTTAACTCAGTATTAGCAAGACTGTTGTCTGATTCTGGAGCATCGCACTCATTTTTTACTGAAGAATTTGCATGCACAAGTAAGATTCAACCAACAAAATTGAAGCATGTTATGACAGTTCAAATACTTGGTTCAACCACCATAGCTAGAAAAATTTGCAAGGTTGTGCCTATCAGAATCCATGAAATAGATTTTAATGCCAATCTAATAGTACTTGGAACCAAAGGGTTGGAGTAGTGCTAGGAATGGATTGGATGTCAAAACATAAATGATTAATCGACTATGCTAAGAAAGCCATAACCATGACCAGTAGCTCTGGAGTATCAGTAGAGCATGTACCTGAAACCTTGCCTCGTCAGTTCAAATGCAACAAGAGTCTAGCCCAACCAACCCTTGATCAAGTCAGAGTAGTCTGTGAATACCCCGAAGTATTCCAAGAGGAATTACCCGGTATGCCCCTAGATCGGGATATCAAGTTCATCATTGAACTAATTCCTAGAACTGTACCCATAGCTCAGAGACCCTATAGTATGAACCCCTCTAAACTAGTGGAGCTGAAGAAGCAACTTGATGCTATGCTGGCAAAAGGTTTGATTCAACCAAGTGCATCACCATGGAGATTGCCTATTTTGTTTGTGGATAAGAAAGATGGAGGTAAGCGTTTGTGCACGGATTACCGGAAGCTGAATGATGTCACCATCAAGAACAAGTACCCACTGCCAAAGATAGAGGATCTGTTTGATCAATTGACTGGTGCCAGAGTGTTCTCTAAGATTGATCTTAGAATGGGTTATCATCAACTTAAGATTCATGCAACGGATATTCCAAAGACCGCCTTTACCACCAGATATGGACTGTATGAGTATACTGTCGTGTCTTTTGGATTAACCAATGCCCCCGCTTATTTCATGAATCTCATGAATAAGATATTTATGAACTTCCTGGATAAGTTTGTCGTTGTGTTTATCGACAATATTCTGATCTATTCCAAGTCAGAAGAAGACCATGAGCTACACCTGAGAACCATCCTTGAAACCCTTAGAGAGCATCAGTTGTATGCCAAGTTTAGCAAATGTGAGTTCTGGTTAAAGGAAGTAGGATTCCTAGGACATATTGTGTCAGCATGAGGAGTCGTTGTTGACCCTGCTAAGATCAAAGATGTTGAAGAATGGAAAGCCCCAACCACTCAAACCCAAGTCCGTGCATTTCTCGGATTAGTGGGATACTACCGCAAGTTCGTTGAAGGATTTTCAAGCATTGCAAGACTGATGACCCAATTATTGAAGAAAGATAAGAAGTTTGAATGGACTAACAAATGTGAAGTGAGTTTTCAAGAACCAAAGAAGAGATTGATTTCAGCCCCAATCTTGATTATGCCAGATATCAAGAAGCCTTTTGATGTGTATTGTGATGCATCCAAGATTGGTCTCGGATGTGTGTTGATGCAAGAAGGCAAAGTCATAGAGTATTTGTCCCGGCAACTGAAGCATCATGAGAAAACTACCATACCCATGACCTTGAGCTAGCAGCCATAGTTTTAGCCTTGAAGACATGGCATCATTACATTATGGGTAACCGTTGTGAGATTTATTCGGATCACAAGAGTCTAAAGTATATTTTCACTTAGAAGGAGCTAAATATGAGGCAAAGGAGATGGATAGAGTTATCAAGGATTATGACCTTGACATTCGCTATCACCCCGGCAAAGCCAATGTGGTAGCGGATGCTCTTAGCAGATTGCCGTGTAGATTAAACACCATGATCAAAGAAGCTCAGCCAAGTTTGCATGAAGAGTTGGAGAAGTTTAGAACAGAGCTAGTTAGCAAACGATTTTTAGCTAGCATTGAACTTCAACCCACTTTGATCAGTCAGATCAAGGAAGCGCAGAAAGGAAATGTGAGTATCGACATAATCAAGCGTCGTATTGGTATAGGAAAGGTACCCGGATTCACCGAAGATGAAGAAGGGGTTTTGTGGTACAAAGGACATATCTGTGTGCCAGCAGATTCCGAGCTAAAGCAAGTTATCATGCAAGAAGCTCATAATACTCTTTATTTTATCCACTCTGGGGGAACGAAGATGTATCAGGATTTGAAGGAGCAATTTTGGTGGCACAAGATGAAGAGAGAAATCGGAAGCTACATAACCAAGTGTGATATCTGTCAGAGAGTCAAGGCGGAACATCAGAGACCCGCAGGACTTTTGCAATCATTGCAGATTCCGAAATGGAAATGGGATTCTGTCGGAATGGACTTTATCATCGGTTTGCCTACATCTAGTAGGGGAAATGACTCTATTTAGGTCATAGTTGATAGACTGTCCAAGGTAGCCCATTTTGTACCTGTCAAGACAATCTACCAGAGTTCAAAGCTAGCAGAGTTGTACATTGCTAGAATCGTAAGTTTGCATGGAACCCCCAAGACCATAGTGTCAGATCGGGAACCCAGTTTACCTCAAGATTTTGGCAGAAAGTCCAAGCAGGATTAGGAACCAAGTTGAATTTCAGCATAGCTTATCTCCCGCAGACCGATGGACAAACTGAAAGAGTCAACCAAATCTTAGAAGATATGTTGAGAGCTTGTGTGCTAGAATATGGATCAAAATGGGAAGATTGTCTGCCTTTCGCAGAATTTTCATACAACAACGGTTATCAAGCTAGTTTGCAAATGGCCCCATTTGAGTTTTTTTATGGAAGAAAGTGTCGTACCCCTTGAATTTGTTGCAAGTAGGAGAGAGTTAGATTTTCGGACCCAACATCCTATGAGAAGCTAAAGAGAAGGCTCACAAAGTCCGCGAACACCTCAAGACCGCCCAATCCAGACAAAAGATTTATGCTGACAAGAGACGTCGAGACCTGACCTTCAATGTCGGAGATTTTGTGTATCTCAAGGTGTCACCCTTAAAGGGAATGCAACGTTTTCAACTGAAAGGAAAGTTAGCCCCAAGATATATTGGATCCTTCAAGATTTTGAATCGTCGAGGAGAAGTATCTTATCAACTGGACCTACCAGAGGAGACGTCAGCCATCCATGTTGTGTTCCATATATCGTTACTTCGCAAATGCCTAGAAGTTCCGAAAAAGACCGAAGTGTTCAAGAACATCGATCACCGAGCCATAGATATCAACAAAGATCTGACCTATCGTGAAGTACCCATTCGTATTTTGGAAGAATCCTTCAAAACCACCAGGACCCGAAGTATCAAATTTCTCAAGATCCAATGGAGCAACCATACCGGAGAAGAAGCTACCTGTGAGCGAGAAGATTACATTAGGACTGAGTTTCCAGATCTCTTTAGTTCCTAGTTTTTTCTTAAATCTCGGGATGATATTTTGTTTAAGGAGGGAAGGTTTGTAACACCCCAAAACTTATAATCAAGATTATCAAGTTCAAATCACCCAAAGTTAGGGTTAACAAAAACTTGTGTTAATAATTTAAATATGAATGCATGTAGTTTTGCATTGATGTGTGATTGTTTGAAAATGCCAAGCTTGATTGCTACAAATGATGTGAAATGGTTTAAAGATGAATACTACATCATCTAGACCAACTAGAAACAAAATCAAAATAAAAAGAAATCAAATATGAATAAATAAAATAAATGGTCATTTTGACAAAAGTAAACCACTAGGCCACTTTGTGTGTTCCTATAAGAAGATTTCTAACAGAAATATTTCTACTTCTTTTCACCCCTTGCTAGACGAAGTAAAAGTGTATCAAGGCCCACTTTACAAACTTACAAAAACATTCTCCAAATCAATTTAAAGGACATGTGAAAATGGAATCAAGTATATGTGCTAAGATACACTTTTTCAAAAACCTATCAAATCAATTCCCCTTGACCTCTCCAAGCAAACATAGACTCTCAAGCTTAACTTAAGGTCACTCAAAAATTTTGAATCGAAATTTCTAAAGCAAGTTTCATGCGGCCATTTTCACAAACACCTTGCTTGCACTAATTTAACCACCTGCCTAACTTCACTATTTCCACAGTAATTAGTCGACCATTTGGTCTCCACTCCACTCCCCTGTCTCCCCTGAGCATAGCCAGCACCTAGACCAAGTCCCCCCTTTGCCGTTTGCATAGTGGAGCACCACCCGATTTTTATCATCGCCGGCCGACCACGGCTAGCTCACAGCAGACACCACCGCAGCCAACCATGATGTCTAGGAAGCACGCCGCACTCCACCGCCGCCCCTTGTCCCAGCCTCGACCCCAGCCGAGCCCTGGACCACCCTAGCTACACTGCACACCGTGCCTCACCCCCGCCTCGCGTGCACTAGCACGCCATGATCGCAGCAACGCAACAGACAACCCCGTTCACCTCCGCGCGACCCGCAGCTAGCGCACGCCGCTGCAAACACTTCTGCGTCCGCGTGGAGCGCCGCACACACCTGACCGAACCACACCACCCCACGCCTTTCCATTACACCCGTGAGAACCGCCAGGGAACACTGCACCGTCCACCTACCTCAACCACGACAATAGCCGCCTGTAGCGACGCCACTGTCGAGCTCACGCCGCACCGTTTGGTCCCCTCGCCGTAGTATAAAAGGAGGCCACCCCCTCCTCCATTCTCCACACCACTCCACTCCGCACTCCTCACAGACACTCCCCCACATAGTCCCAGAGCAAGGCGAGCACCACCGTGCTGGAATTTCACCGGAGCCCGCCGCTGCTGGAGGAGAAGGGCGCCATCGATTTCGACCACCCCAAGCCCTGCCGCGACCACCGCTGGAACTACCGTCGTCTACCACGTTGATCACCCCCGTCGACGACCATAGCTGAAGCCCATGTGATCCTAGCCAGACCTCCACCGTCGTGTTAGGTTAGAATCCTCGCTAGAGCTGTTCGTCCTCGACGACGACTCCCAGCCGTTGATCTGTCTTCTAATCGCACGACTCAGATGCGTAGATACCGTTTCGGTTAAACTGAGTCACTGACTAGTGGGGCTGTTCTTTTAGTTGCCCGCTGCACTGTGCAGTGCCGGCAGGTCCATCCCGTTTAGCTTTCCCGCGCAGCCCGGGAAATTCAAAGGTTGATTTTCCATTTTAGTTTAAACTAGTTTCTGTACCTAGATTCAAAAATCTATTCAGAGAGTTTCACTAAACCAAATGGCATGATCGCAATTTTGCTAGAAAGGTATTTAAATTATCTATCCAAGCCCGTTGTATTGAAATTATTTGGAGTTAGAGATAATCTATAGCAAAAATGACAAGACATAGACTTTTCCAACTTCAAACATTTTTCAAAAGTCAACCATAATAGCTTTTGAGTTGATTCCAACTCTCAAAAATAACATTTGACAATATCTATCTAAATATGTAAAAATACTTAGGTTTGCATGCAGTGACATTCGACTAGTACCAAAACAATGCTATTAGGGCATTTCTAGTCACTTTAAACCTATTAAATAATATCTTAAACTTTATAAAATGTGACCAACACTTTAAATCACATTCCCATGTATTAGAATATGTGGTGATGACATGTGTCCACATGATCCCATATTCTATTTCAAGAATATTAAATCTTAATTAATTTCAATGAGTAGAAATTAGTTTTCTAAAATAAAATAAATAAGACTATGTCTTTATTTCATGTGATGATTGTGATCATGCTAAATCATCAAGTGTGAGCCTTAGTGTGCTAAATAGACTTATTTAAGTATTGGTTGGTGATTGTGTACCCCGTATACATTTATAAATGATAGTACCGACCAAGGATACAAGGAGGAGTTCTACCCCGAAGATGAAGAAGAAAACTTCAATCACTGCACCAACCAAGGCAAGCTAACACTTGCAAGTCTCATACCTATGCACGTCATCAATTGAAAGTATTGACCTAAGCAAGATGCACTAGGCATGCTTTGGTTGTATACCTTTGATTATCCAAATCCCAAGTTATACTCGCAAGCTTTATTCTTTTACTTTACCAAAGTTCTTTACTTTTAAGATAGATAGCATAAAGAGTATAAAACTAGGCCTATCTAGTTATACTTATATGTCATTCTCTGGCATGAGATTGAAGTTTAGCACCCCTCATTAGTGAACACTCTTAACCTTAGTGGCTAGTTGTAAGTATAAAACTTGATCACTTTAGATGGGAATACTTGGTGAAAATGATTATGAAAATCTTGGAATGATGATTCATTCTATTGAGATGTTTTGACATGTGTTGAGAAACACAAAGGATTTGATGATGAAAATGTTGAGGCATGAGCCTTAGCCCTTTTATAAAAACTGATGGTTGGGTTCAGATGCGATACCATTCCAATTTTACCATACAACCACAATACCTGAATTGGGTAGGGCTTAGCCGGAAGTTTATATGCCTTAGTATGGGTTCCCTCACAGGAGAGGTTTGAGCTAAGGCTACCTCTTGATGATTGTCCACCTATGTAGTTCCCAGGATGGAAGATATCCATGGCTGGGAGGCCAAGCTCATAGGGGAGGTGCCTATACTAGAGTGTGTAATTGAAAGGTTATGATTTATTATCCGCATACTAAGTATGATGATTCAGGGTTATCCCTGACAGATGTATCAAATTTTGTTGTGAAAGTGAACGACCTCTGCAGAGTGTGAGACTATTCGAATAGCCGCGTTTGCGGTCATGGATAGTTGGAGTGGCCATACTATTCCGTCGTCAAATGTTTTCAAAATGACTTGTGAAATGAATTATGACTTTGAATTGACCACAACAAGGTTGTGGATATGAAAACTAGGTTCCCACTTAAAGTGATTTAGAACATGAAATTAGCTTTCTTCACTTGTGAACTCAGCTTAAGATAAATCTGGCTTTTCGCAAACAAACCTAGAGCTTAAGATTTCTATTAGAACTACCTTATGTGTTAGTGATAGTTTGCGAGTACTTAAAGAGTACTCATGGCTTTGTCCCTGGCTATTCCCGTGGCCAGACTATGAGGAGGACTACCAGGATGATGGACAGCAGGAAGTCTACGACAACTAGAATCATCTCCCATCGTCAGCATTGCATGTGATCATGAAGATGGATCCCACTACTACGCTTTATTATTCTGCCACTTGGTTGTATTAATACTGGATCATGAGATCCTTTATTTGTGTAAAACCTTATTATGGTTTGTAATGGATAATGTACTATGATATCCAATCTGTTATGTCTCGCAAAAATGGTAATCCTGGGATTGCGAGGTATGGCATAACAGGCATCTGGGATTAAAAATCCGGGTGTTGACAGGTCAGAGGAGTATTCCATCTTTTGCTTTGAACGCAGTCCCATGAGAATACCAATGCATACCCAAATATAGCATTTCTGTTGTATATGTTGGGCAACTCATAGCCAAATTCCAAGAGTTTCCTCTTTTTGGACTGTTCAAAAGCTAGCGCAGTTGTTAGCATCCCATGTTGTGTGACAGTTGTGTAGACACGCATAAAGCAATATCATACTTTAATCAACAGGTCAAGATTTGGCATGCATCTCAATTACCGCTAAATATTAGTTTCTTCAAACAAATCCTTTCAAAGAGTACTATCAAGTCGATCATCACATCTATGGTGTTGAGTATGTTTAAGGCTAAACTCTTAAGACAATTAAACAACACCTTATTTAGCATAGAACTCAAAACTTTGAAATATCATTTCCAATTGACAACTCCTTCCATAAGAAAACTATCAAGTCTATTGTTTTGAAATTATGGGGCCGAGAATAACCTATTCATTTAAGACGAAGCTATTTAGTGACAACCAAGAAATTTCAAAAGATCTTGATTGAGTATTCATTCCTTCCAAGTGTAGAGATTGTGGCAATGTTTTATAGAGGATCACAAATAGTGTCACAAGCTTGATAAACAATTTGGCAAGATGCATAAAAGCTGGAAGTCAACTCCTATGATGCCTATCACAAGCAAGTGTATCCTGATATGAATACAAGACTAGACTCACTTAAACAAGCATTCAAAAACAACACGATACATGGTTGCATTAAACCTTCATCAAATACGAACATTACACAAGACTGTACACATGCAGAAGTAACCTCCCCAAGCTTAGAACTTTGCAAGAACTAAACTTGAGTATATCACCAAAATAAAAGAGAAAATACAGTTTCCAAAAGAGAGTGTGATAAGTGGTTACCTCCCCAAGCTTAGTTGAAAACAAGGTTGACACACTTTACCTTTGAGGTACAAGTGACCTCTCTTTTGATGGACAAAGAACCTTTGGTTTAATGTAGATTTCTTGATATGGCCCGGTGTGCCTTCCTTGAGGACCTGCTTAAAAACAAAAAAGAAAAATAAATATATTTGTGTTTCTAAAGACACGGGTTTAGCTCACAAGTGATAAAAATACAAGTCCCACCGAGTCAGTTCATCAATCTAAGCACCACGCTTAAGTCAACAAACTAAGTCCAAGAGTTGTACATACTCCTAGATTTTGATGAAGTGCAAGTGAGACAAAATATGAAACATGAGTGTGCAGCCCCTATGTGCTTAATAAAAGAGGTTCGAGTTGGAAGGTTTTACCAGACACTGATTATCGAAGCGTTGAATTGAAGCAACCAAGTGGCTCATGTGAGTGTTTGCACGGTCGGAACTACCATACACGTCGTCACAAAAGGTTCATGTCCCTGCGAAAATAACACACAAAGTAAAATGCGTCGGTTTGGTATACGAACATAGTTTGTTTACCCCATCGATAAAAGGAAAGTAAAAAAGAAAACATGAACTTCTATAGAGAATTACGGTCTAGGAGGTTTCCGAGGTAGAAATTTAGTGCTTACATATGCTTGGCTTCTCTAGATCATTGCAGAAACTCCCAGGTGGTGTTTTGAGGTTTTTAGAAGAAGAAAGAAGAAGAAAGAATAACATTTTGAGCAATGGTTACCTTCCAGTTAGCATTTGAGGGGTTTTCTCAACTATACGGGTGCAACTATACGGCCGGAACAATGCGTTCCCGCCTTATAATTGGCCTTCTCTCAAAATTTTGGTGTTTCCCCCTAGCGGGGCAGTTATATGGCCCCGCCGTATTGTTGGTCATCAAACTGTCTATCCCTGGGAAAGAAAATATACAAAGGCATCGATATCTATATGACCAGAGATATACGGCCAGAATTTTTATTCCTGCCGTATAGTTGGTCATTAAACTATCAGTAGATTGGAAAAGAATTTGTATGCGGAGGCACCGATATCTATACGACCGAAGCTATTCGGCCAAAAAAATTATTCCCGCCGTATAGTTGGTCGTTAAACTCTCAGTGCATTGATGACCCACACGTATAGGGGGTGCATCGCAGTATTTTCGATAAGTAAGAGTGTCAAACCCAACGAGGAGCAGAAGGTGCTTGGAGCAGGAATTCTGTATAAATACTTAGCAAACAGATTTTTAGGGGGTTCTGATAATGCATGTAAATAAAGTACAAGTAAACGAAAGACAGTAATAAATAATGCAGCGAGTGGCCCAATCCTTTCTTCAGTAAAGGACAAGCCGGTTGTATTACTTAAGATGACCAAACGTTCTCGAGGACATACGGGAATATCGTTAAGTGCTTTCGCTTCATATAGTTGATTAATCTTCATTAGTTTGATTAGTATTGTGTGGGTGAACCTATGCTAATGTACCGACCTTCCTAGGACTAATACATACTCGTGATTATACCACTTGCAAGCATCCGAAAGTAGAAGAAAGTAATTGAGATAGAAACCTAACCACAACTTTAAACTCTAAGACCCTGATATCCCTTGTGCAAAGGTTTGCATATGGGGGTTCAGGTTTCTGTCACTTCGGCAACCCCTACATTTAGTAGCCAAATACACAATGCATTCTCCTAGGCCCATATAGGTGAAGTGTCATGTAGTCGACGTTCACATGACACCACTAGAAGAATAACACAACAACTTAATTAACAAACCATTGAATCTTTCTCAACACAACGCTACTAACAACATAACTCTCAAATGTCCTCAAGAACTAAACGAACTACTCACAAGATATCATATGGATCAAGATACAGATGAAATAATGATAAGTAACAATCTTAACATAAACGAAAATTTAATGGTTCCACTCAATAGCATCAATTTAATGGTTCCACTCAATTTAATGGAGTGGTGATGATGGTGCTGGTGGAGATGATGATGGAGATGGTGATGATGATGATGATCCCAATGAAGTCCAGCTTGATGTTGGTGTTGATGGTGACGATCTCCCCTCTCCGGGAAGGAATTTCCCTAGCAGAATTCTGTCTGCCGGAGAGATCTTTCTCTCTCTTCAGTTTTCCGCCCCACAGAGGTGGCGGAATCTTTCTATGGTCGCTCTCTGAGGCTTAGGGTTTCGTGGAGATAATATACGCCAAAGGGGAGAGACAGGAGTGCGCTAGGGTGGACACACCACCTGGTGGCGCTGCCAGGGGTGGCCCGCGCCAGGGGTGGTGTGGGCACCCTGTGGCCCATCTCCACTCCCCCTTCTGGCATCCTTCGTTTTCTGGAAAAATAGGATTTTCCATATATTTTCTGGGATTTTCTGATCTTCGCGAATTTCGCCTCCAAACGGGTGTCTTTTCCATCAGAATCCTGACTTCAGCGGTCCATCCTCCAGAAGTCATCAACCATGCAAATATAGATGAAATAACATAAGTATCATCTCATAATATGAAATATATCAATGAATAACAGTAAATTATGATATAGAATAGTGATGCAAAATGGACGTATCAACTCCCCCAAGCTTAGACTTCGCTTGTGCCCAAGCGAAAACTAAGCTCAATAAATATGACATCAGGTTTATGGAGTGAAGAGTCGATAAAAGTATAAGGACAAGAAGCATCACATTCAACAATACATAAATCGTAATAGCAGACAAGTCAACATTATATAACTTAACTTGCAATAGGTAAAGGAAACGCAATAAAGATATATAAAGTAAATCATAATTGGTAATGGCAAACTTGGCTCTTGGTCAAAGAATAGTTATCAATTTTGCAGGAGTTCAAACATGATGGGTTTTCAATGATAGCTTTTAAAGTAATACTCACTAAGATAAGAGCAATGTGCAAAACAAGGAACATAAGAAACATGATTGAATAAATCATCATATGAATGAATGAAACACAACAACTCAAAATACTTGCTGCTATAGAAGGGAATAGGTTTACTGACTCAACTAAATAGTAAAAGATAGGCCCTTCGCAGAGGGAAGCAGGGATTTCAAGTTTCATAAAGAGCTTCCAAAAATTATGGTACCTACTAGATTTCATCTCTCATTGCCCCTATCATAAGCATATTTAGGTGATTAAGGTTAAAGTGATCAAATATGAGGATATGCTTGAAAAGTTATAAGTTGAAAATCTCATGCCCTGTGCTTACGAGTCCCGGACCTCATGCTACTCAACTTTAGTCCCTAGTAAGCTCTTGTCATTGTAACTACATATGTATCATAGAGAACCGCCAACGTGGTACCCCTTGCTCGATGATACGGAAGCATTCTCATATCAAAATGACAAGGCAAGCAGACAATGAGCATCTCAGCAATCTTTTTATTTGCTATTTGCACAGGTTTTTATTGAGGATGCTTCATAGAGTGCTCATTATGGTTATGCTGCAAGTTTCCACCATGATTAGGCATGGCTTAGGCTAGCGGCCCAGGCGTTTCTCTAACACACATACAAACTCCATGATCTTACAAGTTTCCCTTTTATTTCACACCACCGAGATCCAAAAGCAAAAGAATCATGATATCAATTAAATAAGTGCAATGTTGAAAGGATTCCCCATGATAACATGGTTCTGCTAACTCTAAACTTATAAAGCGCAAGCATATACGCAACATAGATGGGCACAATGGTTCAAATTTATTAAGTGCAAGAAACTCGAGTGTGCCATCAAGTTCGTGAGAGCTTTAATCGCTAATTTTCAAATAACAAGTTTAATTCAGAATATAGATAAAAACATGAATTTACTTGTAATAGCAATAATGCTAATAGGTAGGTATGGTGGACAAAATGGCATAAGTTTTGGTTTAACGATTTGATGCACGAGAAGCATTCCCTCTCAGTACAGGTTTTTGGCTAGCAAGGCTAGGTAGCAAGCATAAGAGTTGAACGAAACAAACAAACATACAAGTGATAAAAACAAACATGCAATCTTCCTTGGAAGCACAAAACATTTTAACTAGAGAATACTAATCTTTTGAGCAAATCAAGAAAGATGATGAAATTATATTTCTTGAAAGTACTTTTATCTCTTTTCATTCAATTCTCAAATAGTGTTGCTACTGACTGAGCCAGGTTTTCCAAAACAAAATAAATTTACTTCATGATCCCAAAGTGATACCAATACTAACAACAAGACCAGTCATATAACTGGAATTGAAAACTAATATAAGATATGCAAAAGAGCAAATGATAGAACTTCTCATTAATATTCCATAACGGCAAATTACACCAAGGGATACATAGATATCTAACGAGAGGGGGGGACACTGCCATAATGCAAACCATCCTACATGATAACTTCTCTATTCATGATATGACTCTAGTAAAAAGGTAAAAAGATAGAAGATAGTGATGTGATACCGCGACACTTCCCCAAGCTTGGAACGATCCAAGGGGATGCCAAAATCTGATGACGAATTACTCCTTCGGTGGTGGTGGTGTTCTCTCGATGAGTTTTTCAATCAATTTCCTCAAGTCTTCAATCTCGAAGGTGAGAGTACGAATCTACTCCCAGTTGTGCTTGATGTGGTGCATGTTCATGTCAGGTTGTGAATCCCAGCTCGTACGATTCTTTCCCCACTCTTCCTCCTTGAAGTCTTCTTTTCCTGCATGGTTATAATGGGGCATATCCCAATTGGAGGGTAGTTTCTCCTTTGGCATATTCTAGAAATGCTCATGTATAAGGGTATGGAAAGGATTCTTAGTGCGTGGAGAAGGTGACCGTGAAGCCAAACAGTGACGCAGAGGCTTCCCTCCAGTTGAAATCCGTGTAGACCTTTTGAACCGGGCAGGGTTTGCCACCACTCCAATGCTTGCAATGGTAGTGCTGGTGTGCGGATGCTGGCTTTTCTTTGCCTCCTCTTCATATTTACTCTCGATCTCCTTCTCCTGCTCACGGTCTTGAAGATCCTCCTCCGCAGGCTCCTTTCCCTTATCATTGGCAGAGACCATTGTGCTTCTAAACTTTAAGAATAGTTCCTAGCAGAAACAGGTCGAAACAAAAACGCGATGATAACATGATATACGAACCTCGGAGAATCTGGGGGATTATATATTATGAAGTTTTACAACAAAAGGAAGGTAATGGGAGAAAACGGTTCGAAGATGGACTTCGGGGCGGCCACACCACCTGGTGGCGCGGCCAGGTGGGCCCGCGCCATAGGGTGGTGTGAGACACACTAGCTCCGTTTATGTCCCTCTTTCGCTTCGTTGCTTTCCTTGTTAGATAAAAAACTGCAAAAATATAACTTGACAGATTTTTCACGGACCTTTTCTTACCAGAACTGTTACCTATTTGAAAATGGACTATGCAGGTTTCTGAACTTGGTATTTAATAAATCTTCCAGAATCACCGCTTGAATAACATCAATATCTTCATCTTCATACACATATTGCTTGAGTCATTTAATCTTTCACTATCTTATTACACCATTTTCTCCTACAACCTGGAAATTTCTTTCACACAAAACTTCACACAATTCTCATTAGCAACATTAGTGCATGCAAGGTAAATAACCTTTTAAGTTCAATTTAAACTGAAATCCATCAAAACATAAGCTACCAAAACAACTCCTTCCGAAAGCCCAAAAGGAATTCAAAAAGGAAATCAATTTAAGAGGCAAATGCAAGAGTGGCAAAAATCTGTCAAAGCAGAGGTAAATATCAATTTTTAGAAAATCTTCTGTTGCTTAAATAACAATCTGGGTCAAAAGCACAAAACATTACAGCTCAATCCGACGTACAGAGATCTTTCTTGAATTTTTATAGTGAAGCACAAAAATCTGTTTCGGCACAGCAACTTTCCCAAATATTACTTCTCTCTCATTAGAGGTTGATCTTGACAGAAAATCAAACAAAAGGATAAGGAAAGGTTATTACCGAAGTAATAACTTCCAAGACTCAAATAAACAAAAACAACTAAAAGCACAAATATATTGGGTTGTCTCCCAAAAAGCTCTTTTCTTTATAGACATTAAGATGGGCATGATGATTTCAATGATGCTCACATAGGAATATGAATTGAAGAAAAAGAGAGCATCAAGAAGCAAAAATACACATGTTTAAGTCTAAACCACTTCCTATGCAAGGGAATTTTGTAAGAAAATAAATTGTTGAAACCAAAGGATACTAGCATAGGAAGGCAAAACAAGTGCAACATAAAGACTTTCAGCATAAAGCAAGGAAACTTAATATTATTGAGATGCATCAGAACACTTTTCCCTCTCTCATAATAACTTTTAGTATCATGCATAAATTTAACAATATAACTATCACAAGAACCATTGTAGCGATGTTCACTTACTCTAATAGAAAACACAGGGACATTGGCTCTCATAACACTACTTTGTGAAACAATACTAGAAGTATCCTTACAAAGAATAGTGTGTCCATCTCCTACATATTTAGTGACAAAGTCTTTCAAATTTGCTACCATAGGTTCAACAACTTTATTTGTACTTTCATTAACCATACTAGCTATCATAGAATGTTCCTTTATCTTAACTAGGAAAGACATTTTCTCAATGTAAGGATCGAGTAAAACAAGATTAGTAGTATAAACTTTAGTATTTCTTGCAGGAACACAATTAACAATATCTGTATAAGGCATGCTACTTATTCCACTTCTTTTTAGGAATTTCAATATAAGAAGCAAAAGCTTTAAAATAACTTGCAATAGCTTGAGTGTCTAGACCATAAGCATTTCTAATATTTTGAAAGTCATCAGTTCCCATAAAAGATTCAATGCATTCATAATCATAATTTATACCTGACTTCCTTCCTTTATCATTCTCCCAAGCTTCAACATTGTCTTGAATACGGTATAGAAGATCCCATTTAGCTTCTTCTTCCATGTGTGTAAATGATCCAGCACAAGAAGCATCTAATAGATCCTTATCATGAAGAGAAAGTCTTGCATAAAAGTTATTGATAATAATATTGTTGGGGAGCTCATGAATAGGAAATTTGAGCATTAATAACTTCAATATCCCCCAAGCCTAAGTTGTACTCTCTCCATCAAGAGGCCAAACGTTGTATATTTGATTCCAATCTTTATGAATCTCACTAGGAGGATAAAATTTTGAATAAAAGAGAGGCACTATTTCCTCCCATTCAAGAGATTGGCCATTCTTTAGCAGCTTATACCATTCCTCAGCTCTTCCTTTCAGTGATAATGAGAATAACTTCTTCTTGACTTGATCGGTTGCAATACCCGCACACTTGAACAACCCGCATAATTCATGTATAAAGAGCAAATGATCACCGGGATGGATAGTTCCATCTCCAACATAATAGTTATCCATAACACGATCAATAATTCTTGTAGGTATTTTAAAACTATCATTCTTAGCAGGTGGTGGTACATCTACTAACTTAGCAGTGGTACCAGCATTACGAAATAAGAAAGTAAGTGGATTATCCACATTGAAAATAAAGTAACTAACAGAAATAAACTGTCCTCAGAGTAGAAGTTTCCTTTACTAGTTCCACTCTCCAATTGCGCTTCACACCCCGGCAACGACGCCAAAAAATAGTATTGATGACCCACAAGTATCGGGGGTGTATCGCAGTATTTTTGATAAGTAAGAGTGTCGAACCCAACGAGGAGCAGAAGGTGTTGACGAGTGGCTTGGAGCAGGAATTCTCTGTAAATACTTAGCAAATTGATTTTTAGGGTTTTTTGATAATGCAGTTAAATAAAGTATGAGTAAATGAAAGACAATAATAAAGAATGAAGCGAGTGGCGCAATCATTTCTTTAGGAAAGGACAAGCCGGTTCTATTACTTGAGATGACCAAACGTTCTCGAGGACACACAGGAATATCGGCAAGTGCTTTCACTTCATATAGTTGATTAATCTTCTTTAGTTTGATCAGTATTGTGTGGGTGACCCTGTGCTAATGTACCAACCTTCCTAGGACTAATACATACTTGTGATTATACCTCTTGCAATCATCTTCAAGTACAAGAAAATAATTAAGATAGAAACCTAACCATAACTTTAAACTGTAAGACCCTAACATCCCTTGTGCAAAGGTTCCCTAACGGGGGTTCGGGTTTCTTTCACTCCAGGAACCCCTATGATTAGTAGCCAAATACACAATACATTCCCCTAGGCCCATATAGGTGAAGTGTCATGTAGTCGACGTTCACATGACGGCACTAGAAGAATAACACCACAACTTAATTAACAAACCATTGAATCTTTGTCAACACAACTCCACTACTAACAACATGACTTCTCCCATGTCCTCAAGAACTAAACAAACTACTCACAAGACATCATATGGATCAAGATCCGAGATGAAACAATGATAAGTAACAATTTTAAAATAAATGATAATTCAATGGTTCCACTCAATAGCATCAACTACAACAAGTAATCAATACTGGGAAAGTTTCCCCTAAGAAACTTGCAAGATTCAGCCCAATTGTTACAGCTGTATGGAGTGGTGATGATGGTGCTGGTGGACATGATGATGGAGATGGTGATGATGATGATCTTGATTAAGTCCAGCTTGATGGTGGTGTTAATGATGACGATCTCCCCTCTCCGGGAAGGAATTTCCCCGGCAGAATTGTGTCTCCCGGAGAGATCTTTCTCTCTCTACAGTTTTCTGCCCCGTAGAGGCGGTGGAATCTTTCTATGGTCGCTCTCTGAGGCTTAGGGTTTTGTGGCGATAATATATGCCAAAGGGGATAGCCAGGAGTGGGCCAGCATGGCCACACCACCTGGTGGCGCGGCCAAGGGTGGCCCACGCCAAGGGGTTGTGTGGGCCCCCTGTGGCCCATCTCCACTCCCCCTTCTGGCAACCTTCATCGTCTGGAAAAATAGGATTTTCCATATATTTTATGGGATTTTATGATCTTCGCGAATTTCGGCTCCAAACGGTGCATTTTCCATCAGAATCCTGATTTCAGCAGTCCATCCTCCAAAAGTCATCAACCATGCAAATATAGATGAAATAATATAAGTATCATCTCGTAATATGAAATATATCAATGAATAACAATAAATTATGATATAGAGTAGTGATGCAAAATGGACGTATCATGCATATGAAAGAAAAAATCTCGATGGCAAATATATCTATACGAATGGAGATATACGTCCAGAATTTTTATTCCTACCATAGAGTTTGTCGTTAAACTCTCTCTATGCATCAAAAAAATTGTGTTTTTTGAAAATTATTTAGTATCCTGTAACTTAGTGATATACCTTGTTTTGACAGTAAAATAACAACTTCAATTTTCGACCAACAACATCATGTATAAAACGGGATTTAAGTACAACCGAGTTATGCAACACATAGTAACAATAAATTCTACCTTTTGAAAACTTCAACAAGATAATTCTAATAGCAAATCATGCAAACAATAAAATTTCCAATGCAACATGAATGCATCAAGACTCGAGACACAAAACTAAGAAAGATACCTAATGACTTCCGGGTTGCCTCCTAGGAAGCGCTTTCTTATAACCAAGTAGCCAGGCTTTTCTCCAATATCATTTCAATGGATAGGAGCCAGAGAATTACTTATTCTTACCTCCAAAAGAGGTTTGGTGCACTTACTATTATAGCCTGGTCGATGTCTCACTCGCTTGCGGTGCACCGGAGTCTTGTAGATAAATGTGTTATTGCTCACAAATGATGATTGATGCGCCATGTGTGGTGAGCATACCTCCCTAGATAGCTTCAATAAAAGGATTAGATATTTACATGTAAAGTCAAACATTTTACCTTTGATAGCATCATCAGGATACAATTCATAGTACTCTTGTTGGGCTACACTATCACGAGGAAACACTTCATAATAATCATCTTTAGCAGTAGGGAAAAATTGAAAAGTGTCTCTATTCTCTAGTTCACCACGCTTACTATCAAGTTCATCAGTTCTAGAGTTATCAATACAATCACAAAAAGAAGCATCATCAACAAATCTTTCATATAAGATGTGCTCTCCCAAAACCTGCTCATTAATACCACAAGGATTTATCTCTAGTTTATCATTATTAGTGTTCTCCAAATGAGTATCTAGGCATAAAGCCTCCACAGAAAAATTATCTTCAATTTCAACATAATAAGAATCATTACTAGAGACTAAGGCATCATAAACAAACTTATTATTAGTAGAATGATGTTTGTCTTCAACCTCACCTTTTTGGTGTTCCTCCTCATTATCCAGTGGTTCCTGCAAAATGTTAGTTTCGGGAACTACTGTTTTACATAGATCCTTACTCTTTATCACAAGTGCATTACCACTAAAATGTTCTTGACAATAATTGAAAATATAATCCATAATATTATGATACCTTTCTAGATCCTCATTATCGCTACTTTTCATAATAATACCAATATTCCTAAGCAGCTCATGAGACAATTCATAAACTATTGTAGCATCCCATCGGTCTAACATCTGTAATGCTACATGGTCTAATAATAAAATGCTACTTCATACATATAATTGTTGCATCATAATTATATCATGCTCATGTCATCATGCCACCTTGCATTTGAGCATCATATAAAACCCTTTTTCTTTTGGTTCTTATCTCATATGCATCATTAATTGTATTTGCCTCTTGATATATTGTATTTGGTTCTTGATAAATGCTTGATGCCCAAGTTGAGTTGGGGGCATATCTTTTATTTAACTCCACCACCTTTTCTTGCCACCATCCAACTAGATGTGAGCTTTGCATTTTATTTCGGTTTACCTCTAGCTCATGTGGGTTGGGATGGATCCAATTCTATCCACACATGCTTCCATATATTTCTCATGTTGTTTTCACATTGTTGATATGTGGAGGGCCACATGGCTACCTTTGCATGTTATGTGAGTGCTTTTCCCTGTCTAGCTTCCATATGGCTTGGTTTGGAGTATTTGGTCATGTATGAATATAATTGGGGCTATATACTTACCTAGTGGAATATACACACTAGCATGCCACATTATATTCAAATATGAGCATTTTCCATCCATTCTACTTGGGACACAACTCTTTTCTTTTGGGCTTGGCCTTAATTCTATATTTTGGGAGTGCATGTGTAAACCAATGCCATGGTCATTTACAATTGTTTTCACAATAATAAATATGGCAATTGCTAATCATGCATGGGCCATGCAAAATCCTCTTCTTTCTTTTCGTTTGTTTTATTTCGGTTTGGAGTGGGGCATGGATATTTCTCCCATTACCCAACCTAGTTTTCTCCCTCTCTTTTCATCTATTTTGTACCATCCTCTAAACCTCTCTCTCACCTCCAACCCTCCACACCCCATGCATGTCACCACCCTTTTTCTAGCTCTTGTGTTTGAATAGATGGAGTTTAATTGCTGAATTATGTTTTTTGGATTAGTGCATTGCAAATATCTATCTAGTCAAAATACCAATCCTTTTTTTACACATCTATCCTACCTCGCTACACATCCACCTAAAACCCTAGCCATCACTAAACTTAACTACACCCTCACCTCACCACCTCTATCCCTCTCCCCAAACCGAGACCACACTAGCCGTATGGCCTGGATCGACCCCCCATCCAAGCCACCCCCTTGCTCAAAACCTCTCTAGGCCGAGCAACCCCTCTAACCTAAACCTAGGTCGAGCCCTTGCTCGACATCCCCTAGCCGAGCCCTCCCCTCTCTGTTTTCTCTCCGGCTACCAGGTTAAGCCCCACCCGAGCCACCCCATGTTCTTTCCTCTGCCTCGTTCTTATCTACCCCTCCTTTGCCTAGCAACCACAGAACTCCCCAGGGCCGTGCCCTTCTACTCCGCCCTCCCCACCTACCCCTGCTACCCTCTCTTCCATCTCCATCTACCCCACCGTCGGCATCACTCCACCACCACCGTAGCTAGGAGGCGGGCGTGGTGTTGAGGCATTGGGGAAGACCGAGGAGACCCTCTGGACCGTCCCCGTACACAGCAACGAGGAGGAGGCGGCCGGTCCCCGCTGCACATCATCGATGCCGACCGGAAACCCTAGCCACGGGCCGCCTGCAACGTCGCCGATCCGCTGCGCCCCGACCTGATCCAACGCCACCGGCACCACCACGGTGAGCCGCTGAGTCCGCCAGACAAGTTCCTCCTCGCTGTCTCTTCCGGGTAGCACCGATCCGTCCGTCAAGCGCTCTCAGTGCACCGCCGTTCGCGTGTGTTCCTCGTCATTGCACCGTAGTAGGATCATCTCGTCGCTCAACGTTTAACCAGCACCAAAGCCCCCTAGCTGCAGCGGTAGCCGCTGCCGCGCGCGCGCGAGAGATCGCTAGATCGAGCCCTGTCCGCGCTTCTGTTTTCCGCCCGGCGCGTGTCGAACAGTTCATTAGTAGGTTCAGGGAGAAGATCCACAGTAGCGCGCCGTTTTGCAAAACCCCCCTGCCTTTTTGCGTGCCGTTTTGCAAAAAATGTTTTTCTAGAAATTGTTTAATATATTTTAATATCCAGAAATTAATATCTTTATTTTAGTAATTCCAAATAATACAAATGATATATGTTTTTGAATCAGAAAATGTGAGGATTTCAAATATGCCATCCAAAAGAATGTTTGACTATTTTAAATTTTCGAAATTGTTTAGTTGCATTAAAAATGCCTTTTCTTAATTAATTAATAACTTTAATTCTATAACTCCAAATTTGGAAAATAAGATGTCTAAATCGATCAGCGTGACGAGCCCGTTCTAACTATGCATTCCATGTTCTGAATTGAAGCATGCATCATGTCATTATTAAAAACTAGAACTGTTTATGGTAATAAAACTTGACCAAATAAGTAATAAAATTAGTTATTCTTGCCCATACCTCACCCTTGCCATGCTACTTTATTTCCATATAAATTGTGCATCATTCATCATGGCATGCTTGTTTGCTTGTCGCATTTTATTTCTATGCTTGTGCACTTTATTTATGTTGGCCCTTGTTTGTTTGGTTCTTCTTTCGAATAGACGCCGAGCAGGGGAAATATCAGGAATCCCAGGAGTAATACCCAGATCCGTCTCTCGCTTCAACTGAGCTGCCAGGCAAGCACTACCACATGCTTGCATACATATAGTACCTATTGCGTCTATAATATTCTTGCATCATGGAGTCGTGATTGCATTAAATTGAATCCCAAGTAGTTTGGGGCTTTATTACTATCCTGTACCTATGCCATGTTTTGCTGCTTTATTTAAGATTGTGCGTGGAGCACCTATACTGTTTTGGATCGTGGAATGTTTTCGCGCTATCGACAATCCTAGTCACACTTTCGGGTTCCCAGTCGTTTACAGCCATTGACACAAACCTTGGGTCCGTCTTGGAGCCGGCCAACTTCGTTGCGGGTAGCTTAATGGGGTGGCCCCCTGAAATATTTTATGGATCCTGTGAATGCTTTGTCGTGAAAGCCTCGTTGGGTTTTGATTTGGTTTTTCCGAGTTCGATCGTGTGTGTGTTGCTATTTGTGCACCCCTGCAGGGTAAATCTTTCTCAAAGCCGTGTACGCGGTTATGGACGACTTGGAACACAATTTCTTGATCATAGACAAGTATCACTAAAGTACCGCTTTTAATTTGACTAAATACTTGACTAGTAAATAGTGCAATGCTCATGGAATGGTTAATAAAACTGCCAACGGATGGGTTGTTCGTCCGCTTTCTCATTGGTAAGCGAGAAGGAGGATGGATCTATTACTATATATTGTTATAACTGTTGTTTCTATTTAATGGACATCCGTCTATCATTGGTTAGGCGGATGGTTAGCGAGTATATATAGACTAGTTAGTGTTATCTTTTGCTGCAATTGCGTCACCCCAGGTTATGTCCCCTTTAGAGGCATAAAGACTTGCTGAGTACCCCTAGGTTCTCACACGATAAATTGTTTGATTCAGATGAACAGGTGTATTCGCAAGATGGATACTAGGTGGAGGAGACAGATGATGTTGGCAACGATCCCTCGATGTAGAGATTCCGGGGATGGGGATCCGCGCGATCTGTGGGCAGGATGTGCTTACTTATCTGGCATCTTATCCCGATTTGCTTCTTGTCCGTACTCGGATCTTGTTTCCCGCTTCCGCTTGATACTCTGATGTTTGATGTATGAGGATCTATCCTACACTATTATCTCTATCTATGATATTTGGATCTTGCCGTATGGCGTTGCAATTTTTCTATTTCATTTAGATGGAATGGCTCTGAGAACTGTTGTAAGGTAGCTTGCATACATACTCACTTGTGTATGTATTTGATCTGTTCGCCTGTTGCCTACGCCGCTCGCTCTTTTCCCGATGTCTTGGAAGTGGTTAGGACGGCCGACGGGTCTACACGTGGGTGGCCCCTGGGCCCCCGCTGTACTATTTTAACCACTTCCGGTTCATCCAGGCTTGAACTTAGAGCGTAGGGTCCGAGGTTGTTACAATTGGTATTAGAGCCATCCCGCCCTTCAGGGTCTCAGCCAAATGGTCGTTGTCAGTCTAGCAAATATTTTGGTAGCTATGTATACTAGGGAAAAACAAAATGTGAGAGTAGGACTGCTTCCATTTTTCTTCTTACCCACCCACCCACCCTTTTCTGGTAAGGAAGTGTAACGTTTTCAATCCTCTTCTAAAATTCTAACTAGGATTCACGTGTTCTAGGTTCCGTAGTACCATAGGTTGTCTGAGTGTGTGTGTGTGTGTGTGAATTCCTTGTCTATCTGTTGCATCCAAACTTGTTATCGCTATCTGCCTTTTGGTTATCAACTGTTGGTACATTCCATACCGACAGGCCTTTGTAAACTGACGCGATCTATCTGATTGGTTGTATACGGACGCAATCTGTCTTAATATTTGTTATCCGACGCTATCTTGTTAGGGGTGTTTGTTTCCGTAGTTGCTAATCTTTAGGTTCATCTTAAGAAGGAAGGAAGTTGGGATATGTGTTTTACTTATTCATGTGTGGATTAATGATTTGAGTGCGGGATGGAGTCGCGACCATACCACTACTTTTATCATTCGCTCTTGTATACTGAATTGGTAGAGTTACTAATCTTGATTCGTTAAGGGTTTTGCGCATATAGTGGTATTTTAATGCCGAAATTTGCGGAAAAAATTTCTTTGATAATTTTTTGTACCACACTCCTTGTTCAGTCGTGTGCGATATTCTTAATATCTTCTAGGTGCTTTGAACTTTGTTGATATTTTAATATCATCCTAGTGATTTGTATCCTTTAATCTTGGTTAATTCAATTTTGGTACTATTGTGGATTATTATTATTCTCCATTATAGTACTGACTTGAGTTTTATATCAATCACAGGATGGCACCACCATGCCGCAATGAGGAGGACATACCACCTGAACTAGGGGCTGCATTGGCAAGTATTGCAAATGCCTTGGGAACAATGCAAGAGAACCAGCAGCGTTTTGAAGAAAGTGTCAGGAGGAATGAGTTTGTTCTACTACCTCCACCTCCCAAGTGAGGAGACATCAAGAGTTTTCTGAAGTTCAACCCGCGCCACTTTGAGGTGTCTGATCAGACACTAGATGCTGATGATTGGCTTTGTGAGATGTCAAGGTTGCTGATGACTGCTGATGTTCCTGAGCAAGAATGCGTAAAATGTGCCACTCACCTTCTGAAGGGAGACGCAGCTCTATGGTGGGAGAATTACCTGAAGGCAAACCACTCTGGTTTTCAGCCTACTTGGGAGCAGTTCACTAGGCTTTCAAAGAGCAATATCTGTCAGAGATTTTCATGCAAAGGATGAAGAACTGTTTCTCAACCTCAAGCAGGGCAATGACAATTTCAATACCTATATCAGAAACTTCATGAATCTTTCTCGGTATGGTGGCGATGAGATCTCTGATGACAAGAAGAAGAAAAAGAGGTTCAGGCAAGGGCTCAATGCATCTATCAAGTATGCAATCTTTTCTAGAACTCCAACATACAGCTCTACAGGAAGAAGCAAGTAGGCAAGTGTTTGAGGAGTCCAAGAAACACAGCCGTGACGCAGGAAGCTCTTCAGCTATGACAACTCCTTCTAAGCGCCGCGTGTGGGTTCCTAATACCGCACCGCCGCTCCCGGCTCCACCAAGACCTTCAAGCTACGCAGCAAGGCCACCAAACTCCTTCACCGCGGCTCCTAGGGGCTACAACCACAACTACCCTAGAGCGCCTAGCGGAGTCCCTGGCTACGCTACTCCACGTCCACCTGGTGCTTGCTACACTTGTGGAAACACTGGGCATCAACACTGGAGTTGTCTCATGAACAACAAAGCTCTTCCACCACCACCTCCAAGACCTGCGGCAAGTTCTTCTATGGTTCGTGCACCTCCACCTCAGGCTCTCAACATCAACACCAAGCCCGGGTCCACTGTTGCTCGTGCCAACTGTGTCAACGTCGCTCAAGCTGAGCATGCACCTAGAGTTGTGATGGGTACGCTTCCCATTAACTCAGTCCCTGCACGAGTTTTGTTTGATTCTGGTGCATCGCATTCTTTTGTTTCTCACAAGTTTGCAAATGAGCATGAGATAATTATAGACCAACTGGATAAAAAGTTAATGGTTCTTTCTCCTGGGGCAAGAATGCTATCTACCAAGATCAGTCATGGCAATCAAATTCTAATTGGTGGTTCTTCATTTCTGGCTTCCTTAATCATTCTCGGCAACTCTGATATTGATGTTATGTTGGTCATGGATTGGTTAACAGCAAATGCAGCTGTGATTGATTGTGCTGAATGCTCGGTTTCTCTAAAAATTCCTGAAGGCCATATAGTCTATTTTCCAAGTCTGACTCCTGCAATTCAGCTTTTCTCTTTGGCGGCTCTGAATGATGATGCTATGGATGCTATTCAGAGTGTTCCGGTGGTCTGTGAGTTCCCAGATGTTTTTTCTGAAGAATTACCAGGTATGCCTCTTGACCGAGAGGTCGAGTTTGTGATTGAGCTTGAACCTGGAACCGCTCCTATCTCCAAGCGGCCTTATAAAATGGGTCCTACTGAGTTGGCTGAACTCAAACGTTAGCTTGATGAACAAGAGAAGTTGGGTTTCATTCAGCACAGTACTTCTTCTTGGGGTAGCCCAACCATCTTTGTGAAGAAGCGAGACAATACTGATAGACTTTGTGTTGACTATCGGTCTCTCAATGCTAAAACCATCAAGAATAAATATCCCCTTCCACGGATTAATGATCTCTTCGACCAGCTAGCTGGAGCTATGGTATTCTCTAAGCTTGACTTGAGAAGTGGATACCATCAAATCAAGATCCGCAAGGAAGATGTTCCCAAAATAGCTTTCACCACCCGCTATGGCCTGTATGAGTACACGGTCATGTCTTTCGGTCTCACCAATGCACCTGCCACCTTCTCGAGGCTTATGAACTCGGTTTTCTTGGAGTATCTTGATAAGTTCGTTGTGGTCTATCTGGATGACATTCTAGTCTATTATAAGTCAAAGGAAGAACATGAAGAACACCTTCGGTGTGTCCTAAACAAGCTTCGTGAGAACCGCCTGTATGCAAAGTTCTCCAAGTGTGAATTTTGGCTTCCCGAAGTCACCTATCTTGGTCACGTCATTTCTGCCAAGGGCATTGCAGTTAACCCAGAAACTGTTCGGACAATTGTTGAGTGGCTTCCTCCTAAAAATGTCAAAGAAGTTCGGAGTTTCCTTGGTTTGGCTAGTTACTACCGTCGCTTCGTTCAGAATTTCTCGAAGATTGTGAAGCCTCTTACCGATCTCCTCAAGAAAGGCAAGAGATACCTTTGGTCTCATGCATTTCAAGCAAGCTTTGAAACCCTCAAAGAGAAGCTCACTTCCACACCAGTCTTGATTCCTCCAGATACATCAAAGCCTTTCCAGATATTCTGTGATGCCTCCTTGCAAGGATTGGGTGCGGTCCTTATGCAAGACAAACAAGTTGTTTCTTATGCCTCTCGACAGTTGAAGACGCATGAGATCAACTATCCTACACATGACCTCGAACTCACAGCATTTGTCTTTGCTTTGAAAGTATGGAGGCACTACTTGCTTGGAAACCGTTGTGAGATCTTTTCTGATCACAAGAGTCTGAAGTATATCTTCACACAACCTGATCTCAACCTTCGTCAGAGGAGGTGGATTGAAGCAATTAATGATTTCGATCTGACCATCAACTACACTCCTAGCAAAGCTAATGTGATGGCCGATGCTCTCAGCCGAAAAGCTTATGACAACAACCTCATGGTGGAACAACAACAGCCTCTCTTGTGCGAGGAATTCCGCTAGCTCAACCTTGAAATTGTGGATCAAGGGTATCTTCTGAATCTTCTGGCAACTCCTCTATTGGAAGAAAAGTTCGCTCTATTCAACTTGGTGATCCTTACACTAATAACATCATCTCCAAGATTCAGCTTCTGAAGTATGAACCTTTCCACCTTGACGACCAAGGCACTCTATTCTTTAAGCACCGGAGGTTCGTTCCGAAGTATCCGCGTTTGAGACAGCAAGTTCTCAAAGAAGCTCATGATTCTGTTCTTTCTATCCACCCTGGCAGAACTAAGATGTACATGGACTAGAAAACACAATATTGGTGGCCTGGGTTGAAACGAGATTGTGCCAAGTATGTCTCGGAGTGTGATGTCTGCCACAGAGTTAAAGCTGTCCATCAGAAACCTTCCGGTCTTCTACAGCCATTAAAGCCTCCGGAATGGAAATGGAAGAAAGTAGAGAAGGACTTCATAACTGGTTTTCCAAGGTCGCAGAAGGGCAACAATGCAATCTTTGTTGTCATCGACAGGCTTTCTAAAGTGGCTCACTTCTTTCCCGTCAAGGAAACAATTTCTACAATTCAGTTGGCTGAGCTCTATATCAACAGAATTGTCTCTCTGTATGGGGTTCCTATTGAGATCAGTTCAGACCGGGGAAGCATCTTCACTTCCAAGTTCTGGGGAAGTTTCCAAAATGCTTTGGGAACAAAGTTGAACTTCAGCACAGCTTAGCACCCTCAGTCGCAAGGACAAGTTGAAAGGATCAATCAGATTCTGGAAGATATGCTCCGTGCTTGCGTCATCTCTTTCGGCATGAAGTGGGAAGAATGTCTTCCTTATGCTGAGTTCTCTTACAACAACAGCTTCTAGAAGAGTCTAAAGATGGCACCATTTGAGGTTCTCTATGGCCGCAAATGCAGAACTCTGATTGGTTGGTCGGGCGCAGGTGAAAGAACATTGTTTGGCCCCGACATTGTAACTCAAGCGGAGGAGAAGGTTCACGTCATTCTTGAAAACCTGAAGGTTGCTCAAAGTCGCCAGAAGAGCAACTATGACAGAAAGCACACGGACATGGAGTATGTCCCTGGTGATCTCGTTTACCTTTGTGTCACTCCCATGAGGGGCACGCACCGGTTTGGTATCAAAGGAAAGCTAGCTCCTAGATACATCGGTCCTTTCAAAGTTTGTGGAAGAAGAGGAGAAGTCGCTTATGCTCTTGAGCTCCCTGAAAAACTCAAGGTCCATGATGTTTTCCATATCTCTCAACTTAAGAACTGCTTCAAGGATCCCGGCAGGACCGTGGACCATGAGCTCATGAATCTCCAAGAAGACATGTCTTATCAAGAACACCCCACAAAAATCCTAGAAGTCGCAGAAAGAAGGACTCGCAACAAGTCCATCAAGTTCTGCAAGGTGAAGTGGTCACACCATTCCGTCGATGAAGCCAATTGGGAACGCGAGGATGAGCTCCGTACCAAGTATCCTACCCTCTTCGTGTCTTCTTCTTCTTCCTAGAATCTCGGGGCGAGATTCCTGTTTAGTGGGGGAGAGTTGTAGCATCCCATCGGTCTAACATCTGTAATGCTACATGGTCTAATAATAAAATGCTACTTCCTACATATAATTGTTGCATCATAATTATATCATGCTCATGTCATCATGCCACCTTGCATTTGAGCATCATATAAAACCCTTTTTCTTTTGGTTCTTATCTCATATGCATCATTAATTGTATTTGCCTCTTGATATATTGTATTTGGTTCTTGATAAATGCTTGATGCCCAAGTTCAGTTGGGGGCATATCTTTTATTTAACTCCACCACCTTTTCTTGCCACCACCCCATAATTCCACCATCCAACTAGATGTGAGCTTTGCATTTTATTTGGGTTTACCTCTAGCTCATGTGGGTTGGGATGGATCCAATTCTATTCACACATGCTTCCATATATGTCTCATGTTGTTTTCACATTGTTGATATGTGGAGGGCCACATGGCCACCTTTGCATGTTATGTGAGTATTTTTCCCTATCTAGCTTCCATATGGCTTGGTTTGGAGTATTTGGTCATGTATGAATATAATTGGGCCTATATACTTACCTAGTGGAACATACACACTAGCATGCCACATTATATTCAAATATGAGCATTTTCCATCAATTCTACTTGGGACGCAACTCTTTTCTTTTGGGCTTGGCCTTAATTCTATATTTTGGGAGTGCATGTGTAAACCAATGCCCGGGTCATCTACAATTGTTTTCACAATAATAAATATGGCAATTGCTAATCATGCATGGGCCATGCAAAATCCTCTTCTTTCTTTCCTTTGTTATTTCGGTTTGGAGTGGGGCATGGATATTTCTCCCATTACCCAACCTAGTTTTCTCCCTCTCTTTTCATCTATTTGGTACCATCCTCTAAACCTCTCTCTCACCTCCAACCCTCCACACCCCATGCATGTCACCACCCTTTTTCTAGCTCTTGTCTTTGAATAGATGGAGTTTAATTGCTGAATTATGTTTTTTCGATTAGTGCATTGCAAATCTCTATCTAGTAAAAATACCAATCCTTTTTTACACATCTATCCTACCTAGCTACACATCCACCTAAAACCCTAGCCATCACTAAACTTAACTACACCCTCACCTCCCCACCTCTATCCCTCTCCCCAAACCGAGACCACACTAGCCGTATGGCCTGGATCGACCCCCCATCCGAGCCACTCCCTTCCTCAACACCTCTCTTGGCCGAGCCACCCCTCTAACCTAAACCTAGGCCGAGCCCTTGCTCGACATCCCCTAGCCGAGCCCTCCCTCTCTGTTTTCTCTCCCGCTGCCAGGCTAAGCCCCACCTGAGCCACCCCATGTGCTTTCCTCTGCCTCGTTCTTATCTACCCCTTCTTTGCCTAGCAACCACAGAACTCCCCAGGGTCGTGCCCTTCTACTCCGCCCTCCCCACCTACCCCTGCTACTCTCTCTTCCATCTCCATCTACCCCACCGTCGGCATCACTCCACCACCACCGTAGCTAGGAGGTGGGTGTGGCGTTGAGGTGTTGGGGAAGACCGAGGAGACCCTCTGGACCGTCCCCGTACACAGCAACGAGGAGGAGGCGACCGGTACCCGCTGCACGTCATCGACGCCGACCGGAAACTCTAGCCTCGAGCCGCCTGCAATGTCGCCGATCTGCTGCGCCCCGACCTGATCAAACGCCACCGGCACCACCACGGTGAGCCGCTGAGTCCCCCAAACAAGTTCCTCCTCGCTGTCTCTTCCTAGTAGCACCGATCCGTCTGTCGAGCGCTCTCAGTGCACCGCCGTTCGCGTGTGTTCCCCGTCGTTGCACCGTAGTAGGATCATCTCGTCGCTCAACGTTTAACCAGCACCAAAGCCCCCTAGTCGCAGCGGTAGCCGCCGCCGCGCACGCGCGTGAGATTGCCAGATCGAGTCCTGTCCATGCTTCTGTTTTCCACCCGGCGCGCGTCGAACAGTTCGTTAGTAGGTTCAGAGAGAAGATCCACAGTAGCTCGCAGTTTTGCAAAACCCCCCTGCCTTTTTGCGTGCGCAACCCGCACTCCCCCTGGTCCCACCTGTCTGCCGCTGTGTGGTTTTTATAGAAACGCACCCGGGTTTTGTCCCGCCATCACAAGTGTGTCCCCGTCCGCGCCACGTGGCTGCGCCCGGTTCGCGCGTCCACGTGTGGCCCTGTGGCTGCCGTGGCCCCACCTGTCATTCGCTGCGGCTGGATGAACGCGCGGTGAGGAAAGTCCGCTGCGCGTCGTTTCCGCCAGATCAGCGCGACCCCACTCGTCAGTGGCTAGGGCTAGCTCTGTCGCGGTACAAAAAGTCTGAGGCCTTTTTGGTTTAATAAAAATGTTTTTCCAGAAATTGTTTAATATATTTTAATATCCAGAAATTAATATCTTTATTTTAGTAATTCCAAATAATACAAATGATATATGTTTTTGAATCAGAAAAATGTGAGGATTTCAAATATGCCATCCAAAAGAATGTTTGACTATTTTAAATTTTCGAAATTGTTTAGTTGCATTAAAAATGCCTTTTCTTAATTAATTAATAACTTTAATTCTATAACTCCAAATTTGGAAAATAAGATGTCTAAATTGATCAGCGCGACGAGCCCGTTCTAACTATGCATTCCATGTTCTGAATTGAAGCATGCATCATGTCATTATTAAAAATCATAACTGTTTATGGCAATAAAACTTGACCAAATAAGTAATAGAATGTGTTATTCTTGCCCATACCTCACCCTTACCGTGCTACTTTATTTCCATGTAAATTGTGCATCATTCATCATGGCATGCTTGTTTGCTTGTCGCATTTTATTTCTATGCTTGTGCACTTTATTTATGTTGGCCCTTGTTTGTTTGGTTATTCTTTCGAATAGACGCCGAGCAGGGGAAATATCAGGAATCCCAGGAGTACTACCCAGATCTGTCTCTCGCTTCAACTTAGCTGCCAGGCAAGCACTACCACATGCTTGCATACATATAGTACCTATTGCGTCTATCTTATTCTTGCATCGTGGAGTCGCGATTGCATTAAATTGAATCCCAAGTACTGCATAGCCTTTACTTTTAAACCCCACCGAAGCTTGTTCCTCCATCCTATGAGCCATTACTACAGGAGTTCTTCGAGTCATGCGGGTCGTAGAACATCATGTGTAGGGTATGTGAGAGTCTGATGGATAACGAGGTACATAAACCACTTAACCTGAGTAGTAATGGGATAACTAATGAAAGAGGCATCGGTGGACAATATCTGTCTTTTGGTTTTTTATGTCCACTTGTGTCCCGTAGGACCCCGAGTACTTGATTCTTGTTCCTTGACTATTCGCACTATCCACATACGGGAGACTCTATGAATCCCCCTTTGCATGAGCTTGATTCGCACTTTATTTCTTGGGGCCACAAAGTAGTTTGGGGCTTTATTACTATCATGTACCTATGCGATGTTTTACTGCTTTATTTAAGATTGTGCGTGGAGCATCTGTACTATTTTGGATCGTGGAATGTTTTCGCGGTATCGACAAGCCTAGTCACACTTTCAGGTTCCCAGTCGTTTACAGCCATTGACGCAAACCTTGGGTCCGTCTTGGAGCCGGCCAACTTCGTTGCGGGTAGCTTAATGGGGTGGCCCCCTGAAATATTTTATGGATCCTGTGAATGCTTTGTCGTGAAAGCCTCGTTGGGTTTTGATTTGGTTTTTCCGAGGTCGATCGTGTGTGTGTTGCTATTTGTGCACCCCTGCAAGGTAAATCTTTCTGAAAGCCGTGTCCGCGGTTATGGACGACTTGGAGCACAATTTCTCGATCATAGACAAGTATCACTAAAGTACCGCTTTTAATTTGACTAAATACCTGACTAGTAAATAGTGCAATGCTCATGGAATGGTTAATAAAACTGCCAACGGATGGGTTGTTCGTCCGCTTTCTCGTTGGTAAGGGAGAAGGAGGATGGATCTGTTACTATATATTGTTATAACTGTTGTTTCTAGTTAACGGACATCCGTCTATCATTGGTTAGGCGGATGGTTAGCGAGTATCTATAGACTAGTTAGTGTTGTCTTTTGCTGCAATTGCGTCACCCCAGGTTATGTCCCCTTTAGAGGCATAAAGACTTGCTGAGTACCCCTAGGGTCTCACACGATAAATTGTTTGATTCAGATGAACAGGTGTATTCGCAAGATGGATACTGGGTGGAGGAGACAGATGATGTTGGCAACAATCACTCGGTGTAGAGATTCCGGGGATGGGGATCCGCGAGATCTGTGGGCGGGATGTGCTTACTTATCTGGCATCTTATGCTGATTTGCTTCTTCTCCGTACTCGGATCTTGTTTCTCGCTTCCGCTTGATACTCTGATGTTTGATGTATGAGGAGCTATATTACACTATTATCTCTATCTAGGATATTTGGATCTTGCCGTATGGCGTTGCAATTTTTCTATTTCTTTTAGATGGAATGGCTCTGAGAACTGTTGTAAGGTAGCTTGCATACATACTCACTTGTGTATGTATTTGATATCTTCGCCTGTTGCCTACGCCGCTCGCTCTTGTCCCGATGTCTTGGAAGTGGTTAGGACGGCCGACGGGTCTACACGTGGGTGGCCCCTGGGCCCCCGCTGTACTATTTTAACCACTTCCGGTTCATCCAGGCTTGAACTTAGAGCGTAGGGTCCGAGGTTGTTACAACTATGTATTCCAATAGTTTAACATTATTATCGTTTATGTGAGTATTGGTTCATCCCTTTGAATAGAGGAATGCATTCATAATCATCAAGCTTGTTAGACTTACCATTATAGTGCCTCATCCCTTTGAATAAATTTGACAGATTACCAGAACAGTAATCCACCTGCTCCCACATGTCTAGTAATTGCATATCCTCAAGGATTGGCGGTTCTTCTTAATGTTCATCCTCTTCTTGAGAAGAACTTCATCCTTATCCAATGAGATTACCTGCAAACAAGTAACTTTGTGCGCTACAAGTTTCCTCCGTGCCTTACTCCTCATAATAAGTGTATTCTCACTAAAACGTTCATTAGAATACCAAGAAATACATTGCAGGATTTCATAAGCTGTTTTTATGAGAACACTATCTTCACTATTAATACGTGATATGACATGTATTATCAACTCATGGGCACCTTCAAAGATAATATACTCTAATACTTCAGTAGTAACATCACCATTATTATAAGACAATGAAGATTGATTAAAGGTATCAGAGCATTGAAAACGAAAGTAGTGCCCAAGTTTCATACATTGAGGACATATTATTGGATCGTCTATCGTATCCGAACAAATTAACTTTTTAGCATATTCCACTATTTGGGAATACATTTCTCTTACCGTCATATTGCTCACTAGTTCTTCAAAATACTCATCCTCCTCTTCCAATGAGGATTCCTCTCCCATGTTAATAGCATCACAATATTCATAGAAAGATTCATCTTCTAGTCCCTCACAAAAGTCCCCAAAATCCTGTCTAGGCACAAATCCTCCTCAGAACAACCATCATAAGTTTGGGACTTATAGAAATAATTACTAGATAATGAGATATTGTTTGCATACATACTATTTGTGTGTGGAAAGTTATTTTCAGAAGTAGGAGATTCATGTGGTTCATCAAGTTGCTCCTTTTCATTCTTACTAAGATAATTTGCGAGTAGCTCAGTGATAGTCTTACCTTCGGGCTTACCTTCCACTAGTTGAGAGGGTGCAACATCAAGTGCAACCTCTTTATTAACAACATGATCCGGTGGTTTAGGTGGTTTTGGTGGAGGCTTTTTGAGTGGAGTTCCCTCCACATAATCTTTTGGAGCACCCTGCAGAAGGTTAGATTCTTCCATGGCGGCTTTAATCCGCCCAACAATAAATTCATTATCATCGAAGTTATCTTGGAAATAGTAGAATATAGGGTGAACTTCTTTATAGATATATCAAGTGTTTTACTTTCTACCTGTATATATCTTAAACGAAATAACAAATCTTTGCAACCAGTAAAAAACACAAATTGTAATGTGTCCTCCCCAACAAGGCATTTAAACTCATCTCTATTATAGTCTGCTAGTTCGGCATCAAAATAATTATACTTACAATGATAATTGAGGTGATATGGAGATCCATAATAATCACAACATAATTGATAAGAGGCACATAGTGTGGATGAATACTTGTCCACCCAAGTCAACCATTCTTTTAATATGCCTTGCCTCTTATGAATATCTCCCAAAGTGCTTTTCTTGGACTCATCCATTATAGATGTCATATGTTGAAAGGTAGTTATCTCAGAAGACATCATTAGTAACAAATATTTTTATGGGTTTTTGGTTTGTAAACAAAATAAAAAATACAAATGCAACAAATAAAGAAAGCTTAAAACAAAATCTAGCAAAACTAAAATAAATAAACAAAAGAAAAATATCTTGATGACTGCAAGTGCATAGATCATTTGTAGATAGTTTCGAAATAAAGATATCGATCCCACATGGAGCAGGAGTCTGAAGTCTAATAACTCTTTGAACTAAATACTGAAATAGTAATGCTAAATAATGTTCTAAGTAACAAGATGAAATGCGAGTTTTGTGTAAAAGATATTTTTGGGTTTTCAAATAAGAGAACAATAAGTAAACTAAAGCTATAAGTAAACAAAAGCATGCAAGTATGATTACGAAAGTCTGCAATATGATGGAAAGAGTTCTCAGGGAGTACTAGATCCACCGCTAGTAATTAGAAAGAGTGATCAAAATTATTATAATGAATAAGACCATTTATGATATGTGTGGGAGGAACTCCATATATGGACGAATAGCTAGCAACCGCTGCACACATCATCCTCATAGCCACAGCAGACAATAACCGACAATCATCGTGTTACCGCGCGATTAAGGGATTTCTCCCGTGGCATGGACATGGATTGATGAGTTCTCCTTGATTCCCCAAGTTAGTACATAAAGAATGACAACTTATTTATAGTCACAATAAGTGTTATCATCCTTCTGTCTACCAACAAGTAATCCCCTTCATCAAGTCCCCACAAGAGGCAAATATTAAGGTGGTGCACAACTCCCAACATCAAGATGAAGACAATTAACACAAACACATAATGAACAATATCACATAATAATCTTTATCTCAATTCAATCTCATACTAGGGTTTCTCCATCTCCCCAAGAACAAAAGAAACAACTCACACATGAAGGCAATCAACATCATGGATAGCATATGGATGAAGTATGATGATACAATTGAGGACAATTGCAAATCCAAGATTCAATCTAGAATTACAGCAAGTAACCAAAGGGGATTGGTGATGGAGACGTTGTTAATGAAGATGACGATCTAGATCGATGTGGAGGCCTTCAAGATCTTAGTCCCTTCTCTTGTGTGATGGTGATGGTGTAGATCTCTTTGGAGGCAGCTATGGTGGAGGCACGGCGGTATGGCTCTGTCGTGGTGGACGATATGGCTTGGTGGCTCTCTCTTGGATCCTTCCTCCTTTATATAGGCCTTGGGGGTGCCCTAGGGTTCCCCAATATCGTCATATGACTTAGGGAAGGTTCTGGAGCTTTTCTAGGGTGAAATACCGTCGTTTGCGACCTTTTTGGCAAATATACGGGCGGAGCTAGATGACGAGAAAAATAGCTCCGGCCATATAGTTGCTCGTCAAACTATCTGCCCCCTTTAGTATTTTGGCTGCCATTTCTTCATACGAAATCCGTTTTGGTTGTTATTTTGCTTGTTGAGTTTGTATCGTCGAGGGCTACAGCCCTGTTGTCTTGGATATTTATTTTGAGAAGTTGGAAAAATTCACTTTTCAACCTCTCAAATGGCTAAGTCTGGTCCCTGTAGCTCCTCCATACTATGCTCTCTTTGTTCCTTTTGCCTTTTTGATCCATAATCATCATCAAGATCTACACAAATGTCATAGACAAGGGAAAGAGAGAAAATTCTACCTAAACTACTAAATGTGCAAAACTCATATGAAAGTAAATGGGAAATAGAAGTCATGCATATAAGGCATAGCTATAGCTGGAAGAAACATGATATGAGAGATAAATGGCACATTTTATATGGCTAAAAGTGGTGGTATTTCACAGCCATCTGGACTATTCCCACCACTAACCACCCCCCCACATGGGCCCGACATGGGGTGTGGCCCACTAGTGTCTGTCATCCTCCCTTGGCCCTCCTTGGGGAATGTGGCCCCCGCTTGGGCCTCTCTAGAGGCCAATTTGGGTGGATGCCCCATTAAAATCAATTTAAAATATTAATTCATTTAATTAATATTGAAAACATATTGTCATTTCTGGGCGCCGGGGAAGGACAGGATATAGGAACCCACGGGACTCCCTTCGATGATCTGGGGCCTGGTCACAGGACTCGCCCCGGGGAGGAATCCCAAACCGCAAAACGCAGCATGCAGGAAAGGTCATCGCACCCAAGCTGCTTCCCCTAATGGGACAATCAGGAACCCCGGCTGAATACGCGCGCGGAATCTAACCCACATCAGGATCCACGAAGCTACCTCTGACCTATGACCCATGCTACCTTGCTAGGCTTCAGTGTGACAACAGTTTTTACCCAGCACGTTGGTGATGTGCACAACCTGGTTTGATACATGGCCACTAGCCCACCTCATGTATCCCGAACCGTGTGGTAACCCCTTGCGATATAAAAGGAGGACCATATCTATTAGAGAAGGAGGGAAAGCTTGCTTAGAGTAGGGTTCCTTCACAGGAGAAGGAACAAGTTGTAGTCCAATGACAATCAGATAGTAGATATTATAGGACGTAGGGCTCCACTCACGGCGGACGTGAACCTAGGTAAAAACCTGTGTCTCTCTCTCTATGATTGTGTTCGTCTAGCTCGCCGATTGAGCTCGCCTGACATTGCACCCCTAGCCGAACAATAAAGGGGGACTCATCCCCCGGTGTCGAAAACTGTGACACAACATCTGGCGCGCTAGTAGGGGGCGCTCGCATGGCTACCTCAGTCAGCAACAGCATGGCCCTTATCCATGAACCCGAAGAATCAAGGCATCCCTTAGGGCGTCTTGGGGGCTCCCACCAGCCAGGGCGTCGCCCGACGGCTCGCCCGCCGTTGGAAGCTTCAGGCCAAGACCCCGTCGACCAAGTGGCGTCCACCTTGCTCCATGGCATGGACAAAGCCACCTCACCATTACTACCTGAGAAGGGCAGTCCCGACAACATGCCCTTCCATGAAAGAGTGTCACACCTTGCCTACTACCTGCTTGTTCGGGCTTACTCAGACCCGGGTTGAACACCTCAGGATCTACATCCGGCGATTCATCCTCGTGTTCAGCTCTGACCTCCACACACTCCTGGAATTGGTAATCGTTGCCTTCTATCAGGGCATGCGCAAAGTGCCCCTACGACGAAGGATTGGCAGCGGACACTCCAGTTAACTAACGGAACTCCTCTCCAAAGCCAACTACGTTGCGGGAAGCAAGGCTGGGGTGTCATCTTAGTCTTAGGATACAACTCCTCAGCCCCATCCTCCTTCCTAGTTCAAGAAAGGAGAGTAATACATTCTCATCGGTTCATGGGGAGATGTCCTCCCTGCAACCCCTCAGCAACAACGAAGGATGGTCACTTCCACCCTCCCTGCAAAGCACCCGAGATACCGAGAGTCATTAGGGGAAATCACTCCTGCACCACTTGCGGCCCATGGTCCGGAAGGCTTTCCCCAAGAATCACGGGGAATGGACTCTCTCCCTCAAGGGGACATGTTTACCACCCCTTGAGTTCACCCTCCTCCCACCTCTAAGTGGAGGGTGAAAAGCCTGCTCGAGGCAATAGGACACTATCACATGTTCGATGCCCAAGTGGAATAGGCAGGACCAAGAAAGTTGTGGACACCCCTCCCTTTTCGCACTTCTAAGCGAAAGGGGCGTAAAAGGTGTTGCTCGCAGTGGGCGGCCTCCCTTTCAAAAACTGTGCCTTCTAGGTAGGTGGCTTACACCTCCCGTGACCTTCGCAAGGAGGTGCTCTCTTAATCGGCATGGGAAGCTGCACCCGCCTGACTCAGAGTGGCGCTTCATCTTTCACGCTCACGGGCTAAACAAATAGGGCATCGTGTCCGAAGATACCTGGGGCACACGTGCACAGGGGAGGTTTTTCTGAAATAAAAACTCCCCCTGACGCTAGGATGCCTATCCAGGCTTGCCCACGGTTGGTCTCATCAGGACGGGGGATCCCGCCTGAGAGAAAAATCTGGTGAGTGTGCCCTCGCAACATAACAGTCGTGTGTGGATAGTGAATCCTGATGCAAAAGTACTGTCTCTGGAGATAGATCTCGTGGATGGACACACATGAACTTGTTTGTCACACACTCATCTTGATTATCATTCATCCAGGTTGCCTTGTTAATCAGGGTCACGTTAAAGAATGGTCGCATGTTTCTCGAATTAGCTCTCCCAGTGGCACTACCAAGGACATGCACTCATATAGAATCCTAGGGCGCTTTGTGCCTGCATTTGCTGGGTGAGTTCAGGATCTGCCCGTGATCTATACCTTCTCCGCATGGTGGATGGAGAGAGGCACCAAGAAAGTCCCAGGAATAGGGTCCTAGATTGCATGTGCGAACCTAGAGGACCCGCATCGGTCCCCGGGGCAAGCACCTCCCTTAGTGTGGTAGTAGCCGATAGGAAAGTAGTAGCTATCCGTAAATAACAAATGGCAATGCTCTTAATTGCCTTCCCTAAATGGGAACTAGTAATGGGCGAGCCTGCCTAGAGAAGAATACACGGTCCGGCTACCACCCTCCCCACTCATGATCCCGCCTGCGGGTTTCTGGGAGGTTGGAACCGGCACGGAAGACAAGAAAGGGGCTTGCAGCCGCAACCTACACGTAGGCACACCTCCAACTCGGTGGGGGGAGAGGTTGCAGCCCCATATGCGCGAAGTGAACCCGGGAAAGCACTCCCTCCTACTAATGAGGAAACAAGAACCCATGAGGGACCCTTCTTCCCGGAGTGGTAGCGGACATGCGACGGGCGTCCAGAACATTCAAGCACAAGTAAAACCTCGGCACAAGAAGCAGTGCCAACACCTTCAAGACCAAGTTCGAGATACAAGAAAAATACAAGACTCTCTTCATGCAAAGCCAGAGCCAACCCAATAGCTACAACGCAGAGCAAGTGCGATGCCCAGTCTCTGGACTAGCGCCCCATCACCTGCACCACCTTCTCCATTGTCGTCTTCACTGCATCTTTTGAGGCCTTCAGGTTTGCACCAAGGGCCACGACCCAGAATATGATTTTAGCATCAAACACAGGGAGGTGGTTGTGGACCCTGGACAATACCAGTTTGGCCACGTCTTCCACCACCTCCATCCCTTTGTCTTCTAGAATGGCATCAACAATCATGAGTACAAGCTGCACACCGTCCAAAAGCACACTAAAGAAGAAGGAATGGACCTCGACATCGTCTTTGTCAAGGAGGACGATGGGAGCCACCTGGAGGCGCCGGAGCATCTCGTCGAAATGGGAGACCGCATCCAGCAAGATGGCGGTGCGCTCTCTACTCTGCTCCACCTCAAAATCAAGAGTGGTGCGTATTCTCCGCCTCAAGTTTGGCCTCTTGCATATGGCTAGAAGCTCCTTGGGCCCCCTCCTCCAGACTCGTTACCTTCGCACGGAGGTCCGAGAACTCCCACAATGCCTCTTCCCTGGCATGAGAAGAGGCGGCCACAGACTCCAGCAATCAGGTGTTCCCGCATCACATCATCTCCAACTCCTGGATGAGGGCCTGTTCCAGCCCACTAGGAGGGAGCACTTCAACCTGGGTGCGAGAACACCTGATGGTGGCACACATCCTATCGCAAGCCTCGAGCGTGTTTCGCGCCATTTCCTGAGCGCTTGAGCCCGGTAGCGGGCATCCGCTTGGGGGCATGGATCAGTGGCTTCTCGGGAAGAAGGATCCTAGACCCCCTGCCGGGGAAAGCACGAGCACCTTCTGAAGGATTCGAGGGATCCCGCCCGAGGTGCCGCATGTGGACCAAGGGGACACAGGAAATACCCCGTCCTAAAGAAGTCACGCCCGATCGTAAAAGCTCATGAAGGCTAGCACCGAGAAAAACCAAGGCTCTCTCCTCCAATGACATGCTAGGAGGAAAGGAGACACCATTTGATATGGCAAAATCTAAAGCCGCAGTAACACCAGTCAGGAAACGTCAAGGCCAAGAAGTCGGAATAGGAGACTATGCATAGTCGGACCTGGGCATACCTTAAACTGATATGTTGGAAGGTTCGGCCATGCCGACAGCAGAAGACCCAGGGAGGTAGGTGCCTTTTCAGCCCCTTGAGCTCTCAACGCTCCCCTAGATGCACTGGTGTTAGCCCACAATAGATCCAAGGAAGAAATTCAGCATAATGAACATAAAGGAAAGAATCGTTACCAGCACTGAGCATCGAGGGACCACGTTGCCTTCTTCAGCGAAGGAGAAAAATCTCCGCTACCTGCTACTTTCCTAGGGTAGGCTCTCGAGGGAGCTCCTACGAATGCTCCTGAGCTGGATCCGGGACTTCGCGCGTTGACCCCTCTCGGGGCTTCCTCGCAAAAGGGACTCCCTGGAAGAGGTTCCATGGAGACCACCTTCCCATGGGGGTCAACACAGGGAGGGGCAAGGGACCGGGCGCTGCTGGAGGGACTACCCAGAGGAGCTCTTCTCTCCTCCCTGTGGGCCTTCTCCGTGCTAGCCTTGTCCTGGGAGACTTCTTCCTACTCACTAATGTTTGAAGAGAGAGCCACAGATGATTCGGGGGCCAGTGACTCCTTGTAGGCTCCCCCACCATCTCTCCTAGAGTCATCCCTAGATTCATTGACGTAGGCCACCCCTCTAGAGTTGCAGACTTGCAGGGTTACCAGGATGGATTCTCGGCGAGCATCTTGGAAGAGAGGCACCATCGACGCTGGTAGATCACCGACCACTCTCGGGATTAAAAGCTTCCGCATCAGATCTTGGTAGGCATCCGGGGAAAGGTCGCTCTTCTTCCCAGGGTGGAGTCGAGTTGGGTCCTCGCTTCCGATGTACTCCCACATCTAATGAGATCTATTCTGTAGTGGCTCCAAGTGCCGCTGGAGATAGTCAGATATAATAGCATGGATTGTCAACCCATCTTCCGCCAGCTCCTGGATCCGATCCGCGATGGGGTTCAAATCAGCTTCCTAGGAACTCAGCCAGGCCCAAGAGCGGGTTGATCGAGCCACCACCTCCGGGTCTTGCATCTAAGGCAGCAAATCCCCAACCACCACCATGCAGAACTTGCCACGCAATTAATACCACTTGGACTTGTTTTGGCCTGAGGGGTAGTGATGAGAGCACTACTTCTGGAGGCTGAACGTGATTCCCTCAGTGATCCGCAGATTCTTGTCCACTCTGAGTGTAAGAAGTGGCAGGACAAAACAACCGAAGGCATCACTCCCACGAAGGCCTCGTAGAGGTGAGCGAAATCCGCTAAAGCCAGCATGGTGTTGGGGTAAATCTGCACAAGGCGAATATCGTACACCTTCATCATCTCAAGGAAGATCTTTGAGAAAGGAGGGAAAAAACCCATGCAGAGAAAGATGTCATAAATCTACATATCCCCCTTCTCCGCCATGCGGTAGGGGAGGCGGATCTCCGTGGATCCACTTCATGGCGTCGGCCTGCCACGTGAGAAGATAAAGCCCATAGGTTGATGTCATCCAAGGTGGACGCAAGTCGAGCTAGCGGAAGCCCCTAGTTTTTTTGCTCCCGACCTCGTCCTGGATGATGAAGGCCCTTTGCCGACCATCGTTGCGTTCTGGTCCTCCATTGCAACAAGGGGGTGGGAAGGGTCTAATGAGAGCCACGCAAGGAGCAGTTGGCAGAAAAGGAGGGAGGGGAAAGGGCCCGATTAATAAGGACCTCGCCCACCTTCCCGTCCCATGAACATGCACCGCAACCGACAGACTTCCCCTCGAGCACCGGGCGCAACTCCTTGGGGAAAACACAAGACCCCTCCCAAGACCCATACCACCGAAGGCGTGGAGAAACCCAGCGATGGGTCCCGTAGGTAGAAAGGGCATCGCACGGAGTTGGATGGTCTCGCCCGAGCTAATACCCGGGAGCTACTTTAGTTTTCGGGCGCCGGGGAAGGCCACGATACGGGAACCACGGGACTCCCTTCGATGATCTTGGGCCTAGTCATGGGACAAGCCCTAGGGAGGAAACCCAACATGCAAAAGGGCAGCAGGAAGGAAAGGTTGCAAGTATGTTGTCACTAGAAATGATTTTTGGCATAGTGCAAGAAGCTAGCCAAGCGTCAAGGCCCCGCGGACCGACAACGGGCTCGATACGATCAAGGAAGAACAATCAGGCTCAAATCTTTCAGTGGTGTTTGCCATCTTAAATCAATAAAATTAAAGGCCCATCCAATCCACTCGTGTGCAGGATATAAAGGTGGAAGACCAAAGCGGATCCCAAGTGTTAGAGAAGTAGAGGTCACACTTCGTCAGCGTCCTTAGCATCTTAGATCTATCATGTTTTATCCAAAAGCTAGATGAAACCCCTAGAGAGTTCCTAGACAGATGGATTAGGATGAAAAACTCTGTTGAGGCAATCTCCAAGTCGGAAGCCGTGTACAACTTTGTCGAAGGACTAGCGGGGGTTACACTACTTTGGCATTTGCTAAGGTGGCGGGAAGCCTTGGGACGCTTCAGTTTTAGCCAAGTGATTTAGACTACTAATAGTTTCGCCAACACTAAAACTATCACCCCAGTACCATAACTAGCAACAATCACTTCATTAGGTACGTTGCTTTAGAATATAAATCTAGCTCCGAGCTGGTTGACAATGAATTTGAGTCAATCTTAGAAGAGCTTTACACCGACATCATCGACATGGACTTCAGAAGCGAAACAACTAACTTGGAGGAGCTTGAAGCTGCAATGAAGGAACTTGAAGATGACCACGATCTTGAGGAATGCAATGAGCAAACTCCCACTTCTCGTCAGGTTATTGTGGCCATCGATAATGTGGTAGAAGAAGACCAAGGAAACCTGGGAGCTAGAGCATAGCTCCGCGAGCAGCAGACAATACCGGGAGGGCTACAACCACATGAAAGGATGATGTAGATACTAAGGATGTAGCAAAGGCCATGCCCCCTTAAGCTACCCCCCGACAGCAAGCGTTGGATCTAGAAGCCAGTCCTAGCGGTACCAATCAAACAAGCAAGGATCTTCCTCCACCATCACCAACAATATCAAAGGCAGGAAATGTATTTGTTACTCTAGTTAACAAGGTTATCTTCGAACAAACTCTTATGGATCCCGTGACATTGGATCATATCTGGAATGTCACTGTACTAAATGTGAAATGCAAAGAAGTCCTTGTAGAAGCCAAGTATATCATAGATCACAACACAAGGCTCAACAAAGATCTCGCCAAGGTGAAGGATAGCATGATGACGGAAAAATCCATGGAAACTGGGTTCAAGAAACTACTTGCTCAGCACAAGGGACGTGTCCCTCCATGTGTGGTTCAAGATCAAGGTGTCAGGAGAAACATGGGTTGGGCCCCGTAGAAGGCGAATAAACCATATGAGAGCCCTTATTACAATAATAAGGGAAAGCAAGTCATGATAACTCCTTCCCTAAACATGGACATCGCCAAGACATTGCTAGAGCAACATAGATCTCCCGAAGCAATGGATCAGGTCTATGACTTAGTGGCCAATGCCCTCAAGCAGCAGGAAAAGGCCACATCTTCATAGAGGCTTGCGACAAATCTGGAGGTTTGCCAGTCTAGCACCCATAACCACCACAGGGATAGGTACCTAGCACAACAAGTCAACAACCCTCCTCGCGATGTTGGATCACGCACGGGTTCCACATAACAAAGATAGAGCGATGCACCCAACAGGACCGATGCCATACCATTCATCTCTGATCCAGGAGTTAAGGAACAGCCGTGGTGATCCCCCACGGGCCTAAAGCATTCATGTCATCATGAGGAAGCACAAGCATGTCAATGCACCAGCCTTCCGCCTCTAAGACACCCACAGGGTGGCATCATTATCCCTGATAATAGATCACAACAAGAGCACCATAACTCTCGACGTAATATTAATGATGGATGAAGGAGCAACAACCATCAAGGTTCTCAACATCCTCCAATCAATTGTGACAAGCATCCGCCATGGTGGATGTGGAAACGCCCCACAAAAATCTCACAACTCGTGGCACAACCCTCCACCCGATGTGTCGTGGTGTGGAACACGGCAGTGCCATTGTGGATGGCATGAAGGGGACAATTAGGATGCTACTCGCAATGGGTTGGGCACAAATACTGCAAACACGATGATATACCTAGTCCTCTGGATGAGGTAAAACTCCTACTCCTGCATGGATCTATTATATGGGGAGCAAGTGCTCAGTACAAGTGCTCCTTGAGCTATTTCCCTAGCTACTATGGAGAGCTGGAGGACGATGAACTACTAAACTTGTGAAATCTAGAGAACTTGTAACTTGTAATTGCCTACCTAGAACCCTAGCACTATCCCCCTTATATACTGGTTGGGAGAGGTAGGTTACAATGTGGGCTCTATGGTTTATAGTTTGGGCTTTGGATTTACAAAGTGGGCCGGCTGGCCGGGCCCAGCTAGTGGGCCAGGACCCGGTCAAGCCTTCAGTATGGGGGGAAACCTCTACGGTGTCCCAACGCTGTTACTTTGTGCGTCACCCGACGCTTTACTCATCAGTTTGGCGCTTTAATCGTCAGCCGAAGCTTTACTCGTCAGCTGGTGCTTTACTCGTCAGCCTCTAATCTTGGCGCTTTGGCGCCCTCGTCTTGTAGCGCCGACAGGGCTATGCGCCAGCCTATCTAGTCAGGGTTGTGCTCAACAAGGAGCGTCACCCCCGTACCTTTGGACAACGGATCTGAGGCGGCCGAGTAGAGGTGGCGACCTAGCCGGCTCTTCTGGTCACCCGGCTAGACAGGCTAACTGGGGAATCTTGAGGGAGAACCCGCTGAAGCGGTCCACCCGGTTGTGATCCTTTGTCTTGTGGCCAATCGGCTAGGCCTCCCTAGAGCTGGCTAGTTGTGGCTGGCTTGGCCTACCCGGGGGTCGTCCCCTCGACACTAGTCCCCGAGCGCATTGGGATTTCACCCTGTGGAGAAGTTCTTGCGTGCTCATTGGCTGAGCTGAAATGATTGTTGATGAAGAGCTGGTCGCAAGTTTTTATTGTAGTGCTTGTCTAGTAGTGCTTGTCGTTTTCCATCTCGAGATGCTTATTGCTCCCCGGCTGGAGTTTACTAGGGACTGAACTGGTGGCCCACCCATAGGGTATGAGCGGTGATGGAATCTACCGGCAGCCGCAACCGACAGAGGAGATGAATCGCTTGGTTGATGATGTCAGAGCCTACGTTGGCCATGCCTTCCACTTCTAGCGTGCGTCGCGTCAGTTTGACCCTTTCATCAGCCGCGGCCGTTTTTGGTAACCGCGCACACTTCTTCATCATTGCGGTTTATTGGAGATCGTGTGCATGCATCGCCTCCCGCAGTAACGCATAAGGTATCTTCTACACGTGTTATGCTGGTGCACGCGATTTGTCACTGAAACGTCATGGGGGAGCGGAGCGGTTGCTTGCCACGTGTTTGAGGAGGGGCGCAGGTGGCGCGCTTGCTTTGCCTCGATAAATAGGGGCACCAGGGAGAGTTCTTTGTTCATGTCATCTTCTTCCTGTGCCCATTGCTTCCAGCCCTTGAGTTTTGCCACCTCTCTGTTTCTTTGCGCCTCCGTTTGTTAGTCACCGGTGCCGCCGCTTCCTCATCGCGACGACGGGACCGTGATTCTCTAACACGGCCACCACGCCTAGCAAGATGACGCCTGAGAAGGTCGGGGGTTGGTGTGGCTCATACTTCACCGACGACCTTGTCCACAAGTACCGGCGGGGGGAAGTTCATCCTCTCGGAGCGCTTGGTGAAGCATCGCCTCGTGCAGGAGGGGGAGCGGGTGCCTAACCCCCGGCCCGGGGAAGCCATCATCTTCCTCACCCACTTCGCCCGCGGATTTGTCCTGTCGCTGAGCAGGTTTGTCCTCGAGCTCCTCGCGACGTTGGACCTCCAGCTCCACTAGCTGGGGGCCAACGCCATTGCGCAGCTGTCGCATCACGCGGCCTACTGCGAGGACTTCGTGGGGGTTTTCCCAGACACAACAAACTTCTTGAAGTTTTTCAAATTCAGGGTCCAAGTGGTTGGGAAGGGTGGCCCGCTGACGGAGACCGGCTGCTGTGCCATCTACCTGCGGTCGTCATCGTTGATGTCGCGGTTGTAGATCCCCGATACCATAAAGTTATGGTAGCACTCGTATTTTTACGTGTGAAGCATCTCCGACGTCAACCTCCTCAAGGTTCCGGTATTTGCCAACGTCCCCTCCACTCGGAAGGCATGGACCATCCAGAACATGGGCGCCTAGGTCGACATGGACCAGATGGCCGGCCGCGTGGCACTGCTGGTGGAAAAGGAGCGGCTCACTGCCTAGGACATCCTGCTGTTGTGGATGACGAACCGTGTGCTTCCGCTGCAGCAGCGGTCGCACAAGATGTGTCACCTATCCGCCTCCCTGGATCCCACGCGGGTGTCCTGGCTGGAGGTGCCGTACGGGGCCCTTCGAGAGTGGCTTGTCACCATCTCTAAGGAGACACTATCGGAGGACTGGACCTTCTCCTGTCAGCCGTACCACCCCAGCCGGATGCCATCGAATGTTAGCTTCTTTTCTTCTTCTCTAGGTGAACTTTTCCCGAGGGATCTCTTCTTGTTTCTTATTTTCCCCTTATTGAGTAGCTTTTTACAACATAGCTGGCAGAGGACGGCATTGGGGAGGATGAGTTTCCCTCATTATCGGCTGATTTCATGACGCATAAGTACCCTCCACAGGAGCCAGAGCACTTTCCCACCCGGGCCGACGAGGGTAGCGAGTTTCCACCTGGTGAGTATACATTCCTTGTCTTTATCTGTTTTGCTCTTCTTTAGACTTATGCTTGATGCTCTGCCTGTACCTTGGACCAGCTGCACACGGCGTGGATGCAGACCCGACTGAGGGTGCCGCATTGCGGGTCAGGGGGAAGCGGGCCGCCTCGGCCAGTACCACTCCTGCCGGTGAAGGTTTGAAGAGGGCCCACCGACCGAGGCCGCCGTGCCAAGCGTCGCCGGGTATGCGTCGTCGCCCCTGTTCTCCTTGCAACCACTGGTTTGCCTTTTTCTTAATGTGCCCTTGTGCTTTGCGTGTAGTGAGGCGATGTCCTTGGACGGCTCCACGACCATTGCCACCGCATCAGCGCTTCCCCCGGCTGGGGCTGAAGGACCTATCGCACCAGCTGTGGCCTCTGCTGCTGCGCCGGTAGAGGCTGCTGCGGGTGCGGTGGAGTCGGTGCTGCCAGCATCACCCGTAATCATGCACCGGGCCTCTACTGCCTCCAAGCTCTCCGAAGTTCTCTTGGTCGGGCACGGGGGTGCGGCTGCTCCTCCCCTTCGGCTGATGGAAGGGACGGAGTAGGTCCTAAGCGAGGCTCAAACGGGCTCCACTGCCTATCAGGTGGAGGAACCTGCAGAGGTGGTGCCAGAAGCCACTCGCGGGATACAGAGAGTGGGAGGTGGTTCCCTGCTTGGGTGTAGACGGTGCTAGGATCCATCCGGAGGCGTCGCGCGTAGCCGCCGGGAGCAACGACGACCTTCTATTCACCGGCTAGAGATCGGCCCGGGTCGCACCGCCACCGGACAACGTCCTGGCGTAGCTCTCCGAATCATCCCCCGTCGCCCTCAGCCAGTTGCGCTAGCTGGTTGAGGCGATGGCATAGGGACTTGGCCAGGCCAAGGAGCCGATGGCCTCGCTAGAGGAAAATGTTTCCTTGTCATTTTCGTTGTTCTTATTTTCCTGCTGCTTTTCGTGTTCTCTTTTTCATTATTTATCCTGTGTAGAAAGCTTTTGCCGAAGCCAGCAAGACCACGCATGACCTGGGCCATAACATTGCTCGCTCTACCATGTCCTCTCGCTTGTGCGAATTCTCGCGTTTCTTGTTGACCATTGGGTACCCTCTTGCAGATCTTTTAGCGGACAGGGACCGGGAGGTGGAGAGGCTAAAGGCAGAGGTGACCCAGCTGGTAGAACATCAGAAGAAGATGGAGGGCAAGGCCGGCCAGGCCAAGAAGGTCACTAAAACCCGGATTGAGGCGCTCAAAAATCTTGAGAAGCTCTTCGCCTAGCAGGCAGAGACACTAAAGGTTGCTAAGTCCAAGGAGAAGACATCGCTGGCGGAGTTGTGCCAGATTGCCAAAATCGTCATTACTAAGTGGCTCCTCATTCAGTGAACTTGATCTTTGTTTGATGTAGCCGGTGTATAATAACTGCTTATTTCTTGGGTATAGGTCAGTATTCTGAGGCGACTGACCAGGCTCTGGCCCACATTTATCAGGTGGATGCCGGACGCGACCTCCATCTGGAGGAGTTGCTGGCGGTGGCATGCGAGGAGGCCAAGCAGCTACGCGATGCAGCCCTTGACATCTACGCGTACGTCTGGCCAGATAGCACTCTTCTGGCTACGATGGTGGCCTTGGCTAAGAAGTTTCTCTTTGCTCCTAACATCACGGACGTTGCACGGGACTAGGCGAAATGCGGTGACATGGAGATGGTGCTGGCACTTCTGAAGTCTTGGTACCCTGACATGGACTTTCGGAGTCTCTCTAGGTGTTCCGGCAAGTGACCAGCTATGACCAGCTTCGTACCAAAGTTCCTGGCATCTGATCCTATGGTGTCAAGATCGAGAACTTTGTCCAGCTGGCCCGGGACTTCAGTGACCCATCTGGCACAGAGCAATACTCCTTTGACCCGCTCCCGGCTCCAGCAGATGCCAATGCCCTGGCTGCGCCAGCCTCTACCTCTGCCGACGTCGCCTCCAGCAGCCACGCTCCAACTGATGCTTCCGGTCCCTCTGCTTGATCCCTAGGATGCCAGGTGTATTTGTACTTGTTTGGAACTTGTCCTTTGCGGTACTTCTTTGTCCTTCTGTGAACAATTTTCTTTTGTTCTTCATTTAACTCTGTTGGGAGCTTCGTCTCCCTTTGTGATGTTGTCTTGTGCCTTTTTTGCTTGCACTTGCTATGTGTTGCACTTGTTGTGTGCTTGTTTCTATGTGGGGGCCCACGAACGCACCCACAACGTGTAGTCTCCGAGTTTCAACACTGCTGGAGAATTCAGCCGAGTCGAAGCTCCTTTGTATTGTTGCTAGTTGCAGGTTTTCTATGTGGGGGCATCCAAGCGCACCCACAGGGTGTAATCCCTGAGGTTCGGGTCGGCTGGAGAATTCAGTCGGGTCAAAGCTCCTTATCTGCTCTTCTACCATTTGGGAGGCGATTAGCATCTGGCTCTGGTACTTTGGCTCATGCAAATATGAAACACAGGTAATGGTTTGTGCGTTAGATTTGCATAGGATAAAATATAGTCTATAGTTGTTCGTTTGGTCGAAAACTTTGTGTTTCACGTGAAACTGATAACTTAATCCTTTTCTTAGTGAGCATTGGCCGTTCGAGCTGTGCCCTTTCTAGCTGTGAGCCGGGATCAAAGGGTTGGCTAGTTTGTGTACTGCACAATACTTCAAATTTTGGCTATCGGCCTCGATCGAACAAGCCCAACCGGAACGTCTAGACGTTTTTGTTTTCCTTAGGACTTTTCCTATATGGGTCTTCGAGTTTTCTTCTCTTGCCGTGTCTATCAGCCGGCTTGCGCTTTGCAGCCGAAATCAAAGAGGAAACACTTAGAGCCGCATACAATACTTCGCCTTCGAGAGCACGACCGTCTAGGCCATGGGCGAGTCCCCGAGAGAGACTGTCGGATCCGGGGTTAGAACTAATGCAGCCGTAAAACATCAAATTATGCCGTAGAGAATGCTGAATTATCACGGAGTCCCCTAGACTGTGTCGAGGCTCCTCAACTTGTTCATTACATAAAAGTAAGATACATGCACCTTTTACTCAGGTGTAGAATGGGCGAAGCAAGTTCGCGTACCACGGGCGCTCCGTTTCTTCGCCGGATTGGTCCATCTTGTTCTTTGTCGGCTGGCGGGCGTTGATGAGGTAGTATGGATTGTTCTACCACACTCTACTGATGATGAATGGCCCCTCCCAAGGTGGAGACATCTTGTGCATCCCCTTGGTGTCTTGTACCGGCCTCAGGACTAGATTGCCCTCTCGGAATGAGATGTTGCGAATCCGGCTAGCATGGTAGTGACGCAGGTTCTATTGTTAGATGGTGGACCTGGACAAGGCCAGCTCTCGTGCTTTTTCGAGAAGATCAACGATGTCCTCACGCGCTTCCTTGACCTGCTACTCAGTGTATAGCACTTTGCAGGGTGAATCGAACTCGATGTCAGTTGGCAAGACCGCCTCTGCTCCGTAGACAAGGAAGAATGGCATGTAGCCGGTGGAGTGATTTGGAGTGGTGCATAGGCTCCACAGCATAGCTGACAGCTCTTGTATCCAGCATCCGGCGATCTCATTAGTGGCTCGATCATCCGTGGCTTGATTCTGACTAGGATCAGATCGTTTGCTCGCTCGCACTGCCCATTGGACTAGGGGTGCACGACAGAGGCTAGGTCTAGGCGGATACCCTTGTATCCACAAAAATGTGCGAAGGCCCCTTTGGAGAAGTTTGTGTGATTGTCAGTGATGATGTTGTTGGGGTAGCCCAAGAGTGTGATGATGTCGGTGAATAACTTGACTACTGTCGGTCCATATAGTCACTTGATTGGCTTTGCCATAATCCATCTTGTGAACTTGTCCATGACCACTAGCAGGTGCGTCATGCCAGATCGCACTGTTTTGAAGGGGCCCACCATGTCCAAGCCCTAGACGGCAAATGGCCAGGTGATTTGATTTGTCTTGAGTGCCATTGGCGGAGTGTGTTTCTGCTGATGAATTGCTGGCATCCATTACATGCCTTTATGAGCTACTCGGCATCCTCCAGCGCCATGGGCTAGTAGAACCCATGGAAGAATTCCTTTGCCACTATGGCTCGTGATGATGCATGGTGACAACACTCATTTTGGTGAGCCGAATTCCTTCTTCTTTGCTCATCCAGCGCTGGTAGATTCCTCCAACACTGTGCTTGTATAACTCGTTGTTGATGATGGTGTACGCACTCAGTCTGCGCTTTATTTGCCTTGCCTCAACTTGTTCATTAGGCAGCTTCGCTTTATCCAGGAATTTCATGAATGGATTGCCCCATGGAGGTGTTTCCCGGATGGGGCACATGGTCTCCATGATCAGCTTGATGTCCTCGCTCCCGGCCGGCTCAGGCTTGTCGGGTGGCCTGCCGGGTGGAAGACCTGAGCCGGCAGTCCACAGTCTACTGGAGCCAGCTAGGAGTGCCACGGCCTTTGGCCCGGCAGTCCCCGAGATGTAGGCAGCAGTCCTCGGGTGTGGCACTACAGTCCCCAAGTGTGGTGCAGCAGTCCCCAGGACCTTGTCTGCAGCTGCGAGTTGCTTGGAGTCGGCAGTCCCCGGGTCCGCCTCCAGCATGATTGAGTCATATTCTAGAGATGGTGTGATGGACGTCTTATGCAAGTGTTTGAGGGAGACTCCTGGCGGAATTGCTGCTCTTGTTGACCCGACGTGGGCGAGTGCATCTACGGCTTCATTATTTGCTCGAGGCACATGGTGAAACTCGTATCCTTCGAAACAGGCACATAGCTTCTGTACGAAGAAGCGGTATAGTTCCATGTTTGCATCATTGGCGTCCCAATCTCCTAATACTTGCTGCACCACCAGGTCCGAATCACCAAAGCAAATGATGCGCCTGATGCAGATTTCTTTTGCTATCTTGAGGCCATGGATGAGCCTTCGTACTCGGCGATGTTGTGGGATGCATAGAAGTGGATCTACAACACATACTACAGCCGATCTCCTTTTGGAGAGGTGATGATGACTCAGGCTCCAAGTCCCTCGTACATCTTGGAGTCTTCGAAGTGTATCTTCCATTGTGTGGAGTCAGGGCATGGAGGTAGATATTGCGTCTCCGCCCAGTCGACGAGGAAATCGGCCAGTGCCTGGGACTCGATTGCCATCCTTGGCTCATACTGGATGTAGTGTGCGGCGAGCTCTATTGCCCACTTTCCCAGCCGGCCGGTGGCGACTCTATTGCCGATGATCTCCGATAGGGAGGCTAGCGCCACTACCCGGATGGAGTGCTCTTGGAAGTAGTGCTTTAGTTTCTTGGCCGCATTGTATACGCCATACACCAGCTTCTAGTAGTGAGGGTACTTCTTCTTTGATAGCGAGAGTACCTCACTCAGGTGGTATACTGTTCGCTGGACCGACTGCGCCTCTCCTTCTTCTGGCCTTTCAACCATTGAGACATGTTCTGGCCGAGTCAAGGAGCATGAGGGGGACGTAGTGCACGGCTACCCGGTGGTTGCCGTTTGCGATGCCCACCGCGGTGGTGTAGTCCATGAGCTAGTCCTCCATCTTGACCGTGTCGTTGTACTTTGGCGTGTCACTTGGGAGCAAAAATCCCTTTGGAAACGGTTCGTTCCGGATGCATAGTACAAAACATTTTGGCCTAGCCAGGCTTTCCTCCTTTAGCGCTCATGACTGCATCAAGAGGTCGATACGTGCGCACACATCCCGCAACACTTCCAGCTCGAGGGGGCCAAGCCGTCAAGAAAGGAAGGACTTGGGTAGTGCATTGGTTCACCCGGCTTTGTCATCCGGATCACGGTTTCTATTGGTGACAGCTGCGAATTCACGTGGATTTTGCCCACGGCCGGCTGATCCGCCGCCTGGAAGGCTGTTCTGCTTTGTAGCGTTTGGAGAGGAGGACTTGTTGCCACCTGTAGTCAAATCACCCACCCGGCGAGGCTGCAATATCTTGTTGTTTCCTCCAAGTCTTGTGCCTACCTAAGCCTGATGCTTGTTGGCCGTAGCAACGAGGAGCTAGACGCGTGCCTGCTGGCGACGCAGCTCGTCATCCTCTAGGTGGCTTAGCTCAGCGGCGGCTACTTATGTGGCCCTCATGTTCTTGGCCAGAGTACTGTAAACTGTCTGAGCCGCATGGATTCGCGAGTCAGCAGCATGCTCCAGTTCTGATCCCAAGTTACAACCCTGGGGCGGAGCCTTCCGGTTGGCATCAGGTAAGCGGGTGAAGTCATGTGCGGTGTTATACTCAAGGATGGTCACGTCCAGGCGGCACTAGCGGACGCTGACCTAGCTGGCTTCCTCCACGAGGTTCTGGCGCATGACTTCCAGCGTAGCCCCGGCTGCCGCTGGGTCCACCTCGGGGGCGATGGGGATGGAGAGGTTCTGGATGGAGGTGGCCAGTGGATCTAGGTCTTCCTCGCGCGGAGTGGTGTCGTTAGTGCCTACGTCACCCTCAAGAGCTGGGCGGTGGTCCTCGCCTGCACCAACCATCATGACCTCGACGCTGCCGTAGTGAGGCACGGAGCAGAGAAGCTATGTGGTGTGCCGGAGATGGTGATGGCCTTGCGACGAAAATCCTCGGAGATGGTGGCTACGTAGACGCCGTGCTCTCCGAAGTACATGACGGAGCCATCGCTTAGGAAGGTTTCCATGTTGAAGCAGCATGCGTTGTCAAGGATGCAGTCGAAGGAGCCGAAGGTGAGGATGAGGCCAGAGGTGACTCGCTCACCAGCGACAAGCAGAAGTCTCGTGCGAAAGATGACTCGAGTCGAAGCGATGTCCCCCACGATGGGTGCCAGCTATCATGGTGTGGAACACGATAGTGCCATTGGGGCTGGCATGAAGGGGACAATCAGGATGCTATCGGTGGCTACTCGCAATGAGTTGGGCACAAATACTACACTCATAGTGATATACCCAGGTTTGGAGCCCTCTGGATGAGGTAAAACTCCTTCTCCTGCATCAATCTACTATATGGGGGCAAGTGCTCAGTACAAGTACCCCTTGAGCTATTTCCCTAGCTTCTATGGAGAGCTTGAGGGAGATGAAATACTAAACTTGTGGAATCTAGAGAGCTTGTAACTTGTAATTGCCTACCTAGAACCCTAGCACTACCCCCCTTATATACTGGTTGGGAGAGGCAGGTTACAATGTGGGCTCTAAGGTTTAGCATTTGGGCTTTAGGTTTACAAAGCGGGCCGGCTAGCCAGACCCAGCCGGTCGGACAGGACCTGGTCAAGCCTTCAGTACAGGGGGACATCGCTATAGTGTCCTAGTGCTGTTACTTTGGGCGTCTCCCGGTGCTTTACACATCAGCTTGGCACTTTACTCGTCCGCCAGAGCTTTACTCGTCAGCCTCTAGCCTTGGTGCTTTCGCGGCCTCGTCTTGTAGCACTGGCAGGGCGGAGCGCCACACTGTCCGATCAAGGGTGTTCTCAGCAAGGAGCGTCACCCCCCGTACCTTTGGCAAACGGATCCGAGGTGGCCAGGTAGAGGTGGCCCCCCAGTCGGCTCTTCTGGTCACCCGGCGAGACGGCTAGCCGAGGAATCTTGAGGGCGAACCCGCTAAAGCGGTCCACCCGGTTGTGGTCCTTGGTCTTGTGACCAACCGGCCAGGCCTCCCTGGAGCCGGCTAGTTGAGCGGGGCTTGGCCTACCCAGGGGTCATCCTCCTGACACCATGGTAGCAATGCACACAAATATCATCTTGCACCCTACGATGCACACAAACATCTTAATATGATCTAGGAGGCCTAGGAAGAACCCTATCTAGGGCCAAGATGCTTTGGTCCAGTTATCTGAGCAACGGAATACCCCGTAGGAATCCAGATTGACAAATCTATCAAGCCTTACAATGGAACGCCAAGCCATCTACATAGTTGCAGGACTACTATGCTTCTTTCAAAATCGGAGGGGGAAATCCCAACATAGCAGTAAAGTAACTCCCATTGATCCTCACTGGAAGGACCTAACAATGGATCAACGACTTCCCGAAAAAATCTATCTGCAATTGGTTGGACATGCATGAAGCATTCACAAAAAACTTTAAGGGTACATACAATATTCCATGTATTATTGGTGACTTAGAGTGGTGTGTACAAGAAAATGGTGAAACATCTAGGAACTATCTCCCCCACTGGCTCTACATGAAAAATTCGTGCTCGGGAGTACATGATCAATCCGATATGGTCACCTTCATCGATGACTTGGAAAGAGGATCACTGCTCTGGCATACACTGAAGCGTGACAAGGACAAGTGGAAGCTCAACCTCAACTTGATGATCTCTATTGCTAGAGAATTGTCAGCAAATGATGATGAAATTCACTGTGCTCTCTTTGTAGTAGCTAATCCAAAACAGGCCAAGAAAAGCAACAAAAATAAGAAGAAAACTCCACCTAATGAAAACCAACTGCTGACATGGTCACAATGACATTCGTTGGCTGAGGCAATGGAAGATAACATGGGCATGGCCAAGGAGCAGGTCGTCGGTAGAAGTGTAGTAGTGACACTACACCTACTATACCCCGACCTCCTCAGACATATGATAAATACTAGGATATGACATGTTTTGCTAACCTACATGCGAATGGAAAATTCACCCACACCAACCACAATTGCAATTTTGTCAACAACCTCAAGGAAGACCCGGAGTCAGGATACAAGTGAAGCCGAAAGAACAAGCCCCATGGGAAATGCAAAGGGAAAAAGGAGGACAAGGAGTCCAAGGATTATGATGACATGGATGAAGACGTTGAACCTAAGACACAACCTAGAAGAACAATGGTGGAGGAAAAAGGAAAAATCCATTTGAGAAGAATAATCCCATCTAGCATACTTTCCTTGGCAGTCCAATAGTTAGAGCATTGAAAAACTCCATGAGGTTACTACTTGCTAGATTTCCCAATGTTCCTCCGTACGTGAAGTGGTCGGAAGTTCAAGTGACATGGGATGGATCGTATCACACAGAGCTCATCCCAGGACAAAATCAATATGCCATGGTCATGAACCCATTGATTGACGGCTGAAAACTCACCAAGTGCGTCATGGATAGCAGAAGCAGCATCAAACATTGACACACCCCATAGGATGAACTTGTCCTAGACCCAGATCAAGCGCAGTAGCATCATATTCCATGGAGTGTTTCCTGGCCGGCAAGCATAGTCCATTCGAAGTCTCACACTCCCTATAGCTTTTGGTGAAATTAATAACTATTGCCAAGAAGCCACAACCTTTGTAGTGGAACCGTTCAAAAGTGTGTGTCATGTCATCTTTAGATGCTCCATGTTCCATGTTTCCCATGCAAGGCCATGTCACATATGTAATAAGCTCAAGATGTCGATCCCAAAAGGTATCATCACGATTACATGAAGCTTCAAAAGATGCAGCATTGTGATCTCAGAGAAGCCGCCTATGCTTAAGACATCCTCTACGGTGACTCTAAACCCGCCTTCAAGGCTGCCATTGAGACCAAACCGGTGAAACTTGTGGTAGGCGATGCCTCCAAAACCACCACCATGGGGATAACATTGGATCCCAAATAGGAAAGTGCCCTCGTCGAGTTCCTCTGTGCTAAAAAATACATCTTCGCCTAGCAACATGCCGACATGAAAGGTGTCGCTAGGGAGCTCTCCGAGAAGAGCTTAAACATCTATCCTGGAGAAAAACTAGTGAAGCAACTTCTATGATGCTTTGGTGAAGAAAAATGACGCGCCATCAGCAAGGAGCTAGCTAGGCTACTTAAATCTAATTTTGTCCGAGAATTGATCAACCCCAAATGGGTGGCCAATCATGTAATGTACCCAAAAAGAGATGAAAGCATTAAGGACGTGTTTTGATTTTTCCGTATTAAACACCTAGTCTACTTCAACATCACAATGTTGCACGACATGCACGAGCGATACACAATGCAATAGACACTACTCTACACACTAATCAGAACCTCTAGGAAGTTGTAACACAACTTCCAAGGACACCCCATAAAGGTCATGACAAAATACCTCTTGGAGACGGTGTTGCACAACCCCAATGCTACCGGCCATCTGGCCGAGTGGGCCATTGAGCTACATCCCTTCTACTTGACATTCAACTCTACAATAACTATAAAGAGCACAACCCTGGCAGACTTCACCGCAGAATGGCCAGAACCCTTTGTTGAAGACCTCCCTGAGGAGGAAACATAGCTGAAGGGGAAGCTAGCTCTAGGAGGCTAGTTCATGAGCTTCGATGGTGGATTCGCACATGCGGGTGCGGGGGCTGGTGAAGTCCTCACCTCACCAACTGAAGACAATCTCTACTACATAGTACAACTCTGCTTCAAGAAAGAACAAAATCCCTCCAACAACATCGTTGAGTATGAGGAACTCCTCACCAAGATCATAGACATGAACGCCCTCGGCATCAAGCGCATCACCATACAAGGTGACTCTCAGCTCCTTGTCAATTTCTTTAACAAGATATAAAAGTCCAAGGATGACCATGTGGCAGTGTACCTGGAGGAAGTGCACAGACTCAAGAAGCATTTTCTTGGCATGGAGATCAAGAACATACCCCACTAAGAAAACATGGAGGCTAACAAGATTGCCAAGAGAGCTTCACGAGGTGATCCTCAGTGAACAGGAGTCTTCGAGGAGAGGCTTCCCCACCACCGCCAACAGGAGTAGCTGATTGCATCCCACGCATGATGGAAACAACCCATCAAGCCCCAATATGGATCAAAAAGATCAAGGATTCCTTGAAGGAAGAAGCCTCCCCGAGGATGAGGTCACAGCCGAGTGCATATCGCCAGTGGAAAAGCTACTACATGGTGGATGGAGACCTCTATCATGGGCGCCCCAACAAGGTAGCATTGTGTTGTGTCTCCATGGATGAAGACCACACGCTGGTCACAAACATAAATGTTGGAAAGTGTGGCCATAACTCCTTGTCACGTGCCCTCATCGCTAAGGCCTTATGCAGCGGTTTCTAATTGCCAACAGTGCTCTACGACGCAACCAAGCTCGTCAAGACATGTGAGGCATGTCATCCACGCCAAGCAAGTCCTCCAACTAGCGCAAGAACTTCAAACCATCCCGCTCTCATGGATGTTCACGGACTGGGGGATGGACATACTAGGACCCTTCCCTCATGCACTTGGGGCTACCGGTACCTCTATGTCACCATCGACAACTTCACAAAATGCGCGGCGATGGAACCCATCAGGAACATCCCGGCAAAGAATGTTGCCAAATTCATCAAAGGTTTGATGTGTTCTTTGACATGCCCAACCACATCATCAGCGACAAAGTATGTTGTTCAAGTCCTACTGCGCCAACCTTGGCAGCAATATCTGCTACTCCTCTATCGCGCACCCAGGAAGCAATGGCCAGGCCGAGCGTGCCAACACCAAAGTACTCAGGGGCCTCAAAACCAAGAGCTTCAACAAGCTTAAAGGTCATGGAAAGGGATAGATCGATGCGCTCCCTTTGCCTTGGTCGGTTCGCACCATGGCAACCAAGCCCACTAGAGAGACACCCTTCTCCCTTGTCTATGGCACAGAAACGGTCCTTCCCACAGAGCTCAAGCATGGGTCGCCATGAGTCCTCGAATTCGACGAATCGCACCAAGAAGGCCTAGAGGAGGAAGAGCTCCTACTCATCAAAGAGATGGGCTACCAGGCTGCAGTTTGTGACACACGGTAAGGTCTACGTCATTACCACAACCGCAACATCTATCTCTGCACTCTCGAGGTTAGTGACCTTGCCATCAAATGGATACTCTCCCGAGAAGGCCTACACAAGTTCTCTCTGGTGTTGGAAGGCCCTTTATGGGTCGTGCAAGTTTCTTACCCTGACGCGGTGAGGCTGGAGATGGAAGAAGGAGTCCTTGTGGGAAATGCGTTGAACATCCAGTACCTCCACAATTTCTACCCATGAAGAATCTCCTAAGTGATGACACTAGTCTGCGAGAGTTTCTGCCCACCTCGTGGAGCTCTTGTAATGAATAGACTCGTGAAAGAAATAAAATAAATCTACCCATGTCTGTATGCGATCATGGTATATATGATGTGTCTCACACGAGCGGGGGCTAGGAACGATGCACATGCTTGGGACCGCCCCACCACCAGATCCCAAGTGTCTCAAGCTCTGACTCACGGGACTGATCACCCCACGCACATCACCTCTCCAAAGTCCTTGGCGCTTGAGATCCTCGTGTAACACGCATACGTGAACCAAAGAAGCACATACATTCATCCCATGCAAATTCTTAGCAAGAAGTTATATCTTTAAAAAATCATTGTTTTTTGATATATTGATAGCCTGGTGGGTACATTCAAAAGATATCGCGCTAAATACGACATCAATTGTACAAGATCTGCTTCCCCGACTCCAACAACCACCGTAACCGTAGCACCCTAGGTGACCTGGACGTCACCTACACAGATATCGATTATACTTAGACGCCTCTCCGACCAAGGTAACCAAATATCTAACCCATTTTTGTTTTGTCAGCAGTATAGCAGGTTCAAGACTGTCATAGTGAACTGCATTTTTGTAATTATGCTAGTACACTCAAGTCACTTGGCACGCATATTCTTTGTGCTACATACAAGGTTACAAGACATGTTGGTTTGCATCACCTACTCTACAAATTTGAAGGCATGAACATGTTTGTTATTTTGTCATGCACATGTTCTTAGCTATTTCATATAACAGTAATTTCCTGCTATTGTGGTCTGCGAGAGTTTCACTTGGAACATCTTGAAACTATTAGTCTATATTCCCTGCTCCACAACTGCTAATTTCTATCTGGTTTGTCTTGATCTAAGTCCCTGGTTTTGTATCCTCCCTGGCATCCTTTCGCCATCCTATAGTACCCATTTAAACTTTTCTTAGTAATTCATTTATATTTTTTGTTGCCATTTGGTTCTTCAAAATCTGCAACACTAACTATTTTATCTTACTTTGCATAGATCTCAAACATGAAACACTGACCATGCTAGTTTCCAAATCTTGTTCTACAGGTTCACATGCGATGTCTTTATATTTCGTATCTGGTTCTAGTTCGTCCTAGGAAACTACATAATTATATATTACTTTTTTGTTCATGGGTGGTTTGCAGGCCCTAGTCTAAAAGTTCAGTTATGATGCCCTTGTAATTTCTATTTAGTTCATTATTAGCTAATATAGTAACTGCATCCTATTGTGTAGTTCACCACAAATCTAAGTCACCCTACATCTCGTGCATTCCAGGCTATACAACTTCTTCCATATTTGCTGAAATGACCTAGCTAGTTTATATTTGCTGAAATTCTAAGACACACACGTATTGTTTGTTTACTCGTTTCATGGTAGGCACACTTGTTTAATGCTTGCTTGATTTTCCTATTTTGTTTAATGAAACCATGGACTTGTCATAAACTCTAGTTCAAATCGGTATTTTCAAATCCTTTCATAATGAAGATGGTTGTTCGTTTGCCTTGTTTATTGTACGAACTTGTTATGACTTAGTTTGAGACTACAATTTTTGCTATCGCCACTAGAGACGGGATGCAAGATCATGTCTCAAGGTAACTGTCACACTCAAAGGGAGATCCAGTTGAGAGATTGAGAAAGCAAACTGAGGACTCTTTTGTCCATGGATTCAATCTTGATAGGCAACTGAAATGCTGAATTTTTTTTCCCTTCAGTTTGTTGATGATATGTAATAATTTTAAGAAGTTTATAACTAATCAAATATCTAGGTAAAACGCATAGGCCATGTAGGCATTTAGCTGATGGTGTCTCACCTGGCAGTAGGTGGTACCATATCTAGGCCAGCCAGGTCTAATAGGGAATAGTATTGTCCTTTAGTTTTGGCCCATTTTGTATTGGATCGATGATGAACAGTTAAAGATGCCCACTGATGGTCAATATACACAATTTTTTATCATTGTGATTGGCACGGGACATAGTAAAAGGGCCAAACAGTATATGAACATAAGAAACATGGGCCAAAGGGAATAATGTAAATGGGCTTGAAGAACCGTAACATGCCAAATAGTAAAAGGCGAGAAGTGTAGAATACCGCAACAGTAGCGGACCTTCTCACAAATGGGACTTTAGTGGGAGCCCCACAACAGGCTTCAAGAACAGTGATGGGCCTAACGCGGGTCTTAACAGTACCGTACCAACATGGCTTAGGCCGCTAATGGACCGCACACATTTTTTACTAAGCTAGGCCTTATGTAGGACGAAACAGTAACAAACTGGTAAGTTAACATGCCGCAACTAGGCTAGAAAGTGATGGTCCCCTTCATGCAGGGCATGCCTCTAGCATGCCAAAATAGTAATGAGATGTCTTCTTATTGGGTTTATCTCATGGATCGGCCCACTTAGTAATTAGCAGGCCTTGTTTGGGCCTAGCTTATACTATGTTTTTGTTACCGTTAACAGCGGTAACCAACTGTTAACGGTTCTTTCCATGTGGCAGGTTGCATGACACCAGCAGTCAATGGGGCTGGCAAAACTGATTTACCCTGGCACAAAATTCCGTGGTTGAAGGGTGCGATCCACCATGATCGCGAAAAAACTATGGTCGATTCATTAGTGACTGGGATTTTACCACGGGTAGCCATCCGTCGGAGAAGACTTTTTGACCAAGAAAAATAGGCCTTCAACCACAAAACTCATCTGTTGTAAAATCAAACTTTATTGTAGTGGATTACCAAGGTTTCCGATATATTAAACTTCCTAGCTAACTTCGCCCATTAAAACAAATTTAAGTTTAGTTGTCAATGTTAGGTAAAATTTGAACCTAAAAGTAAGTGGTATATTACCCTGAAAGTTCTACAAACATGTTTTGAATGTACCCACCAGGAAGTCAATATATCAAAAACCACCGAGCTTTTTTGAAAGATTTTACTTATTGCTAATAATATGCATGTAGAAAATTTTGAACTTGTTTTGAAAACAATCAAATAAAAATAATACTAACTAGACTCCTCTCTGACCCCCCGTCTCGGATATGAGACCAACTGTTGCATGTCATCTACGTCTAGGCTAATCTTCTATTCACAAAGACAAGGACAATCAATTGTGGCGCCTCACGAGGCATAACTATTCGAAAAAATGCTTGACAATTAAACGTGAAAGATTAGTGTAGTCGAACATGGCAGGAAAGCATAGTTTAGCGTGTGTGATATGAAATCATAGTCGAGTATTGTAGGAAAGGAATAGGCTAGCAAGATTTAAAAGAAAAGATAAAATGGATGAATTAGACCTAGCACAAAATAACCTAGAGCTCATACACCATCTATCACCTAATGCTAAGTGATAGATAGAGTTTGCACTGCAACCTTCATTTTCGTGTTTATAAGTTTTGTCAATGCTCTCTAATCTGTTTAGGTGGGACTAAACTTCTATATGAAATGTGTCCTTATATCGCGGCGTCCTCAACTAACGCATGCATTCCGAGTGTACGTGACTGACCTTTTTGTACGCCCTAGATCGCAACTGTTAGGAAAAAAGCGTGAAGATCTAGTATTATTTACATGGTGAAAGTGTTAGGCAGAACATATGGCAACATGTATCACCTGCCATGCAGTAAAGGCGCATCAGCCTCGCAAATAGGTCGTACATGTGTTTCACAGTATAAGCCTTTTTATCCTATTTTTTTATCCCGATATAAAAAAGTTTACATGTTTGCATCATCATCCTAGGTAAAACTCGTGCGTAGTCATTATTTGTAATTGTCTTATACTATCATTTTGCAACACTGCGTGTGTTTAACGGCCACGCGCGCAGAACGTCTGATGACATAAAAAAGTATACAACTCGTATATGTGGAGCGACGTGAACATGAAGTCAGCAAAATAATAAGTCTAGCAATAACTCCAAGACATGCAGTGACGCAGACCAAATAACCAATACGCACATTACTCCATATTTCACATTATTTTATAATAGTCAGATCGTACAGAGATGCAAAAACGTAAAAAAATAATACAAATTTTTATTTATAATAAAAACAATAAACTCTTATAGTCGGTATCATCTCCTGCTTCTTAATACCTCCAACCTCCTCGTTTGCTCCTCCTTAGAAGAGTCAGGCATAAAAAGGATTTTCCTAATTTCATTCATCTCAGCCATGAGCTTTGTGAGCATGTTCTCATTCTCCTTCACGCCAGCATGGTTGGGACGAAGGTTTCTCCTAAGAGAGTTGAAGACTCTGAGTATGTATTAATTGGTGAGCACCCCTTGTTGTTGCTAGAAGTACTAGCAAAACACTCCCTTTGTTTCCTTTTGTGCGGGAATCTCCGCACCATGGTTCGAAGAGGGAGCAAAAGCATGATGCTCCGTAGCTTCCCGAAGGACGTCTCTATCCATCAGAAGCTGGCTAAGACGTAAGAAACTGACAACCGTCATAATTGAGGAGAAGCCGATGGCAGGGGGCCGACGCGCAGAAAAACCTAAAAAGGAAGAATCAATGGTTAGCAAAACGACATGGAGGGTGAAAGTTGAGTAGGCAGCAGCGTCTTTGGAAGAGCAAGGCAACATACTGTGGTACGTAGCTTAGATAAGGATGTCTTTCTCCATATGTAGTCGAGAATAAGCAAGCGATGGAGGACTCACGAAGAGGAGACCCTAAAAAACAAGAAGATATGGTCAACCTAGCTAAGAGAAAGGACACGTCGACTCGTGAAAATATTAGGTAAGGAAGCCTACCGTTTTTGGTTGGCCTAAAGATCTTCTTCCATCATGGGCCGCAGGAGGACGTGTAAAAAATTGCCATCCGCCATGGTTGAGTAGCACCCAACGTTAGCAGGTGGACGCACTAGAGACCCTGGTAAGAAGAAAGCAAACGTGAGGCCTTTCCTACATCAGAAGTCCGCGAGCCCACCCATCGCGATGAACCGCAGCCGGCTATAGTCTAAGGCGCCACGTCCACTCTAGATAGACCCTGTTTCCGCAATAAAACATGAATGTCTATGGTCAGCGATTCGACGTTTGTTTCCATGGATGCAATAATGCCGCCATGCCGACTCTAGACAGCCCCCTCGTCCGCGAGAAACCATAGACGTCTATGATCTACCATGCCACGGTGGCTGACTATGAGACCACCGTTGATATAATACCGCCACATCGACTCTGCACTGTCCCCTTCTCCTCAAGAAACCGCGGACTTCTACGGTCCACACTGCCACGTTTTCTCTTTGAGGGCCCCATAGCTGCAAGAGTCTACAGCCGGCTTGGTCAACGCGTCATGTTGTCTCTAAGCAGGGAGCATTGTTGCTGTCGGAACGCCTCTCATAGAGCATGTTCTTGCCCGCGGATGCTGACGGCAGGCCCATGTCACGTGTGCATCCCACCGTCATGCGACGTGGAGTACGACGGCACGCACGACAACCATCTACGGTCCAAAATCTTTTAGCCTAGCCCATAGTGGGACCCATCTCACGGGATAGGAGGGTTCCGTTGTAACGTCTGCGTGTGTCCTTTGTTGTGTCCATCCCACAACCTAAAATAATCGGGACGATGTGGATAGCAGTTTGAGCCGAAACAATCTAACGCTATTATTTACTCCTAATAATAAAAGAATTCGCACTGCATCGTCTTACATGTACTACTTTTCATAAAGATAAACATGAGTTTTGACAACTTTTTGAAAATAAACATGAGTATGAACATTCTTGTATTTCAAGTCGAATGACTAAGGTAATGAACATATCTACATCATACTTTATGCTGATATTCCCATATATAAGAATTTGCATGACGGCAAATTTGGCCATATTTTGAAAACAATCGAAGGTAATAATGAAAACAGAAAATAAAACACTTGTGCATTGCATCCTTCTACATGTATTACCTGCCATGAAAAATCATAATCACGAGTTTTGACAACTTCTGAACATTCTTGGGTTTTAAGCTAAACAACCAAGGGCATGGCCATATCTACATCATAGTTTATACTAATGTTCCCATACTTGGTACTGTAGATGGGTGAACCTTGGCATGTTAAACAATGTTACACCGGGAGTTTCCTCCTATTGAAAAAACCTGGGAGTTTCCAACTATTAGGAAAAGAAACAATTTTAATTTTCTAAGTGACATGAATTTATATATACTCTTATATAGTGTACCAATATTGATTCAGACTCACAATATGTATCCTAACTTCCGGTCACCTAATCTAATTGTTGAGAGCAAAGTAATTCGCCATGAACATTGGCATGAGATGCTTCCACTATGTTCTAGAACCATCATATCTTCCTACTTGAAAAAATCTCAAGCTAGCATTACATATGTTTTCACACAAACCGGGCCATATTTTGTGTATAGTTCTCAAATTACATTGATTTCAGTCTCCCCCTAAATTGGTGCACTTAAACCACTTGATGTGTCGATTTAGCAAAAATAGGTAAAAATGAACTACATGTGTGGTATAGGTTGCTAGCTCTTTTCTTTAACAACAACTCTTTTAAGGTACCAGAGTAGTCAATATATCAAAAACTACTGAGAGGTTTGAAAGATTAAACTTCCCGCTGGGAATTAACATGCTGACAAATTTGAACCATGTATGGAAAAAATCCAAGAAAATTAGGATTAATAAAACATGCAAACCTTGCGCATTGCAGCCTCTTGTGTGTACTAGCTAGTTGCCATAAAAAATGATAAATTGAGTTTTGGCAACTATTGGAAAATCTTCCTTAATAGCACCTAGATGATGCATTGAAAGATAACAGTGGTGTTACAAATACAGGTAGGACCTGAAAGGAAAAAAGTGATTACAATAAAAATCTAAGCATTACGTAGAAAGTACCTCATATCAAAAACTAAAAAAGCAATTGATTCTAGGTCTAGCGTCATCTCCACCATGTTCGTTGTAACTAAAGTCATGTATAACTACAACGATGGAGGGGATATGGCCACTCAAACAACTTTATTATGTTGATTTAAATAATCTACTGCGTCGTGTTGGCTATCCGTTGTACAAGGTGAGGATGTGGGTGGATGGCGCACCACTGTCCTCGTGGGAGGACTGCAGGAGGTGGACTAACACCATGATGGTGGATCTCATGGTGTCAAGATCTGCTGGGTCGAGTGACGTCACGTTTGAGGAGCTCACATCTTACCTCGTGGCACCACTGAAGTACCTAGTCGGTCCTGCAGAATGATCATTTTCTAGTTAATTGGTTTTCATTTAGTGCGGATGTAAGCTGTTGTTTATTTGTTTCATTGCAGAAAGATCATTTTCACAGCAGGAAGGGTAGATTTTAGAGTAGTATTACTGTACATGGAGTATTTTCCATGAACTTTTTACTTCCGATGATACTTTGGTGGATGTAGTTTACGATTCCAGTATTCACTACTTTAGTAAGTTGTATAGAGTAGTACTATTGTAGTTTGGTTAGAAGAAATCATATCCTTTTTGCAGTAGGAATGGTGGTTTTTTTATGAAGGTGTACCCTTAGTAGTATTAAATACCAGGTATGTAGGTTTATACTTGACATACATTTGGGCAATCGACAAAAGTTTATCTTGGGATTACAAGATGATTTTGTATGAGTATCCCTCTCGTAGTTCTACTACTTTTAGTTTTGCATGTGTGTGTTCACCCTCTATCACTACTAGAAAATGCACATCTGTGGAGCACTTAATTTGGACACTTGTGGCGCACTAGGGGTGTGCCACTATGTGTGCACCACGGGTAAAACCTAGTCATGGCGCACTGCCCACTGCGCCATGGGTAGGTGTTTGCGATGCTCCATGGCTACAAATTTGAAATTTCAAACAAAGCGGAAGATATGGATGTCGCCGCCTCCGTCGTTGCCACAATCACTGTCGTCTCCACCATCACCTCATCGAAGCGGTTATCGTCACCGCGGTCATCGTGGGGTCATCAAAGAGGTCGCGGTTGATTCCTCGTCGGAGCGGTCATTGTCACCGTAGTCGATGTTGCCTCACAAGAGCGGTCACCACCGTCACTATCATCACCGAGGTCAGAGGTCAAGGAGGCAGAGGCCGGAGCAAGGCGGGCGAATAGAGGAGAAGGAGAAGAAGGAGAGGAGGAGGAGAATGAGTAGGATAAGGAGAAGGGGAGGAGAAGGAGAGGAGAGAAGGAGAATGGGAGGAGAAGGAGAGAAGAAAGAGAGGACGAGGACGAGGATAAAAGAGGAGAAAGAGAAGGAGGAGGAGTGGAAATGGAGGGGAAGGTGGAGGTGAATGAGAGAGAAGGGAAATGGGAAGGGAGTAGGTGGTCGGGCCAGATTTGAATTTCGGAACCCGACAAACTTACCCATGCGCGTAAGTGGCGAAACAAACAATTTGTAATAAACTATTTTTTCCCTTTTTGAATTTTAAGATTCTAAAAAACGCTAAACAATCTAAGATATAGAATTCGTCCTCGTCATTTTGATACATTAAAGTTTTGTTTATAACATCGTATGCAAAAGTTATAGCCATTTTACCAGGCCATAAAAAATCAAAATTCATATTTGATTATTTTCCTACACACTAGATCACATAACCTACCAATATCTAACATGATTTTATTTTTTAAAGTGTTTTTTTTGCAAAATTAAAAGGCATTACACGTGGGTTGAGTTTGTGTTGACCACACTTAGTCCTGGGGTACCACATAGTGGTACACCACGGATAAAAAACTTACCAGTGACGCACCACTATGTGGTGACTCATGGCTAAGTGGGTGCTTCCCATGACTGCATGGCTCAAACATAGTGATAGCGCACCTAGGAGGACATGCTCCACGAGTGAATGACCTACCCATGAGGCATCTCTAGTAGATACTCCACGACTATTTACCCGTGGGGCACCAGCTAACGTGTGCGCCATGGGTATTCAATGTATCCATAACACTTTTCTTTATAATGTATCCTTCCGTAGTATAAATGGAATTAAAAAACGTCTCTACCATTATAAACAATTTAATATGCCATGGTTGTTGATTGACAAGACAATTAAATGGGACGACATGCTATCATGCATGCGCCTACACTCTTATTAGCACTCCGCGGTGAAAATAAAAGAAACTGGTGGTGATTCCTTGAATACCACACCAAACTCTCTGGTTCTAGTATTCCTTTGATATCCTAGAACTAGTTGTGCCACACCATTCTAGTATTATTTATCATACGTCTGAGTTTAAAAAATGTGAAATATATCATGAATATTAGTTTTGCGTGAATAATTAACATTAGTTAAGTCAGTATCTTGTTCATCTATAAAGTTTAGTCCCAAAATGTAATCATATGGGACCTGTGTAAAAAATAAAGATCTAAAGGAATACTATCTTGTGTTGTGCATAAAATATTTATTCATTTTATGTAGACCAATATTTTGGGACAAAAATTTGCATATGCACAAGATACAAGTAATGTACTACAAACTGTTTATGTATAATTCATTGTTGTCTATTTTTGTGACATTTTGTGCCATCTCCATAAGCAACCTTCAATGTCGGTGAATGGACAAACATGTCCCACTAACTGGTCAAGAAAGTCTCGCGGACATGTGTGTCTCGCAATTTGCGACCTCTTTGACCTCGATTCATTATATACCATATGATCCGACCCCTTTGCGCAAGGGGAAACACTAACATTCTATATCCGTGATCAAACGAACCCAATGGCCCCTATAGCCCACCGGTCAAACCAAGCCATGAGGGTGGTGATCCACCCCATGCACGGTGAGAAGACCAGGCGGGAGTCCTCGTCTATGGTGGTGACACCTAGTAGAAGAGGTCAACAACTAGTCTCGTGTCTATATGCAGGATGCCAAATGTGTGTATTTGCCTAGTCACCAGTCATAGAGACACCGATTAGTACGGTGTATGAGCGCGTCCTGGACCACTTTATATGAAGCGTGCACGAGGCAGCACCCGCGGAAGTAGCGGCAATGGCCATGCCCAACGAAGGCAATGTAGCAACCAGCCAAGGCGCTACCCAAGCGCCTTAGATCTCGATCGACATAGCCTATCACTTGATGATAAGCTCTAGGAGATCTCCAAGCCCTTAAGTCTGATGACTGGTTTTGCATGAAGTTCTTTTTACTAATTTCATTTTTCTGCTTTCAAGCATGCATGCATGACTATATATGTAACTAGCTGGAGATTGTTTTTCTTATATAAATATAAATCGGCAAGTTTTTCCCAACTCAAACTACTTCAAATTTACTACTCCATACTATAAAACTGTAGTACTCTATATCAAAATTCACAACACCAATTTAGTTTCATTCCATTCACAAAAATCACCACTAGTGTATCACGTAGATTTGATGCTAGAGATATATTTACACATTCCTGCAATTAAGTTCTTGATCAACTAAGCTATGTTGTACACACACATACTTATTTTGTAAGGGAGTGCATACCTGCATAGCAACATATGCAACAACAAATCTGATATAGCATGCATACTATATCTTGGAACAATGAGGTTATAATGTATAGTAATATAGATGTACACATATACGCACATATTTTGGAAGGGGTACACAGTGGCGGAGCTAGGGTGACTAGCAGGGGCCTTGCCCCACCCCCTATATCATGATGCAACAACATATTTTCTATACATATTTCTTATCTAAAGACTAATTTATGTCTATATCCCATGCATTATACTCCTATAGTATATACATGCATTAACTTCAAATAGTATGTAACATTAATTATCACGTGATCGAGCATGCATGCATGGATAGACACAATCATATACTCGTAGGTCACATGATGTACCATTCTTAGTCTTCTTCTCTGATATACTTGCCCATGCCCTTCTTATTTAGCTGCTTTTTTGTTGAAAATTTTGAGAGTTTATCGACCCCTCTCCAAGTTCACTATCCACTTATATACCTTGTAGGTCATGTAGGCATCGATCCTTGCATATTGGATCTTCTTTTCGGTCAGGGGCATGTTCTCGCACTGCTTATGGCCCACATCCTTCTTGATATTCTTTATGTCTTTCTAACGGATAACTATGAGGGTAGTAGCATAGTCAGCCAAACAGTCCTTCTCATACTCGGACCCAGCAGGTTGCCAGCTCTTTTGGATGTCCACGAAGTTCTTCGATAGCACTTTAGAATGCCTAAGACTAATATGGTCGTTGCCGATGTTGATGTCGGCAAAGGAAATTTTAGGGTTAGAGAGGAAGTCTGCTAGCTTGGTGCATGGATCATTGTCCTTGCAAATAAGGTACGCCAGGCAATCCATGCCAAAGCAGAGCTGGACGAGCGGAGCCTTCTGCATCGATGAATTCTTATTGGTGTACTGGACCTCAAGGCCAACAATCATGTCGTTTGCTTTCTCTAGTAGCGTTTGGATTCTCTTGATGTAATCATTCACCACCGACATTCTGTTGGTATACGACACATGTATGGTGGTGTTGCTGGGTTCTAGAAAGGAGCACGTCCGGTTGAACAGCAACGCCCTGGTGTTGTTGGGTTCTAGAAAGGACCGAAAAGGAATGGGATAGAGAAGTTGAAAGGAAATTGTACAGAGAAGATGGCGAGATGCATGCATGAGCGGCTGTGGCGATGAAGGCTTGCAGTTTCCCCAGGCCCTGCCCATGTACGAAGCATATTAAATTTCCAACACAATTAGTAGATGTATTGTTAATGTGAAATGTTACACTCCTACAACTAAAGAATTTATTTATGGATCAGTTTTACGGATGTGTCTTACATATTTGTAAGGAAGTAATAGTATGTACACTATCTTCCATTCTTTCTTAAAGAATTAAAGCACTGGTGCTTGAACATAATGGTTTTAGGCCTTTCAGCACAACAATGGGAGTCGCTTAGACTACTTAGAGTGGGAGTAACTTAGCTAGTAACATGCATCCTCATGCATTGCCACCTAGACACTTAGATGACATCGAATGTCATTAAGTGAGGAGAGCAGTGATTGCGGTAACTAGCTATGTTACTGTAACATCACACATTTCAAGAAAATTTGTGTGTATAGCCTAATAAATTAGACGTTGCATGATATCGCATACGTGTTACTATCTACTATGAAAGTGGTAGTAACATAAACTAGTAACATATCCATGTTATTAGCCAAGTTACTCTAGCCAGGTTGTAGTATCATAGGCAAACTATAGTTACTAATGAGAAGGAGTAATCTAGTAGCTAGACTAGTAGATACACCTCTTGCAGATAGGGGTAGACAAAAACAATTTTTGGTAGCCCAATGACATGCATGGATGTTTTTAAAATTATTAAATTTAGAGGCAATAATTAAGAGATTATCCATTGGAGAGGTTGTCTATTAAGCATTTTACTTGCTATGATACTATTGTGCTAAGGCCTTAACAGAATTGTCGTCATATTGAGGACAAGTACGCCATGAGGGGGTCCTCTGGGCATGTGGAAGAGAGGGGTGTGAGTCGTACGGTGTTCCCGGACGGTGAACACACAAGCTTACCCAGGTTCGAATCCGTCGATGGTGGACGGATCCTACTCCTACTGTCAATCTAGTAATAACGCAGAGACGGAATATGGGTTACAAGGGTTTTTCCTGTGAGAGTTGAGATTGTAGACTATTGTGTGTTTCCCTAATGGTTGGTCCCTAGGACGGCTTATATAGATATCCGGCCTAGGGTTTACAGGTGAGATCTATCCGGCTACAATATGGATTTGGTTACAAAGTACATCTTGGATTACAAGTAACTAAATAGGCCTAAGTCAGTAAGTCTTCTGGGCCTTCCTAGATAGGACTCCATCTCTTCTCCCTGACTGGGCCGCCCGTGAATCATAGCTCTAACCCGAAGTGGGCCACCCTGGTCAGCGAGGCACAGTGGGTAGACTCGTAAAGTATATCCCCAACAGTAGCCCCGGAAGCCTCCAAGATCCAAAGTCGGATTTCAACCTCTAGCTTGATATTTCTTTGTCTTGCCGAATCTTAAAGGGTTACTGAAACTTTCAAAACAAAGGATAGGATCTGAGTCTCTGGATTAGTCGGATTTGTTAGTTCTTCACTTTCTCTTGTCCTGCTTGATTTGAATCTAAGCCGGAACATAGCCTCTGACGTCATATGACACTAGTCAAGATCCGGTCATGTCACTAGTAGAAATTCCTATCAACGTGACCGTTGGTGGGCCTGGCTTACGCGGAACCAAGGCGCCATTTTAATGAATGCACGGAGAACGAGGAGGTGTAATCTTCTTGAGGAAGTTACCCTAGCTCCTTCCACGACGCGTGGCTAACACCACAGTGTTCATACACGAATCTTAATGCAGGTCGGGTACATAAGGGGTTGATATTTCTTATTTCGCCTCGACATGTTCTTGCCTTCTCCCTCCTCTATAAACACGGCACTCTCTAGCCTCCTTTTCCTTACCCAACTCAAAAGCGCCGCCTATCCTAGGTCACCGCACTAGACCAAATGGCTGAGGCATCCTCCTCCGGCACGACGGCGAAGGCGGCAATGGCGGCGGCAGCAGCAGAGAAAGAGAACTTACGCGACCTCTGGATCCCCTGCGTGCTTTAAAATGAGAAGATGTGCTTCCTCGCGAAGGAAGTTCTTCTCTGTGCTAGTGAGTAGCAGAGCGGATTTGGAGAAACTATTCCCACCCCTCACGACGACGAGAGAGTCCACTTTGGTATGCATCTTGACCGAGGTCTTAGTTTTCCTCCTTTGGAGTTCTTCTCCAAAATGATCCAACATTATGGAGTTAACTCCATAACTTTCCCCCAAATTCGATCCTAGAGCGTAGTGCCCACGTCTCTCTTTGTGAGGGTTATCTCGGAATAAAACCGAGTCTCATTCTTTTCGAGTACTATTTTTTACCCGGAGAAATTCCATCACTGCCAGTAATCCTTATATTACCAGAATGCTTAGCCTGTCCCTTAGGAGAGAACGAACCTATCCTAAGGTTATATCCAGCGAGTCAGTGAAAAAATGGCCATCCATGTTTTTTATCGTAAGGACAAACCGGCTCCCGGCAAGAAAGAAGCATTGTTGGCTTTCATCGATGGAGTTGCAACTCCCCAACACTCCTGGGACACTGATCCGCTGACTCTCACTAATGATTTGATCCTTGCCAAGAGGCAGATCGACTACTTGATGAAACATAAGGGTTTGAAAGGATCCGACCTTGTCCATTGCTGGCTCACACGCCGGATTCATCCCCTCCAACACCACAGTGATCATCTCATGCATACAATGACCAACAGTAACAAAGATAGCCTAAGAATCTGCCCAAATTCAATCTCGGATAAGGAGTACGAATACCGTATCAAGTGGCTGATTAAGGAGTGGGTTAAGAGGAAAATTACAGAGATCTCTCTGCATATGTATACAGCTGAAAACCCGCTTACTCCAGTAAGTTTTCCGACTTAATCTTTCTTACTTTTGAATTAGTTCTCCATTTGCAATACTTAGATATTTCTTTGCCTTCTAGCTTACTGACCTCCCGGAGTTAGAGATTTATCCTCTTGAGGGATATCCACCTGAGGATCCGGTTCCTCAGGAGGATGAAGAACTTGAATTACTGCTGGATGCTTTTACCTAGAAAAGCAAAACGCCGGCTGTTTTTTGTTGGCACGAAGGAAGTGCATGTTGTGAAGAGGTAACTTTCCTCACAAGGTTCTATACTTTATTTTGTGTTCTTTCCAAATTGTAACGATCTTATTCTGTTACTCTTCAGATCTAAGCAACTTACCAAGGGCAAAGCGAAGGAAATACGGAAAAGGTCCTACGCCAGTCAAAGTTAGTTTTGACTTCACCTGCTCCCCCGCCTCCGACTCCTACCCCGACGCCCTCTACAACACCGGAAGTTACTTCATCTCCCTGTGCTATAGAAGATCCGGCTTAGCACTCAGAGTCAGCGATCATTGGCTCCCAAACCGACGTTACCATGGGTGATTCGGTAACTAATAAGGGTGAACCCTCAAAGGGTAATGATCCCTCAGTAGAGACTTTTGCGGATAATGTCTTCAATAATCCAGGTATCGCCAAACTTGCATTACTCAGAAAAGCGCAGTAGAGATCTAGAAGTTGGCTCTCCACTGTTTGGAGAGCTAAAACACCACTGCTGAGGAGGAGGCAGAAGAAGCTGAGGACATCAAGCTCGTTGAGCTTCTTGACCAAGTTCGTCTTCACGACGACAAGTTGAAGGCTGGCGTGGCTCCTCCACCGCTAGTAATCCCTCTGACTCTCGCCGAGAAGGTTTCTTCTGAGGTGAATATGAGTCTCAACAAGTTAACCCACGAACACCATGTAAGTCAGAATTCGACTCTCTTTTTACTTTATTTTATATCATATCCCCTATCCCCTAAGCATGAAGTTGGATAGGAAATATGAATGTGTGCTTTCATAGGATGCCAAAGAACAACTAGTATAGCCCCCAAGGCTTGTGCTGATATTTAGTTAAAATATTAGGCCGAGTCTTTAGTCGACTTCTGACTCTGGTTATTATTCTGACTTATAGAAAGTTAATGCTTATAACCAAGAATTGTTGAAGAATATCTGCAATAAATGGAGAGAGATCAGAGCTCTCCATCTAGAAAATGCCAAACTTAAAATTGCCAAGGATGAAAGTGAAGGTAATCATTTCAGTCCTCATGTTTGTTTTTTGATTTTATGACACATAGAAGATTTTTATTCGACTTATGTCTCTCTTGTACAGAACTAGTAAAACAGTCCTACAAAATGATTGAAGAGTCCGAGAATTCCAAAACCCTGGAGGTGGAAATGCTGATTTAAGGAAAGAGGTGAATAAGCTTAAGGAAGATCATGAGCATAGTATTAACAACATTCTTGAATCATCCAACATGCCCATCAAAGAACGTGATCGTAAGATTGCTATCCAGGATAAGAAAATTTCGAATTTGAAAGATGATCTGGACAGAGAGAGGGACACCACCAAGGCTCTCCGGAATGAACTCTAGATTATTTGAGCGGAGAAAGCCAAAGTTGATGATGCCATCTTTGGTAAGTTTTCCTGTATCTGACCTTCTTCTTCCGACTCGAGGAGTTAGGATATATTTATGACTTTGATTTATGTATGCAGGTCCTTGGAATATGCTAGATTCTTCCACTTCTGAATCTTGCACCAGCCGGCATACTTCAGTCAGAGACCTGCTTCACGATTTCCGCCAGTCACTGGAGGACATTGGTGAAGCCATAAAGGTTCCCAACATGAACAAAATGTCTGCCTTTGAGGAGCGAGACAAGGCAAAGGAGATGCCTCGGCTCATCCACGATCGGAACATATCATATGCGCAAACTACGACACAGAATGCCCTGACAGTGGTTATGAGCCACCATGGAAGCATGGTAATATGGCAAGTAACCAAGGGTTATTCAACTGTTGATGAAGACGACAAGGCACAGAACATCAAGGACATCATGGATGCTTTTGCCGGATATGGGTGTCGTGTGGCTGAGCCGACAAGTTACGACAAGCCATTCTTCACTCCTATGGAAGCGCCACCTCCGCCTCAAGAAGAAGTTGCTGAAGCTTGTGATGATGAGAAGACCGAGTCTAATATCCTCATCTTGGAAAGATATCAAGGCAGAGGAGATGTTACTAGTGAGCCGGCTGATCCTTCATCTTCACCTGTGGCATAAGAAATGCCAGAAAAACAATGTGTTATTCTGATAAACAAATCTTGATGTAATAACTAGAATATTTATTTTGATGTGCTAGCTAGTAAGATCGTAATGCTTTTACTCCTTTAGCACTTTAATTTTGTAAAAAAATCATGCTTGAAAATTGCGTAAGCCCTTATTTTGTTTATACTTATCATTTGTCCGGCTTTCTGCCTCGTTCCTTTTGTGAGCTAGCAAACTTTCAGCACAGAAACTTTGTTGAGCAATGGAGCTCAATTGCTAAACCAGTTTAAACTCGGAAACAAAACCAACTTCCATTACCAACAACTCACTACTTGGAAAATACCCGCGTCCGGTAGTCAGACCAAAACCAAAGTACAAGCAGAAAATTTTATTTATACCCGAAGGTAGTGTTTTTAGAATCGGAAATCTAACCAGAACAAACATGTGCATAAAGTACTTTCCAGTATTGTGGGATTTTCGATTTATGGCATGATCATTTGGAAATAAGATGGTACTATAAAACTTCTCAGAAAAACATTGAGGAAAACAATACTTTAATTCTCTTTAAACATGTACATATACATGATTACAAAGAAAGATAATTTTAAGAATAAAAGGGTCGTAACTAAGCAATATTCCACCGGGTCTGTCTAATTCCTCCGGGTTTGTACTGCCTCGAGCTCTCTTTCTCTTCTTGGTAGCAGGTATTTATTTAACTGGCCTTATATCAGTTAGGTAGTAAGAACCATTATGCAATACTCGACTAACCAAAAAGGGCATTTCCCAAACTGAGGAAAGTTTGTGCTTTCTTCGACAAGCCGGAGAACCAAGTCGCGCTTATTGAAAGATCGATTCTTGACTCTATGACTATGATACTTGCGTAAGTTCTGCTGATGTGCAACACCTAGTTTTAGTTTTATATCTAGGGTTGTTTGTGCATCATGAGCATCATCCCATAAAAATGCACGCAAAGAAAATAATGCTAAACCCTAAAACCCTAGTTTTCTCTCTTTCTCAAACCAGTTCAAAAGGGTTTTAAATTTGGAAAAACTAGAAAAATTGTGGATCCCAAATGGACTAATAGGGCCCCACAAATATTTTAACCATTTTACAAAGCCCTAGTATTTTCAAACTGTTCAAAACATAAAAGTATTTGAAAATGCAAAGAGAGAAGGAGACAACTAAATGGAAAAAGTGTTTTGCAAATAAAATAGCAGTAGAGCCGCAGTAGGCCGGCCCAGCTTCCTCTTCTCCCCTTTCTGCCACACGCACGCAGCTCCCACAGCCAATCTGCTTCTACTCCTCCCTCTCTTATCTGCCGCCCAAGCAGACCATAGCAGTCCAGCACAAGCCCACCACGGCCAAGGCCCGATACCCCTTTGTCTGTCTTCTTCCTCACGACAGTGAAGCTCCTATCTCTCGCTGGCGTCACCGTCGATCCCCGCCGCCTAAGCATCGCCGTCCATCGCAGCCCTGGAGAGGATAAGGAGGACCCCTGCACGCCTCTCTCCTTCTCTGGTCATATCCCCTTCTCACGCGCTATCTCTCATTCTCCGTGACGCGCACCGAACCCTAGCCGCCACGGTCGCCGTTTTCCACCACCCCGTGCCCAGCCGAAGACCCCTGGAGCTTTGACTCACCATGCTCTATCTCTTTACCGAAGGAATCAAGATGGGGAGCTCGATAACTGCCAGAATCAACGTTTCCTCTCCGACACCGATGAGCTCCGCCGCTCGCCTCGCCGTCTCCATAAACTGCATCCCGGTGAGTTGGTGGTCCCCCAGGACCTCTCCTGCAACCCTCCCTCGCTCTATAGCCTCGCCGTGTCGTTGCTGGACATGCGCCGCCACTAGATGTGGTTGCCGGCGAAGCTACGGTGACCCAAAAAGGGTGGCACCGCCTCCTTTCGGTTCGCCCTACATGTGCGAGTCGAACCTACCCTCCCGCGCTCCTTGGAAAGCCCCCTAGCGCCCTCCATCACTGCTGTCTGACGTGGATTCCGGCGATCCTACGTGGCGGTGAGGTGTCGCTGATGTGTCGCTTGCGTGTCGTCCCGTCAGCGTCGTCCAAGGTTTGCTAGTGTAGCGACCAACGTGGCCCCGAGCCCAGCAGTCAGTGATACTGGCTAGCTCAGGCTCGGGTGAGGAAAGTATTAAAAGCCCCCGCTGATGTCATAATGACGCAATAAAGCCTTTAAATTGTTTTAATAATTTTAGAAAATGGTTTAATATTGTAAAATCAATATCTTATTATTTATAAGTCAGAAAAATATGTATAATATATCGAAATGTTCAGAAAAACGAGATATACCTATTAGTATAAATATCATGCATTGTTCAACAACTTTCAAGACAAGTTTAATTAGAGAACAAAATGAATCCCCGTAGGTGATTCCGGGGTCTCTCCTATATTAGGGTTTGGACACTTCAGATCCCGCTTAAATTGCCAAGCATGCTATAGGGTTTCATTTCAATACAATTTAACTTGTCATACAAATCATCCTTGCTTGAGCATTGCATCGATGCCTTGTGTTGATTGTTTCCCCTTTCTTTCCGGTGTTTGGTTCTTCCCGGTAAAATACGATATCGAGATCGAGATCGACGACCAAGATCAACACCATTGAAGATCGACGAATAATACTTGACCAACTGTAATCAAGTCAAGTACAAGGCTTCTGAAGATATGCTTATATGGCTATCAACGGGCAAAGGCAAGCATAGCCCCACACATAAAAGAATCATATGTTTTTGAAAGTATTTCATTATTGCCATGATGCATATGATTCTACTATGGTATTTTATCGATAGATAGATTATTCTATCTGTTGCATTACTCCCTTTGAGCTTATAGTACCTAATCCACTACTCCTAGGATAACTAGGTTTGGCTTGTGTGCACTTCTAGAGCTTATATCTATGTCTTGCTTAGCCATGCATAGCTGTCTGTGCTGGTTCATCTAGAAGATGTACCAAATGCAGAGAATCTAGTATGACAGGATAACGAGGTATACTGATGAGGTAAGATCAGTGGTAAAGGTTAAACATGCTAAGGCTTGTATGGTAGGCCAGGGTGGGATGTGGTTTTTCTAGGCCCATGCTCGCCACCACTAGGACCCGAGTTCTAGCCTCTTGAACCAAGACAAGCGTACAGCCACACGGGGCCTAGAAAACCTCACGAGTAACTAACTTGCCTAGTAGATTCCACGAGTCACATAGTTCGGGCATTCCATTCGACATATGCATTCTGGTTGTTCTCGAAGGCGCTGAAGGAGGTGCATTCATACAGGTAGGTAAGCCCGGTCGGGGTTGCTTGGGGTAGATGGCGCCCCTCGTAAACCAACCTCGCCTCACATCTCTAGGCACTGCCTTCGGGATTTGACCCATTAGGGCGGAACCCTCCTTAGGGCGTGACTCATGGTCTCGATGAAAGCAAGGTAAAGGTTGTGTCCAACCACCCTCTGCCGGCCTTCCAAGGAAGAGGTCTAATCATGTGGCATTAAGAGTCGGTTGGTACGTGTAGATAAAGTTGTACACCCCTGCAGTGTTAAATCTTTTCGAAAAGTCGTGTCCATGGTTATGGATGACTTGGGAACGGACTTGAAGATCATAGAGAACATTAACCTAATCGTAAAACTTGGCAGTTCAACGTGTGCTTAAGGATGCTTCCTCTTGGGTACGAGGGGGTGATCCTAGTTGTGAGATGAGGATTACTTTGGTGGATATCAAGATGATGATCAATTCTTCAGAGATGTCGCTCTCTTATCCCCTTTTGAAATATTCTGATTAGATGAGCGTCTTCTCCCTCTTGTTTTACAAACAAAGATGGCTTTATGCAAAATAACCCCACCAACCATAAGTCTTGCGGAGTACACCCTGTACTCACCCTTGCTTTGTTGATACTTTTGTAGCAAAATAAGTGTTCCCCTGAAGACAAGTTTGGTATGACATCGACACCGGCGAGTAGCTTGGGTTTCCCGGCCGGCAGCCTGGAATCTATGGGCTGGGACGTCATCGTTATGCTTCAGGCCTCTTAGGCCATTTGTTACGTTTGCTATACTTAATAGCATAATTTTCCTTCCATTGTTTGATGTTTATGGTTTGTGACCTCTTCTTGTAATATTTTGGTTCTTCGCTCAGTTATGAGCTTGCTGTAATAATTTTTGTGTCACAGGGTTACTATTGTGTTACCGATTTTTCACTTGACATCCTCGAGCTCTAGGTTAAGCTTATGTCAGGCTAAGGTCTGGGATTTGTTTAACCCTGATCCTGGGGGTGTCACATGATAGGCTGTGATGCACTCGACGATCGACGTAGAGCTTGTTGGGAACCCCAAGAGGAAGGTATGATGAGCACAGTAGCAAGTTTCCCTCAGTTATGAAACCAAGGTTTAACCGAACCAGTAGGAGCAAGCAAACACCCCAAAGGTGTTACTAGCTGAGATTTGGCAGGGCGCACTACCGGTGCTAGTAGCAACCTGGAGATCTGCACAACACAACCACAGAACTTTGTCCCCAACTTGCGATGAGGTTGTCAATCTCACCGTGTTTTGCAGAAAACAAAGGATTAAACGTATTGAATGGAAAGAAGTAAAAGTTTGCAGAAAGTAAACACAAAGCAGTAAACAGTTGTAGATTGTATGTAAAGAAAAAGGATCGGGATCCATAGTTCACTAGAGGTGGCTCTCCTTAGATAGATAACATGCTGGGTGAACAAATTGCAGCGGGGCAATTGACAAACACCGAGAAACCAATACATGCATATACTAATCATCTTGACTCCTTTGAGACTTGATTGGGCATTATAACATAATACATAGACCGCCATCCAACTGCATCTATGACTAATAATCCACCTTCAGGTTATCATCCGAACCCCCTCTAGTATTAAGTTGCAAGCAACAGATTATTGCTTTACGAACTGCGTGTAAAGTAAACAATACAATTGTTGTATGAACAAAGGATTGTTGTTTTCTCCCTAGTAGCAACAACACATGTAGTACCTTAGAGATTTCTATCACTTCCCCAGATTACCAGAGGCATGAACCCACTATTGAGCATAAATACTAACTCTTGGAGTTGCTAGCATCTACTTGGGCAAGATAGCTACTAACAACGGAAAGCATGCAAGATCTCAAATAAAAAAGACATGATAGAATCAATAAGCAATCTGAAATAGCATCTCAATATCCATCGGATCCCCGCAAACACAACATGTATGAATTACAAATATATGATCTTGATCATGAACGGAGCTCACAAGATCTAAACATGAAAGCACAAAGGAGGAGAAACCAGCCATCTACCTACTACATGGATCCGTAGTCCAAGGATGAACTACTCACGCATCACACCGGAGGCTTGCATGGTGATGAATAAGGCCTCCAGGGTGAATTCCCCTCTCCGGCAGGGTGTCGGGAAGAGCTTCAGATCCCTCCCGATCTAGGGATGGAGATGACAGCGGCTACAGACTCTTGCGTGGATTTTTGATCGGGCCCTTAGGGTTTTCGTCCCGAGGGCAACTTATAGGCGGAAGGAGAGGCCGAGAGGGTGCTGGGGCCGGCCAGACCACCCCCTGGCGCGGGCCAGGCCTGGCCGCGTGGCTAGGTGGTGTGGCCGGCCCCCAGCCCTTCTCCATCTCGTATTCTGGCACTTGATCCCTTCCAGAAAAATAGGCACTTTGCCTTTTGTCCTGTCTAATTCCGAGAATATTCATTTTCTGACTTTCCTGGAACCAAAAACAGCAGAAAACAGGCAGCTGGCACTGTGGCTCTTTTTAAAGGTTAGTCCAAGAAATCATAATAAAAGTACTCCAATGTTGGAACAAAACACAAGAAAGTGGATAAAACCAAGCATGGAACATCAAAAATTATAGATACATTTGCAATGTATCAGGCTCCTAATCTCTTCTCAGCAACAACATGAACTTTCTCGATTATATCAAGATCATCTTGTCCAGAAACCTCGGCATCCTCTTCAATACACGCAGAAAATTGGGGAGAAGTATGGATCAAATCACTAGGAAGAACTGCTTTTGCGCTATAGACCAAGAAGGAAGGTGTGTACCCTATTGACCTGCTCGGAGTTGTTCTCAAGCTCCATATCACATACGGTAATTCATCTACCCAAACCCCCGCAGCATGGTGAAGTGGTGCTTCGAGTCTTGGTTTGAGGCCTTGAAGGATTAAACCATTTGCTCATTCGACTTGTCTGTTGGTTTCTGGATGTGCGACTAATGCAATATCAAGCCGAATTTTTTGATCGTTGCAGAATTTGGCAAGTTCTCCCATAGAAAATTCCTCCCGTTGTCTATAATAATACTGTGCGGATAACCGTATCAGATTATGACTTCCTCAATGAATCTTTTAGCTGTTGCTCCATCACAACTTGTGACGGGTTTAGCCTCGATCCATTTTGTGATGTTATCCACCATCACTAAGAGGTGAGTAAATACACTTGGATCCCGTTTAAACGGTCCTACCATGTCAAGCCCCCAGACCGCGAAGGGCCATGTTATCAGAATTTTTCACAGCTGATCAGCCGAACATGGGCTTGTTTAGCATATTTTTGGAAGCCTTTGAACGTCTTGACAAGCCGTTCCGCATCTTCCTTAGCTGTAAGCAAGAAAAATCCGTGTCTAAAATCCTTTGCCACTAAAGATATTGCTGCGGTGTGATGTCCGCATTCGCCTTCGTAGATCACCCATAGGATTTCCACTCCTTCTTCCGAAGAAACACAGCGCTGAAAGACCCAGACACACTCCGCTTATAGAGATCACCATTTATTATCATATAGATTTTTGCTCGTCGGACTATCAAGAAATCAAGGTAGGGTTTTGTCTAGCTGGTAATCATAGCTAGAACTGCTATTAACAATGAGTCGGATTTGGTCGGATACTCCTCGTCAACTCCTATGATAAAGAGAACTTTAAGGTGTTCTATAAAAGCACCATCCGGGACCTTTTTTCTTCCAGAGCCTATTCGAGATAATGCATCTGCTTCCTCATTTTCTATTCGAGGGATGTTTTGAACCTCGAACCCTTCAAACGATTTAGATAATTCATCCATGATAGCCATGTATGGTGCCATGTGCTTGTTTTCATTATAGTGGTCTAACACTTGTTGAGCAACAAGATCCGAGTCTCCATAACATATGAGTCATCGGATACTTATATCCTTAGCAATCCGGATTCCATCCAAGAGTGCTTCATATTTGGAAATGTTGTTCGTTCACGTGAAGTGGACCTGTATCTCATAAAAAAATCGTATCTCCTTCGGGTGATTTGGGCACCACGCCAGCCCCTAAACCCCCGAGCGCCTTAGACCCGTCAAAGTGTAAGGTCCAATATTCTGGCTCTAGTAGGGTCATGTTCTCCGTTGTCTCTGTCCAATCAGCGACAAAGTCAGCGAGGATTTGGGATTTGATTGTTGTGCGAGGTTTATACTCAATGTCAAAAGCTGAGAGCTCTACTCCCCCACTTTGCTAAATGTACTATGGCATCGCTATTGTTGATTATGTCTCTCATGGGAGCTGGGATCACCATGGTAATCTTGTGCTCCTGAAAATAATGTCATATCTTTCTAGATGCAAAGAACACACCATATGATAGCTTTTGATAGTGCAGATACCACAGTTTGGATTTAGTCAAGACCTCACTGAGGTAGTAGGTGGGACGTTGCACCAGGTGTTACTGCTTTTCCTCTAGTCGTTCCACCACTATGATGATGACAACTCTATTTGTTGCATCTAGATAGAGCAACATCGGTTCCTGATGTTCCGGCGCTGCAAAGATGGGAGAAGACGAGAGTACTATTTTCAGGTCTTGTGGTGCAGCTTCAGCTTCATCAGTGCAGACGAATTTTTGGTATTTTTTAGGAGCTTGTAAAGTGGTGCGACTCTCTCAACGAACCGACTTACAAACTGACTTACTACAGCATTGCAACCAATTGTTCTTTGTATGTCCTTCATGCGAGGTGGCCTGAAAATGTTGAGTATAGCCTTTATATTGTCCCAGTTCACCTCTATGCCTCTTTGAGACACGATGAAACCTAACAATTTTCTGGCTTGTAATCCAAAAAAAACATTTCTTCGTGTTAAGTATTATGTTGTATTTACGAAGATTGGTGAATATTTCCTCCAAGTTGAAAATTAGTGTTTCCTTCTTTTTGGACATTACCGCTATATCATCCACATATGCATGTACATTGGGTCCAATTAGGTCATGGAGGTAACGCTGCACAGTGCGCTGGACGTAGCTCCTGCGTTCTAGAGCCCAAAAGGCATCATAATGAAACAAAATGTTCTGATGGGGCTGATGAACGAAGTTTTACGTTTACCTAATTCCTTCATCTCGATTTGGTGATATGGGAGTTCCGAGTCTACCTTAGAGTCGATTACTTGATGAATTCTAGGTGGAGCGAACGGATCCTTGGGAGATGCCTTGTTCTCACAACACACATCCTTAAATCAGTGGTGTCCTTTTTAAGGACCATTACAAGATTGGCTGACCACTAAGCGTGGATGACCTCTTCTATGAATCTGGCTAACTCGAGTCGAGCTAGTTATTTAGCTAGCGCCTTTCTCTTTTCATCGCCGAACCGTCTTAGAGACTGTTTGACGGCTTTAGCGTTTGGGTCTACATTTAGAGAATGCTCGGCAAGTTCCCTAGGTACTCTGGTCATGTCAGAAGGTTGCCATGCGAAGATATCTTTATTAGTTTTGAGGAACTCGACGAGCGTGCTTTCCTATGCATGATCTAAACCTACACATATGTGTCACCTTGGAGGGATCTCCTTCCTGCAATAGCCTTGTCTTCGTATCTTACGATGCCTTGAACTCCGGATTCAGCTTATGACCTCCTTCTTCGCTGTGGCCTCTTAGACGGGTCGATGTTCTTCTTGATTTCCTGATACTCCTGGGCGTGTAGTATGGCTTCAACAAAGTCAGCATTTCCGTCTTCACATTCCCGTGCCTTCTTCGGGTCACCCCTGATGGTGATCATGCCCTTGGGACCTGGAATTTTCATCATATTGTAAATGTACGGGCGAGGCATAAAAGCCTAGTAAGTCGGACGCCCGAAGATAGCGTGGTATGCGCTCTTGAATAGGTCCACTTCGAAGGAGAGTGCTTTCGTCCGATAATTCCTTGGAGTTCCAAAGGTAACATCCAAAGTGATCTCTCCCAGAGAATTTGATTTCCAGGGACAATTCCATGGAAAACCATAGAGATGGGATTTAGCTGTGTTTCCGAGATCCTTATCCAATGCAGCGTTTTGATGTATAGGATGTTGATGTTGGTGCCGCCGGCCATGATGGTCTTGGAGAAACCAGATCCATTAATGTGTGGATTGACGATTAGTGCGTACTTTCCTCATCGGTGAAACTTTGGCGGATGATTTCCACGGTTAGAGGTGATTGTTACTTCCAACCAGTCCCAAAACTGAGGGACAACTGGAATAGTCGCGTTGAGCTCGTGTAGTACTGCCTTCTTGACCTTGGCTGGTTGAGACCTAAGGAAAGTGACATAAGTGTCTTTATTTGTTGGGAAGGTCTTCTGTCCACCCGACTTGGGATTTGAAGCTTCTTCTTCCTCCATGTCGCTTGATTGGTCTCTTTGTCTTTGTCAAAAAAATTCTTTCCTTTTTGTCGCATGGCCCTATAGCCAGCGAATTCATCTTTCTTGATGTCGCCATTGAAACGACACTGAGCATTTGTGTGGGACGAGCCCCCGCTGCCATCCGGGCGGTGCGCACACGGATTGTTGGCCATGTCGGCCCAAGAGTAGGCTTTCTAGGTTCCTGGTCTCCTCTACCTTGGACTCAGGATGTTCCACGACTACGCCTATGGCCTCCTCTACGCCCTCCTCGTCCTATAGACAGGAAAGTAGCATTGACTACAGTTCCCTCCGCTGTGGGATTTTCTTCCGAGGTGTTCTTGCGCTTCTGGGCCTGCTGCTTCGGATGTTTTGCGGACTCTGGCACAACTAGCACGTTTAGCAGTCCCTCTAAATCATCATCGGCACCTGCATACTTGCTTGTTGTCTCTATCATCTCCTCCAAATCAGTAACTTTGTCGCATTTTACACGATGACGCAACAAACCAATTAGGAGTCCCGCAATGAAAGCTTCAATCGCGGTTTGGGTATTTACTCCCTCACAGGAGTTCTTGGTGTCGATCCATCGTCCGAGATAATCTGCCAATTTCCTCTAGCTTTATGGGTGCAACATTGTAGATCTCCTACCGTACAGGGCCTCCGATATGTGCCTTCGAAATTCCAAAAGAACGAGCTTTGCATGTCATACCAGTTGTGGATGTTGTTTTTTGGAAGTTCATTGAGCCATGATCGAGCCGTCTTCCTCAGCATTAGCGGGAGATACCAGGTCGCGACCACGCTATTTCCTCCTTTCGCGATGTAGCAAGCCTAGAAAAAATCCTGGAGCGAGGTGTCTGGCCGAGCTACACCGTCGTAGGGCTGGATGTTCCTTGAGATGACAAATCCTTCTAGGAAGTTTGTTTGTCGAATGCGTGGTGGAAAGCATTTTGGACCCACATAGATGTTGTCCGACTCGTAGCATCGCGCCTCTATGTTAGAGTTTATCCGGTGCCTCGCATCACTTGGTGACAAAGAATGCCATCGTGGTTGTTCGCTATGGCTATGGTGCATTGGAGCTGGACTTCATCTTCCGCCACCACCTCCTCCGCCACGATGCCCTCCATGGATCCCTCGGGAGCCGCTATGATGGCTGCTCGGTGGAGAGGGTGGTGCAGGTGGGTTGTTCTGGGCTGAGCGTCGGCCTCCGTCCGGAGCATCATTATTGTGGTTAGTGGGAGGGTCTTGATTACGACGAGCGCCCTACAGGCTTGATTCGGCATGGTGTCCGTCGTTCCTTCGTCCGTCGTTACCGTCATTGTGACGAGGTTCTGCCGGATGGCTTGTGTGTCTAGGAGGTGGCATCCTTTGTCAGTCCTCCTCCTGACATTGCTCTTCTTCATCTTCCCTGATTGTTTGACTATCGTCGGGGAGGCTATCTTGGAACCAGTGTTGCAACCGCGTCTCGCTCCGCAGCTGGAGTAACATTACACTAGTCACGTGCGGCTCTATGATGTTGTCTCGAAGATCTAGTTCTTGAGTAATTGTCTTCCTGATGATCGGGACGGTATCGTTGTTCCGGATCTTCTCGGGGCCTTATATCCTGCCAAGCTGGATCCATGCGACATTGGTCGGATTTCGAGACTAGTTTTCCTCTTTCAGATTTGGCAGCTTTCTGCTGCTCAAGGCCCTTGGTAAGGAGGTTTACTCCTAACCGAATTTGGTCTGGGTTTGGATTGTTCGCCAGGATATCTCGGGCTACAACAATGTTTTCCACTGGTGTGCCATACACCAAATACCCTTGCTATCGAGCCGAGGTTATCCTTTGATGGAGTCATCTCCTTTAAGGAGGGTCTTGTGGAGTTCTGGAATTTTGTTAGCCCGTAAAGGGCCGTTCCGGGTCTTCTGGTGCTATAGGGAGTTAAACTGCCCCGCAGATGCGATGCGCTTTTAATCCTCGAGGATATTGTTAGCTTCATCTAGGAGTACTTGGCGATGTGCTTCTAGGGATTGAGCCCTATCTTCCAACTCTACATGTGTAAGATCTGCAGGAGTAGGGATTGGCATAGTGAGCGCGTCTCCGAGGATTTTAGGGCACCAGGGGTAACCACATGTCCATCCACCGGAGTAGTTTTCGGCTTGTCTGGGATTATAGGTCCATCCGAGTCTTATTTGTATTCTTTAGAGATTACCTCCTCAGCCGGAGAGTCCTTCACTGAAATCTTCTTCTTCTTTTCCCTCTTGGCAGCGCTAGTAGCAAAGACGGCTTTGGGTCCGTTTCCTGGAGTCAAGATCTGATTAGTACTTTCAGACATCTGGACGTCAAGTTTTTCTCCGAGATCCATGTCATCCTGCGCTTTGGGAGAGTTTTTTCTGAATCCTTCATCCATAGCTTCTCCTTCTTCTGTAGCCTAGAGTTGAACTTCTCTTCATATTCCACGGAGAACTTCCGGGAATCTGCCGACGTCATAGAGGCTTTCGAAGATGCTGATAAGTCGACGTTTGTTCTGATTGCCTGCAGCACCGAGTCATTTTCCCCTCCAGCATCGGCAAAGCCAGATACGGATCTGACGTATCTGACAAAGTGCGATGCATGCGTCCTAAGGTAGTTGCGATCTTCTTCGTAGGCTTCCTCAAAACATCTTATGGTTTGAGAATTGCATTTGTGTTGACTATGGCACTATTCATCATCATCTTCATAGTGTGCCTCGGGAGTGAATTTCCTGCACCAATGTCGGCAGAGCCGGATCTAGAGTTGTTTTTGCTTTGGTCCTCTTGACATTTGACATTGCTGGGGAGTTCGTCCTGAGATTTGAACTTGCTAGGGAGATCCAGTTTAGATCCGACGTCTGTAGGAAGATCTTCTTAAGGCTCAGCTTTCTTCATTATCTTTGTATCAGGTACGGGCTGGGTGGGATTAGGGTTTTCCGGGATCCGGAACTCTGCCACCATCACGGACAAAGTGGACCCAAAAACTTCTTCTGCCTCTATCATCACCACTGGGGTGGGTGGGACAGGTTCAGCAAAACCGAGGTAAACGTCGATCTAGCCAAAATACATGATGGTGTAGATAGTCATAGCCTCCCTAGACGAAATCCAGTTCTGGTCGAGAAGAATGAGAGGTACGTCACTGGTGTAGAGGACGCGACCGACGCCGATTCCGATTCTTGCATATTCCACTCGGAATGCATATCCGAAGCTCACTTGCTCCATGGTGGGCGCCAACTGTCGTCATATTGAGGACAAGTACGCCATGAGGAGGTCCTCGGGGCATGTGGAAGAGAGAGGTGTGAGTCGTATGGTGTATATGACATATTCTTATAGACATGGGTCTAGTAATACACAATACCTACGAAGTATATGACATTACAGTAAACTATTTTTCAAGTCCCTAGAATATAGCTACCTAGGATAGGATAATATTTTTCTATATCTTTTGTATTGTATAGTCAAATTCAGAATCTCAGAGCGCCAAATCCTCCTGCATCAACGCCACCAAAATATTTTGTGTGGTCACGCCCTAAGTTTTAGCAATACGAAAATCCTTTTCGACCCCTGGGAATGGCCTACTACTAAACTCGATTTGTGGGTATTGTTCATAATTTTTCTCTCCCCATAGCTCTGAAGCTGGGTAGTACACCTTCCACCAGCGCCATTTCCCCCCGCAGATCTTCTCAAAAACCCTAATCCCTATCTCATCTCCGGCTCTTGCACCACCACATCGGAATATCCTCGTCGCACTTCAGTGGCCTACACGCCACCCAACCCCTATCTCCCATACAGCTCGTGCACCCCCTCACTAGAATATCCCTACGGCACTTCGCTAGCCTACACACCACCCCAAACCCCGGATCTCACCTTCGGCTCCTACACCACCGCACTAGAACATCCCCGTCACACTTAGCCAACCTACACGCCATATCTCGATAACATATAATCCTCACTAGTCTATCAGATACACCAACATCCACCTTACTGAACCTAGTTCGCTGACACCCTCGTCCACATGTTACTTTGTAAACTCCCTCGTCCACATGACATGACCTGCTTCACCTATGTTGGTGTGTGCTACATTTGATCTACTTCATGGACACAGCCGTCCACTACACAAAATCTGCTACACAGATGCTCTTGTGCAGCACGCTGAATCCATAATTGTTTGCCACAGATCCACTTCATCGACGGCGATCTCCTTCATCGACCATATTGTCTAGCAAGTCAGAATCATCACTGACCTCAACCGATATGCTTCACTGACGCCAACATGATCTATTTTCTTTAGCGTGACTCACCACTACTTGGGATCGCTGGGCATCAATTGTCGTGACCAACAAAGATGTTGCGTATGCATAGACGATGCCGTGACCAAGGTAAACCAAATTTTCATGTTCATTTCAAAATAGTAGGTTTATGCCTATGACAGTGAACTGTATTTTTGTATTGGTGGTAAATTCCTACCTAAATTGTGGTTAATTGATATCTTACTCTTCCTTAATAAATTCGGTGTAGTATATGTCAAATCGAGGCATTAAACAATTATTATGTAGGTCATGGGAATTGTTAATTCACTGAACATCTAAAGCTACCTACCTGCTTTACAAGTTCGCAAGTTATATCATTATGATATGTATTTGCTTTGTACGTTACTACAACACTGGTTGCATGTAATTGTGGAGTTCATTAGTAGTTTTAAGCCACTGAACATGTAGGTTAGCATTCCTTGCTCTACAAGTTCACACTGAACATGTAGGTTAGCATTCCTTGCTCTACAAGTTCACAAGTTCTGCTAGTAATTTCAATCTGGTTTGTACTAAGAAAGGATAGTAATTGTCTTCTCTTATGTAGTTCATCGTAAATTTCATATCATTAAACTTGTTTGTTTTTCACTCTCTCTGCAAGTTATGCCTTTATAAATTCGTTCTTTTGTCCATTAAGTTGCGATAGTAGCTACCACCTATTATGTACTACATCCTCTCCATAAAAGAAGGCTTACTTTTTAAAAGTCAAACAATGATAACTTTGACCAAGCTAATAGAAAAATATGTTAAAGGTTAATTTATGGCATTTGTGTCTATGAAAGTATGTGTCAAGATGTATCAAATGGCAGTGGTTTGTCATGGTGTATGTTCTTGATATGTGATGTTAACTTGGTCCAATTTTGCATCGATTTACTTGTGAAAAATGTATACGCCTTATTTTTTGGAATGGACGTAGTAGTACAGGGAAAGTTTTAAGGCACTAGACATGGTTATATACATGCGCTACACCATAAATTCAAGTTTCTCAATTATAATTTCTATAGCAACAATATCTACCTTCTATTATGTAGTCCATGCCAGTTTTTAAGTCATTTCACATATGTGTTTTCATTCCCTTCTCTATATGTTCACGAGGTATGCCCTTATAATGTTTATCTTGTTTGTCCTAATGTTAGTACAGTAACTTCCTTCTCTATAAATCATGGAAAATTTTATGGAACTTTGGATATTTATTTGCAATCCTACATCCAAACTTAAACAATTATAATATCTCTCTTGTTCTTCCTAAGAAGCAAAACAAAAATGCATTCTATTTTGTCTATCATGGAAACTTTATGTCATTAAAATGTTGATTCATATTCTGTCAGTCCATGCTCTACGGGTTCACAAGTGATTCTATTATAATTTATATCTAGTTCTTTGTAAACTGCAACAACCAATTTCTGATTGTAATTCCTCTCATAGGGAACACGGAGAATCGTAGAGTGAATCTCCTCCCACAATCTTGTAAGTACATGTTGCTTTATATTGCTGCACTCAAACCTGTTTATGTTAATGAGTAGGATGGACCTATATGCAGAGGAGCAACAATAAAGTAGATGCATTGTCTATCCAAGTACTAGATGTGCTGGATGTCTTCAATCAACGAACTGACAACTAGATATCCTCCAATGGGACTGTACAAACAGAAATAGTAAGTCCCTTGTTTTTATTGAGATGTGCTTAGAGTCAAATTTTTGTTTGTACCAGGCACCACGTGAGTTGTCTAATGATTAAAACAAGATAACCTTTAACAATACCGCACAAAGACCAAACATAACTCCCTCGATTTATAATTCAGCATGCTCACTCAATCATGGTAAAGATCAATTCTTACTATATTTGACTCATGATTATATATCTATATGTATATATGTTAACTAGACCAAGATTAGGTGGTGGTGATTTAAGTATATCCCTTTTATGCTAATTTATAGTCTATTATAATATTGTTTTGCTATATTTATGAGTTTATATGCACTTTGGAGGTAGTAATATTGTCAAGTGTCGGTGCCACTTGATTTGGTCAATGATTAGAATAAGATGACCCTTAATGGGACTGCACAAAAACCAAACGTAAATCCTCGATTTAAAATTCAGTTTGCTCACTCAATCATGATGATGACCTATTTTGCTATATTTGACTCATGATCATCTATCTATATATATACGTTAACTAGACCATGATTAGGTGGTGGTGATTTAAGTATATTTACTTTTATGCTAATTTCTATTCTATTATAATACTTTTCTCAATATTTACGAGCTTATATGCACCTTGGAGGTAGTAACATAGTATAGTGTCATATGTATGACACTAGTCTAAGTTACTCCCCACCATGACCATGTTCTTGGTGTGGAGTAACTTAGACTAGTAAAAATGCATATAATACTAGTCCAAGATAATCTACCGACATTGTGGGTACTGGCATAGATGTATCACGTGTATGATACTAATGTCTAATACTAGCTAGACTACTCATACTAAGAATGTCATAGCTAGTATCATGTAACCTATGTTGTGGGCATGGCTGCATGATACAACTAATGATACTACCAAAATGACTAGCCTAATAAGAATAGATAGTACGTATCGAGTGTACTTTTTGATTAAGATAATTGCAATGTTCTCCCTAGATATAAATTTCATAATTAAGCTTTGTGTGATACCCAGTTACTATATATATATGTACTATAACCATCTAGAAGTCTATATGGTGCACCTAGTGTTTGAGTGCTTAATTCATTATCTCACTAGCTACTCTACATCATGCACAAAATATTCTATTGCATATTTGATTCTTTAGTTTTCTCATGACTAAAGAAATGTCATGCTTTGCATAACTTAAACAATGGAAAATTCTATGAGAAATATAATATTTGATTACTAAGAAACATGAGACGTTTGTGCAGATGTTTCTACTCATGTCTGTTGGATTTCATCTATATATGATCATATGATCTTGATAGTTTATTATTAGGCACCGGATGATTTATTGGTTATGAGTCCTTTGCAATTTTTATTTGACTTAAGATTTGAACGATGTGATATTTTGTCGTGGTTCCTATGGATATAATGCGCATAACCATACTTGTGCACTTTTAATTGACATTATATATGTTCGATAACTATTTCAAATAATTTGGAAGTTTATATTATGCATAGGCTGTATGATTGCTTCATTTTCTAGATACCTACTCTAAATGCTGCACAAAATGCTTCTATTAAAAGAATGTCACATTCTACTCAATTTGGTGTGCCACTTCATACCATCCATACATCGTTTAAGTACTCCATTGACCTTATAAGGTGCACAATGTATCATTTGCTTGTTTGTCTACTAGATTTTCTTAGTTGTCTGGGTATATGTCTAATGAAAATACCAGCTATTGGAAATAGAATACCTGTAGTCATTACAAAGAATGTTTTGTGATACTTTTCAGCTGCATCCAACTACTGTCTTGGCTGAAAATGACTCATCTCTTTGTTTATCTTCTTTTTTTACTAGCCAGACAATCGAAATATTTGAATGATCTGGCTACTCAAAAACAAAGTGGTTGATATATTCTTTCTATGATATGAGAGTGATAGTCTATTTAATGCACACACACACTTGATCTATTGCTTGTTTTTATGAGGCACTATCTTAGTTCGCCGATGATTAAAATAGTGCCACCTTCCATGGTTTGAGGTCCAACCATAAGTACTCGATATGCACAGTGATCTGGCTAGTTCATACTATAGACCATTTTTAAACGCTATTTTTTATAGGTTAATGATTGTTATCCTAACTAGTTCCAACCAGCTCAAGGAATTGCACGCACCTATTTTTAATATATTTTCTATATTTCTATTGTGCAGTGATATGATTAGTTTATGAGGGAAACATTCTAGTTGCTGGATTCACTACCAGTACAAGAAATATCTCCATCCATAATGGTTTTCTCCATCAAGCGTCGTAGAAGGTGCATCTTCCGCGACAATTTCGTTCGCTTGACTGTGGCTGATGGAAAACTTTATTCTCATTTTCGTGGCCCTCTACTCTGACGAAGTCACTAAAACATAGAAGAAGCTCTACCAGTGCGTGGCAGAAGTAAGATTTTCGGTTCCTCGCATGATGTTGACTCGCCGAAATATTTTGAGGCATGTGGGTCTCGATGTCAGTGTCTCTAGCAGACCATACTTTTTGGTCGTGCCTCCCTAATTTGAACTTGATAACGTTGATCGATATATCCGCCGTTTAGTCAGGCTAATGGGTCCCCTTTGTTGGCCTCTAATTAGAAGAATCGTGTGTATAATGGAATTTTTTCGTTTGCTCGCGTAACCACGTTCTAAACTATATAGCGTTGCTCAGGCTACTAGGTCCCACAGGTCATCCTCTCATTAGAAGAAACATGTGTATGATGGAATTGTTTTCCTCGGTCGCGCCTCCTAGATTTTAACTCGATAATGTTGCTCGATGCATCGGCCATTTATTCGTCCTGGTGGGTCCCCCATGTCAGCCACTCATTAACAGAAACATGTGTACGGTGGACTATCTATATCCTCTCACGCCTACCTATTTCAAACTTGATAAAGCTGCTCGATGGATCAGCCGTTTATTCGGGAAGGTGGGTCCCCCATGTCAGCTTCCTCTATAGAGGAAACATGTGTATATTGGAAAATAATTCGACCGCGTCTGCCATTGTCAACACCCGAATTTTTAATCCCAGATGCCTGTTATGCCATACATCGCAATCCCAGGATTACCATTTTTGTGAGACATAATAGATTGGATATCATAGTACATCATCCATTACAAACCATAATAAGGTCTTACACGAATAAATGATCTAATGATCCAGTCTTAGTACAAACAAGCAGCGGAATAATAATAAGCGTAGCTGTGGGCTCCATCGGTAGTGTCACAGGCAATGCTGACGATGGGAGATGATCCTAGTTGTCATAGCCGTCCTGCTGTTCTTCTTCTAGATAGTCCTCCTCATAGCTTGGCTACGGGAATAGCCAAGGACAAAGCCATGAGTAGTCTTTAAGTACTCGCAAACTATCACTCACAAGTAATGTAGTTCTAGTAGGAAAGCTAAACTCTAAGTTTATTTGCAAAAGCTAATTTGAAACCCAAGCTGCGTTCAGAAGTAAAGGAAGCTAAGTTAAAGTTCTAAATCACTTTTAGTTGGGAACTTAGTTTTCATAGTCACAACCTTGTTGTGGTCAAGTCAAAATCACCATTCATTTCATAAGTCATTTTGAAAACAGCTGACGACTAAACAGTATGGCCACTCCAACTATACATGACCGCAGGCGCGGCTATTCGAATAGTTTGACACTCTGCAGAGGTGGTACACTTTCACCACAAAATTCGATACATCCATCACGGATAACCCTAAATCATCATACTTAGTATGCGGATAGTCAATCATAACCTTTCAATTACACACCCTAGTATAGGCACCTCTCCTATGATCTTGGCCTCCCAGCCATGGCCATATACCATCCTTGGCACTACATAGGTGGACATCATGAAGGGTTAGCCTCATCTCAAACCTCTCCCGCGAGGGAACCCATACTAATGCATATAAACTTCCGGCTAAGCCTTACCTAATTCAGGTATTGTGGTTATATGGTAACATTGGAATGGTATCGCATCCAAACCCAACCATCAGTTTTTATAAAAGGGGCTAAGGCTCATGCCTCAACATTTTCATCATCATAAACCATTTGTGTTTCTCAACACATGTCAAAACATCTCAATAGAATGACTCATCATTCCAAAGTTTTCATAATCATTTTCACCAAATATTCCCATCTAAAGTGATCAAGTTTTATGCTTAGCACTAGCCACTAAGTTAAGAGTGTTCACTAAAGAGGGGTGCTAATCTTGAATATCATGCCATAGAATGACATCTAGGTATAACTAGATAGGCCAAGTTTTATACTCTTTATGCTATCTATAAGAAAGGTAAAGAACTTTGGTAAAGAAAATAAAGTAAAGCTTGCAAGTAAAACTTGGGATTGGTATAAATCAAAATATATATCCAAAGCATGCCTAATGCATCTTGCTTAGGTTATCAAGCTTGCAAGTGTTAGCTTGCATTGTTAATGATGGCTTGCAAGTATAATCTTGCCAATAATAGCTTGCCTTGTTTGGTGCAGTGGTTGAAATTCTCCTCGTCTTCTTCGGGGTAGAACTCCTCCTCCTCGTATACTTGGTCGGTACTATCGTCTATATATGAATACGGGGTACACAATCACCAAACAATACTTATCTATTGCTAAATAGCACACTAAGGCACATACTTTATGATCTAGCATCATCACAATCATCACAAGATTTTAAAAAACTAGTTCTATTAGTTTATTTGAGAAAAGTAATTTCTACTCATTGAAAATCATTAATATTTAATATTATCCAAATAGAATATGGGATCATGTGGACACATGTCATCACCACATATTCTAATACATGGGAATGTTATTTAAAAGGTTGTTCTTATTTTATAAAGTTTAAGTTTATTAATTAGTCAATTTAAGGTGACTAGAAATGCCCTAATAGCATTCTTTTCATACTAGTCCAAAGTCACTTCATGAAATTCTAGATATTTTTACATATTCAGATAGATATGTTCAAATGTGATTTTTGAGAGTTGGAATCAACTCAAAAGCTATCATAGTTGATTTTTAAAAAATGTTTGAATACAGAAAAGTCTTTGTCTTGTTATTTTTGTTATAGGTTATGTCTAACTCTAAATGATTTAAATCCAGCGGTCTTGGATAGATATTTCAATTATCTTTCTAACAAAATTTGAATCATGTCATTTGGTTAAGTAAAACTCTCTGTATAGATTTTTCAATAATGGACAGAATCTAGTTTGAACCTAAATAGAAAACACTTATTTGAATCTGTGGGCTAGCGCGGGAAACTAAACGGGCCGGCCCAGTGGCGCGCCGTGGCGCAGAGGGCGATTAACAGGCTAGTCCCACATGTCAGTGGCACATCTAACGCGAAGCGGTACCTGGCAATCTTAGCCGTGTGATTAGACGACAGATCAACGGATGTGGTTCGTCTTCTCCTGCGAACGGCTCGAGCGAGAATGAACCCTAACAAAGCATGGTGGGGGTCTACGGTGGCAGACCTAGGCTCCATCTGGGCGTGGCGATGGAGGTGATCGAACTGGTAGACGAAGGCGGTCCTAGCCATGGTCGCAGCGGCTCCTAGGGCAGCTCCAATCGATGGCGCCTCTTCTCCTCTACCACGGCAAGCTCCGCAAAATTCCAGCGAAGGGATGCTCGCCTTCCTCCGGGGATGGGGTGGAAGGATCAGTGGATAGAGGGGAGTGAGATGGTGTGCAGAATGAGGCTAGGGGTGGCCTCTACTTATAGTTCGACGAAGTGACCGAACAGGATTTGGTCGGGCGCGGCTCGTGCTCTGCGCGGCAGAAGTAGCGTTCGACGCGGCGAGCGGTGGCCGCGGGTCAAGCGGCGGCGAATGGGCATGTCCGGGCTGTTCCTAGGGTCGTGGCGAAGTGGTGCACGCGGGCTGCGGTCGAGGCACGACGTGTGCACGCTTGTCGAGCACAGCGCTCTGGCGTGTGCCCGGCATGGCGCAGACACGGTGGGCGTGACGCTCTATGCGAGGTCCATGGCTTGGCTCTGCTCGGGGAGGGGACAGAGGGCGGTGGTGTGGCCTCGCCTACCTCCTAGGCGTCGTGGGTGAGCTCGGGGCGGTCTGCTGGGGCTTTCGCATGGTCGACCGGCATGGATGGCTCGGGGTGGCTTGGCACTAGTGCAAACAGCAGCTAGGAGTGGTGCATTGGTGCTGGTTGTGACTAGAGAGGACAAGGGTAGTAGAAAGGGGTCAAATGGGTAGACAAATCATTGATCAAAACAGTAATAGTTAGGCCAGATTAGTTTTGTCTGCCAAGTGTTTGATCAAATGGCCGCAAGAGATTTATATTCGAATTTTGGAAAGATTTTTGGTGTGTGATCTTATCTTATGCTTGGTAGTCTCTGGTTGCTGGGAATTGTCAAGGTGAATTGGTTTGGTTGGTTTTTGAGAAATGGTGATCTTCACATATGCATTGGATTCAATTTTCAATTGTCAGTTAAATTGCCTTTCTAAAGGTTTTTGTAAGTTTGTAAAGTGGGCCTTTTTACATCTTTATTTGGTCTAGCAAGGGGTGAAAAGAGTTGAGAATGTTTCTGTTTGAATTTGACTTCTAGGAACATTTGGTCCTTTTATTCCTATTTGATTTCTTTTTCTTTAGATTTGGTTTGTAAATGGTCTAGATGATGTGGCATTCACCCTTGAACCATTTCACAACATTTAGAACAATCAAACATGGAATTTTCAAACAATTCTACACTAATGCAACACACATGCATTCATAAATCATTTTAATAATAAAAAGTTTTTGTTAACCCTAATTTGGGTGATTAGGATCTTGATAACCTTGATTAAAGTTTTGGGGTGTTACAAACCTTCCCTCCTTAAACAAAATCTTGTCCCGAGATTTATGAAAAACTAGGAACTAAAGAGATCTGGAAACTCAGTCCTAATGTAATCCTCTTGCTCCCAAGTGGCTTCTTCTTCGGTGTGATTGCTCCATTGGATCTTGAGAAACTTGATACTCCGGGTCCTGGTGGTTCTGAAAGCTTCTTCCAAGATACGGATGGGCACTTCATGATAAGTCAGATCCTTGTTGATATCTATGGCTCGGTGATCGATGTTCTGGAAAACTTTGGTCTTCTCCGGCACTTCTAAGCATCTGCGAAGTAACGAGATGTGGAACACATTATGGATGGCTGACATCTCCTCCGGCAGTTCTAGTTGATATGATACTTCTCCTTGGCGATTCAGAATATTGAAGGGTCCGATATATCTAGGGGCTAACTTTCCTTTCAGACTAAAACGTTGCGTTCCTTTCAACGGTGACACTTTGAGATAAACAAAATCTCCAACATTGAAGGTCAGGTCTCTACGTCTCTTGTCGGTATAACTCTTCTGTCTGGATTGGGCAGTCTTGAGGTGCTCATGGACTTTGTGAACTTTCTCTTCGGCTTCTCGTAGGATATCGGGTCCGAAAATCTGACTCTCGCCTACTTGCGACCAATTAAATGGGGTATGGCACTTTCTTCCATACAGAAATTCAAATGGGGTCATTTGCAAACTTGCTTGATAACTGTTGTTGTATAAGAATTCTGCGGAAGGCAGACAATCTTCCCATTTTGATCTGTAATGAAGCACACAAGCTCTCAACATATCTTCTAAGATCTGGTTGACTCTATCAGCCTGTCCATCAGTCTACGGGTGATAAGTTGTGCTGAAGTCCAGCTTGGTTCCTAATCCTTCTTAGACTTTCTTCCAAAATCTTGTGGTAAATTGGGTTCCTCGATCTGACACTATGGTCTTGGGGGTTCCATGCAAACTGATGATTCTAGAGATGTACAACTCTGCTAGCTTAGAACTCTGGTAGGTGGTCTTTACAGGTATAAAATGGGCTACCTTGGACAGTCTATCAACTATGACCGAGATAGAGTCATTTCCCCTACTAGAAGTAGGCAACCGGTGATAAAGTGCATTCCGACAGAATCCCATTTCCATTCCGGAATCTGCAATGGTTGCCACAGTCCTGCGGGTCTCTGATGTTCCGCTTTGACTGTCTGACAGATATCACACTTGGCGATGTAGCTTTCGATTTCGCTCTTCATCTTGTGCCACCAAAACTGCTCTTTCAAATCCTGATACATCTTCGTTCCTCCAGAGTGGATAGAATAAAGAGTATCGTGAGCTTCTTGCATGTTGACTTGCTTCAGCTCCGAGTCTGCTGGTACACAAATATGTCCTTTGTACCACAAAACTCCTTCTTCATCTTCGGTAAATCCAGGTACCTTTCATGTACCAATACGACGCTTGGTGTCGATACTTGCATTTCCCTTCTGGGCTTCCTTGATCTGACTGATCAACGTGGGTTGAAGTTCGATGCTAGCTAAGAATCCTTTGCTAACTAGCTCGTTATAAACTACTCTAACTCTTCATAGTGTTTAATCTACATGGCAATCTACTAAGAGCATCCGCTACCACATTGGCTTTGCCGGGGTGATAGTGAATGTCAAGGTCATAATGCTTGATTAACTCTATCCATCTCCTTTGCCTCATATTCATCTCCTTCTGAGTGAAAATGTACTTCAAGCTCTTGTGATCCGAGTAAATCTCATAGCGGTTACCCATAAGGTAATGACGCCATGTCTTCAATGCCAAAACTACGGCTGCTAGTTTGAGATCATGGGTAGGGTAGATATGCTATGACTTTGCCTTCTTGCATTAACACACATCTGAGACCAATCTTGGATGCATCACAATACACATCAAATGGTTTCTTGATATCTGGCATAATCAATATTGGGGTTTAAATCAACCTCTTCTTGAGTCCTTGAAAACTCGCTTCACATTTGTCGGTCCATTCAAACTTCTTATCTTTCTTCAATAGTTGGGTCATTGGTCTTGCAATGCTATAAGTTCCTTCTTCAACTCCACTAACTCTGATGGGTTCATACTATAAGTTCATTGTGCTATGGGTCCTATTCCAGGGGTTAGTTCAATAATGAACTCGTTATCCCAATCCGGGGGCATACCGGGCAATTCATCTAGGAATAAGTTGGGGTATTCATAGACTACTCTGACTTGGTCTATGGTTGGTAGGGCTATACTCTTGTTGCATTTAAACTGGTGGGGCAAGGATTCAAAAACATGCTCTACTGATACTCCTGAGCTACTGGTCATGGTTATGGCTTTCTTGGCACAGTCGATCAATCCTTTATGTTTCGACATCTAATCCATCCCTAGTACTACTTCCAAACCTTTGGTTCCAAGTACTATTAGATTGTCATAAAAAAACTATCCCATGTATTCTGATAGGTACAGCCTTGCAAATTTTTTAGCTTTGGTGGTTGAACCAGGTATTTGAACTATCATTACATGCTTCAAATTGGTTGGGTGAATCTTACTAGTGCATGCAAATTCTTCGGTAACAAACGAGTGCGATGCTCCAGAATCAAACAAAACTCTTGCTAATACTGAGTTAACAGAAAACATACCCAGCATGACATCTGGCGCTTCCTGGGTTTCTTCAGCATTCATGCGGAACAGACGGTCGTTGCGGTTGAGCGAATTACCTGCGGCAAATCTTCTTCCAGGCTGAACACGGTGTTGCTATTGAGCGCGGGCATTCACATTGGTAGTGGCTGCAAGCTTCTTGGGACACTCGTTGGAGTAGTGACCCTTCACTCCACATTCAAAGCAAGTAATCTGGGACTTCTCTTTGGCTGCAACAGGCACGACATTGCTTCCAGTCCTTGGGGCAGTATTGTTGTTGTTGTTGGACTTGGGCGGTGCACGATTGAAGTTGTTGGAGTTGCCGGGGTTGTTGCTGTGGTTTCCTCCGGACTTCACGTTTCCTCCGCTACGGTTGGGATAGCTTGGACGAGACATTGGGGGTATTTTGTTCCTTGGGGCATATCCTGCAGACGAGTTGGGGCGATAATTTTGAGTATGGTTGGATCCACTCTGGTGCATCATGCGACACTTGCGGTTGTCATTGGCTTGGTTGATCTTCCCTTCCATCTAGATGGCATAGTTGACTAGCTATTCGAGATCTTCAAAACGGATGTTGATTAACACTGTTTGCATCTCATCATGCAGTCCGTTCAGGAATCTCTCCTTCTTCTTGGCTCCAGTGTTGATCTCATCAGGTGCATACCTAGCGAGGGACAGAAATTTGTCACGGTACTCCACTACCGTCATCCTGCCTTGCTTTAGCTCTCTAAATTCATCTCTCATCCTGGTAACTAGCCCTTGCGGCACATGGGTGCGGCTAAACTTGGTATTGAAAGCTTCCCACGTCATCACTTGACCGTGGTTCATAGTACGGGTGCTATTCCACCAGGCTCTTGCATCTCCTGCCAGATAGTGGGTAACAAACAGTACTTGCTCATTGGCATCAAATCCTATGACTTCTAGGTTGTTCTCCATGGTTTGTAACCAACCATCTGCATCTAATGGGTCTTCAGACTTGCTAAAGATAGGGGGATTGGTATTCTAGAAGTTCTTGAGCTTGGATCCATGATGATCCTGATTTCCATGGCCTTGATTATTGTGGGCCATCTGAGCTATCTGTTGCAGGGTGGCTAGGTTGGCTTGGCACTCTGCTCTACTAGCTTCATGCTCGGAATCTAGCATCTGCAGAATCTGCAGCATCCGGTCCTGCGATGAGCTGCTTCCTCCGGGGTTTCCACGAGTCATCTGAAGATTGAGATGGATAAAGGGGTAAGAGGGAAAGTTCTAAGGTTCATGGTTTTTTAAAATCTTTTAGACTTTGAATTTGACTCAGGTTTGGCAAACTAACAACTTCTCATTCATTCAATCAAAGCACACGATACAAACACACACACTACAACATGAAAGGAAAACAGATGGTTTTAAGAACCTTTCTCTGAGCTAAGATACAATGGGACCGATACAACTCATTCCTACGGTAGTGATCAAGTGCATCTACTCATCATCGATGAAGTCGGAGTCGTCATCATCGGTGTAGAAGTCCAGGGCATCATCCTCCAAGTAGTCCTCGTCATCACTAAGGTATGAGTGAAGATCTCCCTGGATGTCTTCACCTTCTTCTTCTTCTTTTGCTGCAAGCTGAGCTTCTTGTTCCTGGATGGTCTTCTCGAGGTTGGCCACCTTCTTGCGAAGACGAGTGATCGTGCGATCCTTCTTCTCGCATTGCCGGCGAACCTATTGGCCATCCTTGACAAGAAGGGCGAAAGTCTGGGCCTTCTGGGCGGCAAAGGCAAGGTTGTGGTTGGCATAGGCTCGAGCATTGTCCAATTCCTTCTGTCTATCATACAACGAGAAGTCAAGGTTCTCCACTTGGCGCTTCATCTCCGGGTGACTTGTCATCTCCAATGGCATTCCCATAGAATCACGCCTTGCATAGTGAGCAAAGCGAGTTCCCTAGATCAAGTTGATGTTTTGTTTGCAAACACGGGCAAGATCTTCATTCATTGCCCTGGCTAATCCATCTAGCTAGTTGTTCTCTCTCACAGTGAATTGAATCTTCTCCGAAAGGGGTGCTTCCATCTTGCCTCGAAGGTTAGCAACTATCAGCCATTGTAGATCTCCTCCTGGGTGATCATTGAGTTGAGCTCTGAAGAATTCCGGATGCGGACACTCCAAATACTCCGACAGTGCATCGAGATCCCTCTCAAAGATCAGTTGGCCTCTGTTCCCCAAATGGTAGAACTTGGAATACTGAACTTCCATGTACAAGAATTTAGGATGAGTAAGTTAGTGAGGTGATCAAGTGTGTCAAATTTTATGGAGTAATGTAAGAATTTTTGAGGAACATGATTTTTTTTGAAAGAATCAAGGATAAGAGTGGGAATATATTTTCATCAATACTCACTTCAATTGTTTTTGAAACTAAGTTTTTGTTTGGGCGTCCATTCTAACTAGGGTCTCCTATGGTCAGGATGGCTATGATACCAACTTGTCAACACCCAGATTTTTAATCCCAGATGCCTATTATGCCATACATCGCAATCCCAGGATTACCATTTTTGCGAGACATAACACATTGGATATCATAGTACATCATCCATTACAAACCATAATAAGGTCTTACACGAATAAAGGATCTCATGATCCAGTCTTAGTACAAACAAGTAGCGGAATAATAATAAGCGTAGCGGTGGGCTCCATCGGTAGTGTCACAGGCAATGCTGACGATGGGAGATGATCCTAGTTGTCATAGCCGTCCTGCTGTCCTTCTTTCGGATAGTACTCCTCATAGTCTGGCCACGGGAATAGCCAGGGACAAAGCCATGAGTACTCTTTAAGTACTCGCAAACTAGCACTAACAAGTAAGTTAGTTGTAGTAGGAAAGCTAAACTCTAGGTTTATTTGTAAAAGCTAATTTGAAACCCAAGCTAAGTTCAGAAGTAAAGAAAGCTAAGTTAAAGATCTAAATAACTTTAAGTTGGGAACTTAGTTTTCATAGTCACAACCCTGTTGTGGTCAAGTCAAAATCACTATTCATTTCATAAGTCATTTTGAAAACAGCTGACGACGGAACTGTATGGCCACTCCAACTGTCCATGACCGCGGACGCGTCTATTCAAATAGTTTGACACTCTATAGAGGTGGTACACTTTCACCACAAAATTCTATATATCCGTTAGGGATAAACCTGAATCATCATTGATGAGGGTTTAACTCATCAATGCCCATTGTTATAGACTTGTGTTTTGGAGAAGGAGGGAGCGCTGGAGACATCTATTGGCTAGTAAAGAAGCACACAAGGGACTCGAAGATTTACCCAGGTTCAGGCCTCGTAGAGGTCCCTACTCCTGCTTGTCTGCTCGTGGAATTATTGAAGGAATCGAGGATTACAATGATGCGCAGATGAAATATGGCAAGGGTGGTGGAAACTAGGGTTGCGTGCATCCTCCTCGCCACCCCCTCCTAGCCCTTATATAGATAGGCTAGGTCTCGGGTAGCAGGTCGAGTCGGTTACAGGTTAGGGTTTTCCCCTTTGAACTTTCTGTCTTTAGCTTCTTCTTGTTCTTCAAGCAATCGAGAGTCCATAGGTTACTCGAGTTCTCCATTTGGGACTTGGCGACACCGTGGGCTTCCGCTGTATTCAAGCCGTATATACCAAGCTCGAGTACCTGTAGGGTATACGCATGTCAGTAGCTCCCGAGTGTCCAGTGGAATCGCAGATTCGACTGGGACTTTATGAATCCTTTCGAGTGCCTGATTGAGTATGTTTTTCGACTGTTCTATTTGTGTCATAGGGATTGTTGATGTGCGTGCCCGATTTAATCGATGTATCGGTATCATTTAAATACCTTAGGGTAAAACAACGCAATTTAACCGAATTTTTTCACCGCGGAGATGATTCGAGTGACCCAAGAGATGGAGTCTCTTTGTAGGGAAAGATCTTGAGGCGGTCTGGCCATAAGATTCGAGTGTGGATGTTATCAACACACAATACGATGTACAAATAATCATAGGGTGCGCGACCAGCGCTCCCTATGGGAGTAGCCCCCGAGTGCCTGGTTGAGTCGAAGACTCAAGCAGGGACTAAAGAACTTTTGCGACTGTTGTCGTCTTTTGTTTGCTTGTTTCAGTCGAATTTATTTCCAGCGCTCCCTATGGGAGTAACCCTTGTCCATAGTCGAATCACAGATTCGAGTGGTTGAGTTTGTCTTGATTGTCCATGTTCCTGTAGAAAAGAAAAATAAAAAAAATCGTAGGGTGCACAACCAGCGCTCCCTATGGGAGTAGCCCCCGAGTTCTGGGTGGAGTCGAAGACTCAATCAAGGACTAAAGTAGTCGAAGTCTTCTGCTCCTCAATTTTTGATGACGTCAGTGCTGACTATGTGATGAGCTCAGTTCCCCGCGTGAGCGGGTTTGACGGGACGGGACGAGCGGTGAGTCCTAATTTATGACTCTGACTTGACCGGGCATGCGTAATCTTTCTTTTAACTACGCCTCCTCGATTTCCATGCGTAATGGGGGTAGTGGGGGACGGTTCATGCTTCGGGTCCTCCACGTGTCGATCACGATGAACGCCACGCGTCTGATAGGGTTTTTCCTGACCGTTAGATTGCATCTTCCATGGGGTTAAGTAGCGATGTTGCGACGGTAATTTTCACATCTGCTTCCTTTCTCTGCCTTTTCCTCCGTCGCCATTGCTGCTGCTCCTCTGCTCCTTTGTGGTCATCTTTTTCGCGGTGCTGGACCAGCTCCGCGTATTCCCTAGTTACTTTCTCCGTTAACACCGCCATCGTCTAATGGGGAAGAAGAAAGGAGGTGCCGTGGCCGATTCCGCCGCTGCCACGGTTGCTGTGAAGAAGAAGGGTGGCTCCGCCACTGTGGGCACTAGCACCGCTGCCACCGGGAAAAAGAATGGCACGGGCACTCGCGTCACCAATGGCGCGTGGCGTGCGTCTGTGATCAAGTCCTCTAAGCTCCGTCTCCTACGCCTAGACGGAGTTCTTTCTTCCGCAGTGGCTGACGCGCGCGTCCCTGGCAGCGATGTAATCCCTTCCCCTCCTACCGGTTTTCGGGTGATGTTCCTAGCGTTCATCATCCGCGGTCTCTCGTTGCCCCTGCATCCTTTCTTCAGGGGCCTTCTCTGTTTCTATGGGCTCCAGCTGCATCAGCTGTCCCCCAACTCCAACCTCCATGTAGCTTGCTACATTACTCTTTGCGAGTGCTGGCTCGGAATTGAGCCGCACTTCGGTCTCTTCAAGCGCCTCTTGAAATTGAAGCAACAATCGGTGTCTGGCTCCGTAGTCTACGATGTAGGCAGCTGCGGTATCCACATCGACTCCTCCACCACATACTTCGACATTAAACTCACGGCGTCAGTCCAAGGGTGGAGGGACAAGTGGTTTTACTCCATGACCTAAAGGCTGACGGAGACCACTTCGGACTCGTGCCCTTTGTTCCCGCGACGACGTGCAAGAGGTGGCGCTCCTGGAAGAACATAGTGATGTCCAGCGAGTCCGTAGAGACAGATTTGCTATACAAGCGCATCTGCAACCTCGAGAGTCGCATGGGTAAAGAGGAGGGAGGCTGCGCCCTCATTCGCACATGGCTGCGCCGTCGCATCCAGCCCCTGCAGGCCAGAATCCACCCTATGTTCCAGTGGGCTGGCGCGGACGATGTCACTCGCGTATCTGCCGATGGCATTTCCGCGAGTGAGGTAGATTAGAGGGTGCGACTGGTCACCAAGTACACTGCCAAGGAGGTGCTTCCCAATGATCCAGACGTACCTCCCTTCGATGCTGCTAACCCTCCTCCTGAGGTATAGTTGTGCTACGTAGTAGCTTTGTTTGTCAACTGCTTCTGTTTTGTTTTTCTTGACTTGTGCTAAATTTCTTTTCTGTATGCAGGATTGGGGGTATCGCCCTGTATGCCCCCTCTTCCTGAGGGGGTTATCCCTCGTGAAGCCCTGGAAGAGGACGAGTCGGAGTCGACTGTCCCATCTGATGTGGAGGAGGAAGCCCCCGAGTCGAGTGGTCCGGACACTCGCAAGCATTCGCGCAGTGAGGATTCGGATGAATCGTCTCCTTCGACTCTAGAAGGTGCAGCTGTTGGTGCAGAGTCGCCGATACCTGCCGTTCCGGTGAGTGCTGTGGCGCCATCTTCTCGCAAGAAGATGCGACAGCCAAAGGAGTCGTTGTCGGAGTCGGGGGATCAAACCTTCGATTTTGACAAGTTTGATTGGTAAGTGTGCGAGTCGTCCGTCTGGTTCTTCTTTTGAAGTTGCTTTTTCTTGATGTTGATTTTATTCTACAGTCAACCAGCGTCTTCGTCCTCTGGCGACGTACAATTTTTGAAGGAATCTGGAGTCGCGACCTCCAAAGCCAAGAAAATGGCTAAGCGCACTCCTTCTCCTCCATTGGCGGCCCACTCCGGGCATAATTCATCAAGTTCTACGCACAATGTGGAGAACCAGATGGTTATCCGGACATCTGCGAATCCATCGACTTTGGAGTCTTTGTAGGATCATGTAAGTGTAGTATCTCTTCTTCTGATTGTGTAGTCGAATGTTCGTCTATGCCATCTGTTGATCCTTTACTATGTCTTTTGCCGGAGCTCATTGTGAAGGAATTCGCTCGCCTTGCGGATCAGGTGTTTGCAATAGGTCGTCAGCATGCAATGCTGGACAATCGCCATCGCATGGTGGAAAGTGAGTGTTCCTTACTTTTCCTCTGCATCCTTTTGATGTATTCGACTGACGGTTTGTCTTCATTTGTGTCACAGCTAAGCATAATGCACTCCTCCGTAGCGCTGCTTCCCTCGAGAAAACGCTTGTCGCGGCGGTGAAGAGCCGTTATGAGGCGCTCGTAGCATGGGACGAATCGCGGAAACACGAGGAGGATATGCGCGCCTCCATCGCCGCTAGAGAGAAGTTGTTCGAAGAACAGCTTTTCTCGATTGCCAAGGCCCTCTCAGGTATTCCCTTGTCTAGATTTTCGTCGTGTCCCTTCTTTCGAATTTGTTTGCCGTAGTTGACTTTTGTGTCGATGCTTGATTTGTGTGTAGATGCCAATGGTCTGAACTTCCACCCCTAGGCACTCCGTCGTGATGATGCCCTAGCAGGTGCCATTTCGGCAGTCGAAGATCGTAGCGTTGCCATTCAAAGGACGCTCACCAATGCCAAAGGCATACTCAGTCGCCTCCGGGAAGAGCTGGCGCCCAATGCTGAGTTGATCAAGAATATGGATGAGCTGGTGGAGTCCTTTGCCGGAGGCATTCCTTCAAGCTTCAAGATCTCACTCCGTGCAGCTGGTGCTTCAATGTCACTCGCCATGGTTCAAGCACACGGAGTCGAAGTTGATCCTGCAGTGGTCTCCAAGGCGATGCCTATCCGCACGGATGGCCAGCAGGTAGTTTTTTCTCCTTTCGCGACTGCTTGTGGCAAGTACGGACCGCAGCTGATCAATACAGTTGCGAAGTACTCTGAGGAGCTTCAGTGAGCCAAGAAGATCGGTAAGGCTGCGACGTCAGGGGCCGGGGGGAAGTCTGTGGCGTCTGACACTGCCACAAACTCGATGAGGCCCCCAAAACCAAAGTCGAAGTCGAAGAAGCCAATCGCTCCTCAGTAGTCGCATCTTGTAATAGTTAAGTAGCTTATGTCTTTTGTTGTGAACATGCCTTTTGGCGAGTGTATCTACTGATACTTTGTTAATCTTGAATGCACTAGTGTCTTTTGTCTATGCCTCGCCTTAGTCTTCTTATTGTCTCTTGCTTGACTTGTGATAGGGCACATCGGGTGATCCTTTGAGGGAGCCTCAGGATTCGCCGCCCTTTGATGACACCTTGGCACCGCCGCGCTCAAGGGTGGATGAGCTGTCTCTGCTCTCGTGACTCCATGACCGCGTGAAGCAGTTGGAGCGTGAATTTCCCGTACTCTGGGGTAATGCGGTTGTATGGAAGTCGAAGGCAGAGAAGGCCACCGCCCGAGAACAATATCTGTTAGGGGAAGTGACGCAGCTGGGCGATCAATTCAAATGTTAGTTTTCTTCTTCCTTATCTTTTCCTTGTAGTCATTCGCAGTAGTTCGTTGTCTTCATACTACTGCCTTTTCTTGGTATAGTGGTCAGTGCACGTCATCCGTAGGATGAGAAAGATAGGATGGCTATTCGCATGAATGATCTGACCCAGGAGCAGCTAGTGGCTGGTGCCAAGGCTGCTCTATCGCTGGTGCGACTGCATGGACCTGATGTGGACGTTGTTATAATTGCGGTCGGACCCCCAGTGCTGCCAGCGGGTTCGACCTAGAACATCGTTCCTCACTACCAGGCGGTGGATCGTCCAGCGGAGGAGATCGTCGACTTCTTTGAGGAGCAGACCAACGTTCCTTTGCTGCAACAGTAATGTAGTTTGTATCCTACACATAGTTGTACCAGTGTTGTAAAGTTCGTATATATGTTGTGTATAATTGATTGACATTGATGTACAAAGAGCTTGTTAGCATGTATGTTTTGTGAGTGTGTTGCACTATGCGATTCCTTTTCATTAGCCTGACTTGTGCTTATCTCAGCCCCTTGCCAACTTGTCAGGTGCGTTGCAACTAGGTTGGTGTTTATCAAGAGTTTCGACTGGTGCGCCAGCTACTCAGGATATCGCGTTAGTTCTTAGAACCGATGTGTACAGGGTGGCGCAGCCCTCGAGTGGATTAATTGCAGAAAATAAAAGGAACACAGAGTTTTGGGGCACTTAGCTTTATTTATTCGCAGAATAGTACGAGGTACAATGTGTGGCTAAGTAGCCTTGGCTGAGTAGCCTTATTTGCAATGTAAAAGTATAAACGACTAAGGATAGAAGCGCCACAGCTGCGCCACATTCCAGGGGTTGGAGTATGCGACTCCAGTCTCTAAATCTTTAAGGCGATAGGCACCACCTGGGATTACTTTTGTAATCATGTAAGGTCCCTCCAAGGGGGACTCGAGTTTGAGATGCCCTTGTTGTTTCAGTCGCAGGACCAAGTCACCTTTGATGAAGGACCTGGGGCGTATTCTTCTGCTGTGGTAGTTGCATAGGTTCTGCTGGTAGATCGTTAATCTTTCCGTGGCAATTTCCCGTGCAAGAGTTGACTCCTGCTCACTGTAAGTGACCACTCGTGGTGCCTTGTACCGTACTTCTGCGAGTAGCACCGCTTTAGCCCCGTGCACCATGAAGAACGGGGTGTACCCTATGGCACCGTTTGGAGTTGTGCGTAGGCTCCAGAGTACCGATTGCATCTTGTCTGGCCAGTAACCCGCGGCCTGTTCGAGTGGCCTGAGGAGTCCTTTCTTGATGCCGCCGCAGATGAGCCCGTTGGCTTTTTCGACCTGACCCTTGGTCTGTGGGTGCGCTACGGAGGCATAGCTGACGTTGATTCCCAGATTCTCGCAGAACTCTTGGAACTCTTTGGATGTGAAGTTCGTCCCATTGTCCGTGATGATTATGTGTGGTACTCTGAAGCGGTAGACGATGGACTCGAAGAACTTGACTGCACTGTATCCTGACTGATTAATCACTGGCATGGCCTCTATCCACTTGATGAATTTGTCGACTGCGACCAGGAGGTAGACGTAGCCTCCTCGCGAGGACTTTAGGAGCTTGCCGACCATGTCGAGTCCCCATTGTGCAAATGGCTAAGCCAATGGAATTGGCCGGAGTTCTGCGCCAGGTGCGTGTGGCTTGTCCGCGAATCGCTGGCAAACGTTGCATTTTTGGACGATGTCCTTGGCGTTGCGCATGGCCGTAGGCCAGTAAAATCCAGCTCGTAGAGTTGTGGCGATGAGGGCGCGACTACCGGCATGGTGGCCGCAGGTCCCCTCATGGGTGTCGAGGAGAACAGCTCTTCCATCGGCCGTGGAGACGCATCGCTAGAGTACTCCTATGATGCTGCGCTTGTATAGTTCACCATTGATAACAGAGAATGCCTTGGATCACCGTGCGATGTGTTGTGCGTCAGTCGGATCATCCGGTAGCCTCTTGCTGAGAAGGTACGTGATGTATGGTTGAGTCCAGGATGGCTCGATCACCATGACGCTTATTGGTCCTTCGAGTCCTGTGTCCAGCTCCAAGTCGTTTAGTGTCATTGGCTCACTGGGCGGCGTAGCCCCCGAGTCTGTTGCTGCGCTTGTTTTCTTCTCTGCGGCCTTTGGCTTGATGGAGCGTTTGCAGATGCACTCGAGAAATACCCCAGGTGGTATGGGGGTGCAGGTAGAGCCTATGTTGGCAAGTGTGTCCGCCTCTTCGTTTCTTTCGTGGCCTATGTGTCGTAGTTCACAACCGTCGAAGTCCCCTTCGAGTGTGTCGTAGAGGTCTTGGTAGGCAATCATGTTGTCGTTCAGTGTGTCGCACTCGTGCATTGTCTCGTTGACGACCAGCTTGGAGTCGCCATATATTATGAGCCTCTTGGCGCCGCAGGCTTTTGCCAACCTCATCCCGTGCAGTAGGGCCTCGTATTCAGCTTCATTGTTGGAGGCGGTGAACTACATTTGCATGATATATTTCAGCTTGTCTCCCTGGGGCGATGTCAGTATGACACCTGCGCCGGCCCCATCCTTGCGCTTCGAACCGTCGAAGTGCATTGTCCAGAGGTAGGACATATCTGGTTTTTTGGGGAGTTGGTTCTCCATCTAGTGCACGAGGAAGTCGGGGAGAACTTGCGACTTGATTGCGTCGTGTTTTTCATATGTAATGTCTCGTGGAGACAGTTCGATTCCCCAAAGCGCGACTCTTCCAGTGGCGTCGGGATTGTTGAGGATATGCCCAAGCGGGGCGTCATTGACTACCACGATTGGGTGTTCCTAGAAGTAGTGGCGTAGTCGCCGGGATATCATGAAGACACCATCCGCTAGTTTCTGGTAGTGCGGGTACCGCTGTTTCGTTTTCCTTGGCTCGTTTTACCACAAGCACCGTGCTGACCACCTGGTTGGGGGCAGAGATGTATAGCAATAGCGGCTCCCTTTCGCGTGGGGTCACCAATACTGGCGAGGTGAACAGTAGGCGCTTGAGGTCTTTGAATGCTTCTTGTGCCTCATTGGTCCACTTGAACTTGTCAGCTATGCGGAGGAGCTGGTAGAAAGGTAGTGCCTTCTCGCCCATTCGACTGATGAATCGACTCAGCGCCGCGATTCGCCCAGCCAACTGCTAGACACCTCTTATGTTTTTCGGCTTCTCCATGGCCAGTATGGCTTTTATTTTCTCCGGGTTCGCTTCGATCCCTCTGGTGGAGATAAGATACCCGAGTAGTTGCCCAGATGGTACGGCAAAGGCGCATTTGTCCGGATTGAGCTTGATCCGGTAGCGGTCGAGGTTGGCGAAGGTTTCGCGCAAATCGTCGATTAGTGATGCTTCCTCTTTGGTCTTGTTTACTATGTTGTCAACATAGACTTGAATGTTGCGGCCAAGTTGGTTCTTGAGGCAAGCCTGCATGCACCGCTGGGAGGTGGCTCCTGTGTTCTTTAGCCCGAAGGGTATTGTGTTGTAGCAGAACACACCAAAAGGCGTTGTAAATGCTGTTTTTTATTGATCTTCCTCCTTCATTCGAATCTGGTTATAGCCTGAGTAGGCATCGAGGAAGCAGAGGCGCTCGCATCCCGCAGTGGAGTCGATGATCTGGTCGATTCGCGGTAGCAGTAAGTGGTCCTTCGGGCAGTGCTCATTCAAAGAGGTGAAGTCCAAGCACATCCGCAGGATATCCGTGTCGTTTTTGGTACTAGCACCGTGTTGGCGAGCCAAGTGCTTTCCTTGATCTCGCGTAGAAATTTGGCGTCGAGGAGTCTGTTGATCTCCATTCCGACTGCCTTTGCTCTTGGTTCAGACAGTCGCCGAATTGTTTGCTTGACTGGCCTTGCGTCTGGGTTGACGTTGAGTGCGTGCTCAGTGAATTCCCTGGGAACTCCTAGCATGTCCGCTGGACACCAGGCGAAGATTTCCTAGTGCTCACGCAGGAATTCGACGAGCGCGAGTTCCTATGCGGGACTCAAGGTGTTGGCGATGAGGGCCATCTTAGCGGGATCCGATGGGTGGACCTGAACTTTCTTCATGTGCATTGATGAGTCGAAGGATAGGTCGGGTGAACTTGGCCGGCTCAGGGGAGGCAGACTGTTGTTTGTCGACTCCTTTAGTCTTGCCAGTTCTTCCTGCATGCCGAAGGACTGGGAAATTATGTTGAATTCCCTATCACAACTGTCAGACCTCTCGAAGCTCCCATTGATTTTGATGACACCATTGGGTCCTGGCATTTTCATCTGCAGGTAGGCGCAGTGCGGCACCGCCATGAACCTAGCAAACGCGACACGTCCGAGGATGCAGTGGTATGGTGAGGGCCAGTCGAAGACTTTGAAGTCGATGCGTTCGCGTCGAAAGTTTTTCGGCGTGCCAAATATGACGTCGAGTTTGATTTTGCCAAGGGGATATACACCCTTGACTGGGACAATGCCGTGGAATTTTGTGTCTGAGACTCTAAACAAGTCAGAGGGATCCTCATTGCTCGCAAGGTACTCATGAACATGAGGTTGATGCTGCTTCTGCCGTCCATGAAGACGCGGCTCATGTCGAAGCCACCAATTTGCGCCTTGGGTATGAGTGGATAGTGGCCTGGACGAGGCACTTGACGTGGGTGGTTGTGCTTGTCGAAGGTGATGCAGGAATCGCTTCCACTAAGGTACTCAGTGGTGGATGGTGGCGAGTTTGTCGCCAGATTCACTTGGCGAGTGATGGCCTTTTGCACCCGGTTGGAGGGGCGACCCTTTTGGATCATCATGGTGCCCATGGCCCTTGGGTACGGCTCGGATCCGTGATGCTGGTCGGGTGCAGCTGCGTTTGGCGGAGGTCCCGGTGGTGGTAGAGGAGCTCCATGTGTCACGGCGCCTAGGGCGGCTCCGTAGCCCCTTTCGACTGCGTTGCGACTCATCCGAGCCAGTCCCTCACGTAGTTTGAGGAACTGGCGGCAGTCCTTGAGAAGGTGGCTGGACTTCTTTTTTCAGTCGTGCTTGTCGATGTAGAAGTGCACAGTGCATGGCCCGGACAACTTGTCTTCGATGGATGTTGCGGGTGCCTCATCGCGATTGCGGCGCTACCATACTTTCGTGGTTTTCCTGGAGTCGCAGTATCCACCGCTACGGTAGCCGCTGTTGCGGTTGTTGTCGCGTCTGTCGGCGTAGCCGGCTGCGACCATGTTGACGTCGTCGCTGTCATCGTAGATGCACATGCGGCGTTTGCTTTGGCGATCGTGTCTGCGTTCGAGTTCTGCCTTGTCGTCGAAGTGAACGCGATTTTTCATCGAATCTTCTCCATCTGCCCAGCGATTCGCGTTTTCCATCATGTGGTCGGTGGTTTTGGGCATCGAGTGGCCCAACTCCTCCCTGAGCTCTATGCGGCGTACACCGCCGTTGAATGCTCAATCGCACGATCCTCCGAGATATTCTCTGCGGAGTTATTGATGATGGACCACATCTGGATGTATGAGCGTAGTGAGTCGCCTGACCTTTGCTGGCAGCACCTCAGCTCTTCGATTGATGTGGGCCTTTTCTAGGTGCCCTTGAAGTTGCGCACAAAGCTGTAGACCAGCTCTTCCCAACTGTGAATGGATCCGCGTGGTAGGTTGTTGAGCCATGATCGGACGACGCCTTGCAGCTGTAGCTGCAGGCATTGCATGGCCGTGCTTCGACTCTCGGCGTGGAGCCTGACGGAGGAGATATGGTCCTCTAACCAGATTTTCGGGTCCTGTAGACCATCGAACTTTGGGTTCTCTGATGGGAGCTTAAACCCCTTGGGCATTCGCTTTTGTCTGATGGCCCTGCTGAAGCATCTGACGCCACAGAGCTCTACATCTTCATCTTCTGAGTCAGTCGATCGGGCACGTCGAGCCCTTGATTTGTCGATTTTGTGCTGCGTGAGGTCATTGCGCGCATCGTAGTCGTGGTCATGTCGGGGGGCGGCTACGTCGAGACAGATCATGACTGTCATCGCTAGATGAGGGCGAGGAGCAGCGCTTTTCCAGAGCCTTGCCTTTCTTCGGTTCTGATGCTGCCTCTTTGTCGAGGGAGGCCTCAATTAACCCCAAGCCTGCGATCGTAGATTGATGCATGGCCGCTCGAGGGTCTCCAGCTGGCGGCTGGTTGTTGAGGAGGTACACGGTGGCCACCGTTACCGCAGCTTGCGGCGTTTTTGGGAGTACGTTGTCGCGTGTATCCACCATCATGGAGCTAAAGTCGAGGACTTTGGCGGCTTCTACACGTTCTTGTTCAGTGAGGTGGGCGAGTCGAGATCGTCTCTTGTTGGAGATGTACTCGTTGCATTTGGAGGAGGATCCTCCTTAGGAGGAGAGCCTAGCTCGTCGGAGGCTTGATTCATCAGCCGCCTTTTTACGCACCCCGAGTTGCGCAATTGTTTGTAGTTGGCGCTTGTATTCCTCTTTCAGGAGCCAATGGTAACCCATCAGCAGGTCTTGGGAGGAGCCGAAGGGTAGAGGGTGGCCTTGTAGGGCTTCTCGGCAACGAGCCCACTCGAGGTCGTTGAGCCTGATCACGACCCGTTCGCCAGTTTGCTCGTTTATCATAGTTGGAGGTTCGACTGCCCCTCCGTTGTTTACGGGGGCGCCGTTAGTGGGGCCGCTGTTTGGCGGTGGTCCGCCATTAGGTGGTCCGCCATTCGGTATACCGCCGTTTGGCGGGTCGGCTCCATGGCCATCGTTGCCCGTGTTGTCGTGATTGGCAGAGGATTCGCCCGCGTTGATGATGGTGCAGATGAAGTGGTTGGGGAAGCTGCTGCTCCCACAACTTTCAGATCCGGAACCGTAGGCTCCATCTTCGGTTGCCAGATCACCCATATCGGATTCGCGACTACTGTTGTTGGCCGTATTCTCGACTATTGCCGAGGCATTGAGCTCACTGAGGGTGCCGCTCGGCAGAGGGAACCACGATGCTGGAGCAATCGATGGTGTCTTCGGCTGGTTAGGCATGCGAAGCATGCCCATCAGACCAACTTGGAAGCGGAAGCTCCCGATCACCAGGCTAATGCCGTCGCCCACAAATTCGAAGGCCGGGTGAGTGCACGGCGTGTGGATGGTGAAGTCGAATGCACCGAAGAGTTGGCGAATCTCCGCTGTTGCGGAGTTGTAGATTACGGTTGATGGGGCCGAAGAAGCCGCAACATCAGCACTCCCAGTTCCCACAGACGGCACCAATTGACGAGGGTTTAACTCATCAATGCCCATTGTTATGGACTTGGGTTTTGGAGAAGGAGGGAGCACTGGAGACATCTATCGTCTAGCAAACAAGCACACAGGGGACTCGAAGATTTACCCAGCTTCAGGCCTCGCAGAGGTCCCTACTCCTGCTTGTCTGCTCTTGGAATTATTGAAGGAATCGAGGATTACAATGGTGCGCAGATGCAATCTAGCAAGGGTGGTGGAAACTAGGGTTGCGTGTGTCCTCCTTGCCGCCCCCTCCTAGCCCTTATATAGATAGGCTAGGTCTCGAGTAGCAGGTCGAGTCGGTTAGAGGTTAGGGTTTTCTCCTTTGAACTTTCTATCTTTAGCTTCTTCTTGTTCTTCAAGCAATCGAGAGTCCATAGGTTACTCGAGTTCTCCATTTGGGCCTTGGCGACACTGTGGGCTTCCGCTGTATTCAGGCTGTATAGACCAAGCTAGAGTACCTGTAGGGTATACCCATGTCAATTATACTTAGTATGCGGCTAGTGAATCATAACCTTTCAATTACACACCCTAGTATAGGCACCTCTCCTGTGAGCTTGGCCTCCCAGCCATGGTCATCTACCATCCTGGGGACTGCATAGGTGCACATCATCAAGAGGTAGCCTCAACTCAAACCTCTCCCGCGAGGGAACCCATACTAATGCATATAAACTTCCGGCTAAGCCTTACCCAATTCAGGTATTGTGGTTATACGGTAACATTGGAATGGTATCGCATCTAAACCCAACCATCAGTTTTTATAAAAGGGGCTAAGGCTCATGCCTCAACATTTTCATCATCATAAACCATTTGTGTTTCTCAACACATGACAAGACATCTCAATAGAATGATTCATCCTAGTTTTTCATAATCATTTTCACCAAGTATTCCCATCTAAAGTGATCAAGTTTTATGCTTAGCACTAGCCACTAAGTTAAGTGTGTTCACTAAAGAGGGGTGGTAATCTTCAATCTCATGCCATAGAATGACATCTAGGTATAACTAGATAGGCCAAGTTGTATACTCTTTATGCTATCTATAAGAAAGGTAAAGAACTTTGGTAAAGAAAATAAAGTAAAGCTTGCAAGTAAAACTTGGGATTGGTATAAATCAAAATATATAACCAAAGCATGCCTAATGAATATTTCTTAGGTTATCAAGCTTGCAAGTGTTAGCTTGCATTGTTAATGATGGCTCGCAAGTATTATCTTGCCAATAATAGCTTGCCTTGATTGGTGCAGTGGTTGAAATTCTCCTCGTATTCTCCGGGGTAGAACTCCTCCTCCTCGTAGACTTGGTTGGTACTATCGTCTATAAATTAATACAGGGTACATAATCACCAAACAATACATATCTATTGCTAAATATCACACTAAGGCACACACTTGATGATCTAGCATCATCACAAGATTTTAAAGAACTAGTTTCATTAGTTTATTTGAGAAAAGTAATTTCTACTCATTGAAAATCATTAAGATTTAATATTCTCGAAATAGAATATGGGATCACGTGGACACATGTCATCACCACATATTCTAATACATGGGAATGTGATTTAAAAGGTTGGTGTTATTTTATAAAGTTTAAGCTTATTAATTAATCAATTTAAAGTGACTAGAAATGCCCTAATAGCATTCTTTTGGTACTAGTCCAAAGTCACTGCATGCAATCCTAGATATTTTTCATATTCAGATAGATATGTTCAAATGTGATTTTTGAGAGTTGGAATCAACTCAAAAGCTATCATAGTTGATTTTTAAAAAATGTTTGAATACAGAAAAGTCTTTGTCTTGTTATTTTTGGTATAGATTATCTCTAACTCCAAATGAATTAAATCTAGCGGGCTTGGATAGATATTTTAATTATATTTCTAACAAAATTTGAATCATGTCATTTGGTTAAGTAAAACTCTCTATATTGATTTTTGAGTAAGTGGACATAATCTAGTTTAAACCTAAATAGAAAAACACTTATTTGAATCAGTGGGGTATCGCGGGAAACTAAACTGGCCGGCCTATTGGCGCTCCATGGCACACAGGGCGACTGACAGGCTGGTCCCGCATGTCAGCGGCACATCTAACGCGAAGCGGTACGGGGCAATCTCAGCCGTGCGATTAGACGACAGATCAACAGTTGTGGTTCGTCTTCTCCGGCGAACGGCTCCTCCGAGAACGAACCCTAACGCGGCACGCTCGGGGTCTACGGTGGCTCACCTGGGCCCCAGCTAGTCGTGGCAATGGGGGCGATCGAACTAGTAGACGACGGCGGTCCTAGGCGTGGTCGCGGCGGCTCCTGGGGCAGCTCAAATTGACGGCGCCTCTTCTCCTCTACCGCGGCAAGCTACGGCAAAATTTCAGCGAAGAGAGGCTCGCCTTGCTCCGGGGATGGGGTGGAAGGATCAGTGGAGAGAGGGGAGTGAAATGGTGTGCAGAATGAGGCTGGGGGTGGCCTGTACTTATAGTTCGACAAAGCGACCGAACGGGATGGGCTGGCGTCTCCGGCGAGGGTGGTACAGCGTGCTATCGTCGCGGCTAGAGGTAGGGGTCGGTGTGCGGTCTGCTGGCGGTCATCTACCGCGTAAAGGCGCGGCTAGGGGCGGTGGCATTTAGTCGGGCGCGGCTCGTGCTCTGCGCGGCAGAAGCGGCATTCGACGCGGTGCATGGTGGCTGTGGGTCAAGCAGCGGCGAACAGGCATGTCCGAGCGGTTCCTCGGGTCATGGCGAAGCGGTGCGCATGGGTTGCAGTCGAGGCGTGGCATGTGCACGCTTGTCAGGCGCGGCGCTCTGGCGCGTGCTCGGCATGGCGCAGACACGGTAGGTGCGGCGCTCTGTGGGTGGTCCATGGCTCGGCTCTGCTCGTAGCAAAGACAGAGGGCGGCAGTGTGGCCTCGCCTACCTCCTAAGCGTCGTGGGTGAGCTTGGGGCGGTCAATTGGGTCTTGCCCATGGTGGACCACCATGGATGGCTCGGGGTGGCTTGGCACTGGTGCAAACAGCAGCTGAGAGTGGTGCATTTGTGCTGGTTGTGACTAGAGGGGACAAGGGGAGTAGAAAGGGGGCAAATGGGTAGACAAAGCATTGATCAAAATAGTAAAAGTTAGCACATATTAGTTTTGTGTGCCAAGTGTTCGATCAAATGGCCGCAAGAGTTAAATTCGAATTTTGGAAAGATTTTTGGTGTGTGATCTTATCTTATGCTTGGTAGTCTCTGGTTGCTGGGAATTGTCAAGGTGAATTGGTTGGGTTGGTTTTTGAGAAATGGTGATCTTCACATATGCATTGGATTCAATTTTCAATTGTCAGTTAAGTTGCCTTGCTAAAGGTTTTTCTAAGTTTGTAAAGTGGGCCTTGGTACATCTTTACTTGGTCTAGCAAGGGGTGAAAATAGTTGAGAATGTTTCTGTTTGAATTTGACTTCTAGGAACACCTAAAGTGGCCTAGTGGATTAAAATGGTCAAAATGACCATTTGGTCCTTTTATTCCTATTTGATTTCTTTTTCTTTGGATTTGGTTTGTAAATGGTCTAGATGATGTGGCATTCAGCCTTGAACCATTTCACAACATTCAGAACAATCAAACATGGCATTTTCAAACAATTCTACACTAATGCAACACACATGCATTCATAAATTATTTTAATAATAAAAAGTTTTTGTTAACCCTAATTTGGGTGATTAGGATATTGATAACATTGATTAATGTTTTGGGGTGTTACAGCCATTTTGACCTTGGCAACGTTGCTCGATGCAGCAACCGTGTATGGTCTTGCTACTACAGTCATAATGTCAGCCTCTCTAGACAAGAAATGTGTCTATTTTGGTATTCTTTTCTCTGGTCGCGACCGCCGTTGTGACTTTTTCAATGTTGCCTGATGCAGTATCCATGAATGTTCTAACTAATGGGTCCCCAGTGTCAGCCTCTCTACACAGGAACCGTGTCTATGTTGGACTTTTTCTTTTGACTACGTCCGTTACTTTGACCTTCTTACCATATCTCCATGCAGCCGTGTATGTTCTAGCTGATGGGTCCCCGATGCTATCCTCTCTTTCAACTACTTAACTTTTTTTCAAACACACCCATTTAACTCGAGGGGCACTATAGTTGGTCCGCGACCGTAAAGCAATACTGCTACAACAAAACAGTGTAAATCCAAGATAAATAAATGTAAGCATAGAGGATTCAAACTCAAGACTTTCAATAGAAGTAAACCAAGTGCGTTGCCACTATGCCAAATATATTTTGGGAAAATTATCATTAAACATTTTTTGGTACCTATAACTTATGTATTGGTCTTCTTAAATTTATTCTGTGTGAAGGCGGAGTTTTTTTAAGATGCCACTACGCCAAAAAGCACTCTTGCCATCTCAATTTAGAAAATGCCACATAATGGAGTAGTTTCTTAAAACATGGGTAGGTGGAGTTTTTTAAGATGTGGGGGCAATGCACAAAAAGGCCAACTTATAAAGATTTTTCCTATTCTATATGGTCTATGTACATGGGATATACTCCATGGGCTATGCTCCATGGGATCCTTGGGCACGACGATGTGCTCACTAGTCCCTAGACCCTAAAAAGGATAAATTAAAATGTTCTAGGCTATGCTCCATGGGCTCCTTTCTCAAATTTCACTTGGATGTGGTCAGCAGTCCCCTAACACCGAAAAGGCCGAATTAAAATGTTATGGGCTAAGAGATGCCGAATGGGCAATATTTCTTCTCCTCGTTAATAAAAATTGCATTGTGTTGTGGCTCCGTCAGATTAGAAACAAAGACTTCGTAAAGGGAGGGATAAAAACCGATGATTTTTTGACAGATATTCATGTAAAAAATCAGTGGTACGGAATGAGATAAAAGAAATATTGACAAATTCGCAGTTCATATTCAGCAGCACTTGACCGATTCAACAATATTTCAAAGTGACTGATTCAGCAATAAAGACACTTAAATTCAATAGCAGTATAGGAAGAACCAGTTGTTGTTTCAACTCTAAAAACCTTGTTGCACGATCAGTTTGCCCTTTTCTCCAAACACATTCGACCATTGGAGCAAGCAAAACGGACGATCAAGTCTACTTTTGAGTACCTTCTTCTCACATCAATTCTTGTCTAACCCCTATATGTGATGGCTTAGTATTTATGTAGAGCTCATTGGGGAACCCCAAGAGGAAGGTATGATGAGCACAACAACAAGTTTCCCTCAGTTATGAAACCAAGGTTTAATCGAACCAGTAGGAGCAAGGAAACACCCCAAAGGTGTTGCCAGCTGAGCCTTGGCGGGGCGCACTACCGGTGCTAGTAGCAACATGGAGACCTGCACAACACAACCACAGAACCATGTCCCCAACTTGCGATGAGGTTGTCAATCTCACTGGTTTTGCTGAAAACAAAGGATTAAACGTATCGAATGGAAGGAAGTAATAGTTTGCAGAAAGTAAACACAAAGCAGTAAATAGTTTATAGATTGTATGTAAAGAAAAGGACCGGGATCCATAGTTCACTAGAGGTGGCTCTCCTTAAGATAGATAACATGTTGGGTGAACAAATTACAGCGGGGCAATTGACAAACATCGAGAAAGCAATACATGCATATACTAATCATCTTGACTCCTTTGGGACATGATTGGGCATTACAACATTATACATGGACCGCCATCCAACTGCATCTATGACTAATAATCCACCTTCAGGTTATTATCCGAACCCCCTCCAGTATTAAGTTGCAAGCAACAGATTATTGCTTTACGAATTGCGTGTAATGTAAACAATACGATTGTTCTATGAACAAAGGATTGTTGTTTTCTCCCTAGTAGCAACAGCACATCTAGTACCTTAGAGATTTATGTCACTTCCCCAGATTACCGGAGGCATGAACCCACTATCGAGCATAAATACAAACTCTTGGAGTTGCTAGCATCTACTTGGCCAAGATAGGTACTAACAACGGAAAGCATGCAAGATCACAAATAACAAAGACATGATAGAATCAATTATCAATCTGAAATAGCATCTCAATATCCATCGGATCCCCGCAAACACAACATGCATAATTACAAATAGATGATCTTGATCATGAACGGAGCTCACAAATCTAAAAATAAAAGCACAAAGTAGGAGAACTAGCCATCTAGCTACTACATGGACCCGTAGTCCAAACATGAACTACTCACGCATCACACTGGAGGCTTGCATGATGATGAAGAAGGCCTCCAGGGTGAATTCTCCCCTCCGGCAGGGTGCCGGGAAGAGCTTCAGATCCCTCCCGATCTAGGGATGGAGATGACGGCGGCTAAAGACTCTTTTGTGGCTTTTTGATCGGGTACTTAGGGTTTTCGTCCCGAGGGCAATATATAGGCAGAAGGAGAGGCCGAGGGGGTGCTGGGGTTGGCCAGAACACCCCCTAGCATGGGCCAGGCCTGGCCGCGTGGCCAGGTGGTGTGGCCGGCCCCCAACCCTTCTCCGTCTCGTATTCTGGCATCTAATGACTTCCAGAAAAATAGGTACTTTGGCTTTTGTCCCGTCCAATTCCAAGAATATTCATTTTCTAACTTTCCTGGAACCAAAAATAGCAGAAAACAGGCAGCTGGTACTGTGGCTCTTGTTAATAGGTTGTCCAAGAAATCATATGAAAAGTACTCCAAAGTGTGGACAAAACACAAGAAAGTGGATAAAAACAAGAATGGAACATCAAAAATTATAGATACATTTGCAATGTATCAACATCCCCAAGATTAACTCCTACTCGTCCTCGAGTAGGTAAGTGATAAAAAGAAAGAATAATTTTTGAGGTGACATGCACCATCAAAGACTTGATCAAAGTATTTGTAAAACATTCAAAGCTGGGATCTTAGTACTTCAATCATAACATGAAAGACAAAGTTCTAGCAATAATACAAAGAAACTATGATGCAACATGAGAAGGCACAAACAAAAGATTCATGAATAACAATGCTTTGCACGACGTTTGTTTGTTTCACATAAAGAAAACATAGCATAATAGTATTCAACTTGTCCCTCATAGAGTAGCAAATATAAATGCATAGGACACCTTCAAAGTTCATAAGAGTGACTAGATACAAATAGTTTAAAACAAGAAATATCAAGTTATGCATCAATCAACTAGTCTTGGGAAAATGCACATAGAACTAAGAATGGCCACTATGCTCTCAAAGTAGGTGCATAAAGGTGGAAGGTGGGGACTCAATATATAAGTGGAAGAAAAGGCCTTCATAGAAGGAAGCAGGGATTCAAGTCTCATAAAGAGCTTCCAAAAATTATGGTACTTATAGCTTTCAGCTCTCATAGCCCCTATCATAAGCATCTTGAAGGTGATTAAGGTTAAAGCGACACAACTAAGAGGATATGCTTGACAAGTTATAAACCGAAATCTCATGCCCCTTACTTACGAAGACCGAACCTCATGCTACTCAACTTTAGTCACAAGTAAGCTCTTGTCATTGTAAGTACATATGTATCATAAAGAACCGCCAACGGGGTACCCCTTGCACATGATATAGGAGTTATCCCATAATCAAATGACAAGGCAAGCAGACAATGAGCATCTCAGCGATCTTTTTATTTGATATTTGCATAGGTTTTTATTCAGGATGCTTCATAGAGTGATCATTATGGTGATGCTGCAAGTTTCCACCATGATTAGGCATGGCTTAGGCTAGCGGCCCAGGCGTTTCTCTAACACACATACAAACTCCATGATCTTGCAAGTTCCACTTTTATTTCACACTCCCGGGATCCATAAGTAAAAGAACATGATATCAACGGGGTACAAAGTACAAGTGCAATGTTGAAAGCGTTCCCCATGATACATGGTTCTGCTAATTTCAACTTATAAAGCGCAAGCATATACGCAACAAAGAAGGACCCAATGGTTCAAGTTTATTAAGGGCAAGAAAAGTAAAGTGTGACATCAAGTTCATGAGAGCTTTAATCACTAGTTTTCTCATAACAAGTTTAATTTGGAAGGTAAAAAAAAGCATGAATATACTTGGAATAGCAAAATCTAGTAGGTAGGTATGGTGGACTCTTTGGAATAACTTGGTTTAGGGAGTTGGATGCATGAGTGGAACTCATACTTGGTTGCGGAGGCTAGCAGAAGACTGTGAGCGATAGACTAAGAGAGCAATAATGGCCATAATCATGCAGAGCGACAAAACATCATTGATCAAAGCATAAAGTGATACTAAAAGTTGAAAACGAAAGGATCATAAAGGCTTTGGTGACTTGATATAGTCATAACATGGTGTGAGCATGTGCCAAGTCAACCCAAATAAAGCATCAAAGGAGAATACCACTATACTATGCTTTAATATGCTAAAACAAAGCATGATTCATCCAAGGCACATTAAAAAATCTCAATTGTTTATAACAAGTCATGCTACAGAAAAGAATACTAAGCATAAAACCAAAACAATATCAAGCATGGCATGACAAAGCATAAGCCACAACCAAAAACAAGCTCTATTTACCACATAAGTATGGACTTTCCTACTTTTTTCCAAACCAAACCAAATTATTTGCAAACCAATGTATGAAAGAGGGGTCCAACCAATTTATTCAGAAAACTAAGAAAACAAAAGCAAACGAAAAACCAAAACGAAAACGAAAAATAAGAAGCTCCAAGAACAACACAACTGTGTATGAAACAATAAATATGAAGCGTTTGGAAGAAAGCTGGGATTTTTATTGATGAAGAAGGGGATGACTTGGGCATCCCCAAGCTTTGACGCTCGTACTTATTGGATATTTCTTGGGCTGACATGTGTGGCATCCCCAAGCTTGAGATTTAGTCCATCCTTCATATCATTACTCATTCCTTCCATACACCTGAAATTTTTCCTTCATACAAAACTTCACACAATCTTTATTAGCAACACTAGTGCACTCAAGATAATAGGTCTTAAGGTTCACTTCTAACACCAAATAAATTTCCATTAGAACACTAGCTACTGTAGCACTTCCCTCAAAAAGCTCAATTCCCCAAAAGAACTCAAAAAGGAACCAACAAGAAGCAAATGCAGAAAATGGCAAAAATCTGTCAAAATAGACCAGCAGGTAAAGACAAATTTGTTCGAAGACCTTCTGTTGCTCAAATCAAAAAGTGTTGAACTAACAAAAGTTAGATAACAACCTGGGGAAGAAGTACAAAAATTCACGCCTCAAAAGGACGTACAGAGATTTTACACGAATTTTTACGGTGAAGCATATAAATCTGTTTCGGGACAGCAACTTTCCCAATCATTACTTCTCTCATTAGAGATTACTCTTGGCACAAAAAACAAATAAAAAGGATAAGGAGCGGTTATTACTGAATTAATAACTTCCAAGACTCATCTAAAACTTTTGGGTTATCTCCCAATAAGTACTTTTCTTTAACGCCTTTAAGTTAGACATAAGAAGCAAGAAAAATAATCAAGTGTTATCAAATGAAGAAGCATTAAGACCAAATTTCTTGCCCTTACCTCTCTTACTTTTATTCTTAACCTTGGGGAAAATATGATTGTTTGGTGGAGAAGAAAGGTGCATGGTCCCCTTTCCCACATCTATTATTGCTCCAAGGAGTTCTAATAGGGACCTTCCAAGTGTAATTTGTCCTTCTCCTGCACATTCAATAACAAGATAATCAGTAGAAATCATTTTCCCAAGGATCTTTGTAAACACTCCTTTAGCTATTCCAATAGGTAATATCGCAGCATTATTAGCAAGAGATATTTCTTTTCCTCCTTCAGTAAGCTCCCAAAGATTCAAAAATTCATAAATATCTTTGGGCATAAGACAAAATTCAGACATGATATCACAACGGGCTTGAAAAGTTTCAGTGTTTATCTCAATATTTACTGTAGGGAGCCACTTTGATGGTTCAGAATTTATTGGAACATAATTGTGATGCTCCCTAAGCATATTATAGCAATCTTTTAAGCTAGTAGTGCTAGTCTCAAGAGTGTTCAATCTAGCAAATATTCTTGCGAAAGAAATATCAGTTTGGCTAGGCAAGTTGTAAGTAAGGATCAATTTCTTTATAGCATTAATAGCATCATCCTCATTAAATTGGAGGAAATCTCCTCCCACAACAGCATCTAAAGCATATCTATAGAAAAGAGCAATTCCAAGGTAAAAGCTACTAAGGAGCAAGCTTTGAGTCATTTTAGGCTCAGTTTTTTCATGTAGATTAGAGATTCTAGACCAAGCTTCCTTGAAGCTCTCCTCAATTGCTTGTTTAAAAGTGAAAATCATTTCCTCGGGTGACATAGTACTGGAGCAAGGCTAGACATAATGGCAACTTAAGATAGGAACTAATTTTTTGTGTGTTTTCAATAAAGAAAGCAAACTTGTAAAACTAAGTTTTTTTGTGTTTTTGATAACAAAACAAGCAAACAAACCAAAAAGAAACTAAGCAAAACAAAAATAACAAAGTAAAGAGATTGGTTATGAGGAACTCCCCTTGTGAAGTTGTCCTTGACTCCCGGGCAACGGCGCCAGAAAAGTGCTTGATGGCTCAGTATTGATCTAGAGCTCGTTGGGGAACCCCAAGAGGAAGGTATGATGAGCACAGAAGCAAGTTTCCCTCAGTTATGAAATCAAGGTTTAATCGAACCAGTAGGAGCAAGGAAACACCCCAAAGGTGTTGCTAGCTGAGCCTTCGCAGGGCGCACTACCGGTGCTAGTAGCAACGTGGAGACCTGCACAACACAACCACAGAACGTTGTCCCCAACTTACGATGAGGTTGTCAACCTCACCGATTTTGCTGAAAACAAAGGATTAAACGTATCGTATCGAATGGAAGGAAGTAATAGTTTGCAGAAAGTAAACACAAGGCAGTAAATAGTTTATAGATTGTATGTAAAGAAAAGGACCGGGATCCATAGTTCACTAGAGGTGGCTCTCCTTAAGATAGATAACATGCTGGGTGAACAAATTACAGCGGGGCAATTGACAAACATCGAGAAAGCAATACATGCATATACTAATCATCTTGACTCCTTTGGAACTTGACTGGGCATTACAACATTATTCATCGACCGCCACCCAACTGCATCTATGACTAATAATCCACCTTCAGGTTATCATCTGAACCACCTCTAGTATTAAGTTGCAAGCAATAGATTATTGCTTTACGAATTGCGTGTAATGTAAACAATACGACTGTTCTATGAACAAAGGATTGTTGTTTTCTCCCTAGTAGCAACAGCACATCTAGTACCTTAGAGATCTCTGTCACGTCCCCAGATTACCAGAGGCATGAACCCACTATCGAGCATAAATACTAATTCTAGGAGTTGCTAGCATCTACTTGGCCAAGATAGCTACTAACAACTGAATGCATGCAAGATCACAAATAACAAAGACATGATAGAATCAATAATCAATCTGAAATAGGATCTCAATATCCATCGGATCCCAACAAACACAACATGCAGAATTACAAATAGATGATCTTGATCATGAACGGAGCTCACAAGATCTAAACATGAAAGCACAAAGGAGGAGAACCAGCTATCTAGCTACTACATGGACCCGTAGTCCAAAGATGAACTACTCACGCATCACACCGGAGGCTTGCATGATGATGATGAAGGCCTACAGGGTGAATTCTCCCCTCCGGCAGGGTGCCTGGAAGAGCTTCAGATCCCTCCCGATCTAGGGATGCAGATGACGGCAGCTACAGACTCTTTCGTGGATTTTTGATCAGGTACTTAGGGTTTTCGTCCCGAGGGTAATATATAGGCGGAAGGAGAGGCCGAGGGGGTGCTGGGGTCGGCCAGACCACCCCTGGCGCGGGCCAGGCCTGGCCACACGGCCAGGTGGTGTGGTCGGCTCCCAACCCTTCTCCGTCTCGTATTTTGGCATCTGATGACTTCCGGAAAATAGGCACTTTGGCTTTTGTCCTGTCCAATTCCGAGAATATTCATTTTCTGACTTTCCTAGAACCAAAAACAGCATAAAATAGGCAGCTGGCACTATGGCTCTTGTTAATAGGTTAGTCCAAGAAATCATATGAAAAGTACTCCAAAGTGTGGACAAAACACAAGAAAGTGGATAAAACCAAGCATGGAACATCAAAAATTATAGATACATTTGCAATGTATCAATATGCAACCCAAAATTCCCAAGTGTCATCTAGATTGTCACAATGACATGCTTCAAAATAAAGCAAGACTATCTAGTTTCCTTGATTTAAACAAGTACCAGTACATTAATATTAGTTCCACAAAATAATTTAGTAATAGAAATGTCAGGGTATTTGTGAGATTCAGTTTCTTTCCTACAAGAAATTTAATAGCAGTACAGAGAGAATCAGTTCTTGTTACAACTAAAAAAACTTTGGCGCATGATCAATTTGCCCTTTTCTCTAACCACACTCGATCATTGGAGCAATAAAACCTCATGATCAAGTCTGCTTATGTGTGAATACCTCATTCTCACGTCAATGTCTGTCTGACCCCCATATGCAACCCAAAATGCCAAGGACTCATCTAGATTTTGACAATGCCAAGTATAAAAAAAGACAATCTGCTACACTTGAGCTAAACAAGTATCAGTACATCATAATTAGTTCTACAAAATATTGTATTAATAGTAATGATAAAATATTTGACAGATTCAGTAGCATTTGAAAGATTAAGAAGTATAGAATAAGACTGAAAAAATATCAAAGGATTTCTAGTTCATATTCAGCAGCACTTGACAGATTCATTATTAGTTCAAAGTGACTGATTAGCAATACACAAATAATGACCAAAAGAATTGACATACAGACATTGAAATTCAATAGATGTAGCAAAGCCTGATTCAAATGGAAAACGAGACCATATTATGCACTCGGTCAGTTAATATGAATAGGTACCATAGAAAACTTTTCGCAGGTTTAGTACCATTTGAAAGATTCAGCAGTAAAGAATAAGACAGAAAAAATCGACAGATTCCTAGTTCATATTCAGCTGCACTTGATAGATTCAGCAGCATTTCAAAATGCCTAATTTGGCAATGTAGATGATGAAATGGAATAGCATTACGTAGATAACCAGTTCTTGTTTCATCTATATAAACCTTGTCGCATGATCAGTTTTCCCTTTTCTTCGAACACACTAGATCATTGGAGCAAGCAAAACTTACGATCAAGTCTGCTTTTGTGTGCTTTCCTCCCTATGTGCAACCTCCATATGCAACCTAAAATTCCCAAGACTCATCTAGATTATGAGTTTATGAAAAGGAAAAGTTACAAAATAAAAGCAAGATCATCTACTTCACTTGATCTAAACAAGTACCAGTACATCAGTGTTAGTCTTTTAAAATACTATAGTAATAACAACGACAGAAGTAAGGCAAAGCAATACCATCTCCTACCCTTGATCTAAATAGGTACTACTAGTATATAGTACAAAATACTCTGAATCACAAGAACTAGTAATACTTTGCAGCCAAAATCCACCCTCCAACACACTTGAATCCCTGGTATCTACAGAGTCGGATACCTAAATTCTTGGCTAGCAGAAGGATCAATTGAGAATTCTCCCCCTCGATGGATGCATATTGGGTAATGTAGGCCCTAGGTGATCGTAGATATATTTAGGTACACCAACATGAATTGCTCTTACTTTTGGAATTGTGCATTGAATCCTATTACATACTGGGTAATGTAGGCCCTGGGTGACCGCCCTGCTCCTAGGCATGAGGAATTGTGCATTGAATCCTCCCAAAACTCCATACCATGTTTACAAGAAATGTTCGATCACATTGCAGCCCATTCGCATTGACTGTGCACTGATTGCTTCATTTAACGATACAAACCAAACAAAATAGTTCAAATCGACCGATACCAACTGAGTTTTCCTATTACATACTATTACTAGTACTTACGGTAGCTAGCTTCCAATTCCGAGCATTGGAGAATCTCGGGATGAACCATAATGTGGTCGTTGGAGACTTCTAGTCAATGTTGGTTGAGAAACCAACATCTGCTTCTTTAGTATTTAGATTGAAGCAGCATATTTGAGGAAATGGTGTATATCCAAGTCCTACTTCATGGTGGGAGGTGTAGATATAGTTTCTTCTCTTCAGATATCCTGGGGCAACATCTCCACTGCCTACTACAATGTTAATCGGATAGTTCAATGTAAGGAAAAGGGGACCTAGGTCAACAATTGGTATCCATGGCTTAGGTGGATACAAGTAAGCAGTGTCCTTTGAGTACACCTTGCAGCCAAACCCAGTAGCATAAGTGCCAAAAGTGCGACCGTAGCCATTAAAACTATGATCAGCAATAGGATTGCCATGACCATGACAAATACCACCATAAAACTCCTCATTAGTAACGCCCTTGGTATGGATAAGAAGAAGGTGAGATTCATCTACAGATTTTCTTAAGAACCATAAACCAGGTTCATAGTCGTCGTGATCTATGTCACCAGGGTTTCCCACCCCGAGATGTGCGCGGGTGGTGATGCGACTAGAATAGGACCTTCAAAAAGAAATGACTGCCAAATCAGCCAAAGCTAGTATATACAACAGGAGTAGATCAAACTTACGAAAATATAGATGATTCTATACATAAGCACTACCCCTCTCAGTGGCTGCAAACATGAGACCCTGGTGGATAACTACATCGATGTATCTGAAATACCACTAGAACTAGTTCATACTAATCGCCATAAAGGGTAGAAATTGAGTAGTCAAAGATAACGACATGAGAGAAATCTAAATAATCTGCATTAGCTGTGGGAGCTCTTGTTAGTTGGTGGGAAATCTAAATAATCTAAATAACAATGTTCCGGAGGAGAATACGGTGATCATTATGCATGAATGTAAACAGATCATTGGTGGGTATAAACTCCTTGACTTGTGGGAGAGTAACCCATTGATGTGTGTACACATTGACAATCTCTCACTTGCATTGTCACCCAACGATGGCAATCCAATCTCCGTTTGCACCTACCCACTGCTTGAGAATATCATTTTGCGGCCTGGAAGTTGAGGCACCAAGGCAAAGCGGTACCCAAGTTGGTTGTAATGATCTGCATTGCACACAGTTGGTGTGCCAAATACTCAGGGGGTCTTTTCGGCACGAATTCAACTTTACGTTTGAATACAAAATATCAAGCTAACACCCATCAAGTTGGGCCCTCCTGTCCATTTTCGCCATTATGTCGCTGCCGTCGTGACTGCCATGTAGGCTTGTAGCATTGGCGCCTGCATCCATTACGCGTCTCCTTCTTCCCCAGAGTAGCAATCTATGGTCGCGGCCATGGCACGGAGCTGGGACGTGGACGATCCTGCTCAGCCCCACTCTCCTCCCTGTAGGCTTGCAACGTTGGCGCATGCATCCATTATGCGTCTTCTTCTTCCCTGGAGCGGTAATCTATGGTCGCGGCTATGTCGTGAAGCTGGACGTGGACGAACCTGCTCAGCTCCGCTCTCCTCCCCATCCCGAGTCGGAGCTCGCCCTCACCATGGCCGCACCCATTGCACGACGCGTGGACGAGAATTGGTTCCCTGTGAGATCTGTCACCGTGTTAACCATGCTCGGTCATGTTTTCCTCCTTCAGAATCCGAGCTCTCCATCATCGTGTTCACACCCACAGCAATTGTGCCACCCCTACTAAGGTTTCTGTGGTAGCTCACGTTATGCCATTTCGGACATGTAAGTGCATTCGGAGCTCGGCTCTAGCAACCCTTTGTTCAACCTGTAAGGAATTTGCTGAAGACTGCGTGCCACGCCAAGTTCTTCTGCTGATGCCTTCGGCTTCTGCCAACGTCCACCGCCGATGTGAGATTATTTAGTTACTTCAATACAAAATTTCGACCAATTTAACTTGTTGATGTATTCCTTGACAATTATAATATAATCGAGCACTAGAAATATTTTGTAATGTGCATGAGCAAGATCAGTAATATAATTGAACACTAGAAATTTTAAGGCACTATATATAAGGAGTAGATTAATATATATATAGAAGGTTCACCAAAGACACCACGGATCTGTTGTCTTACATGCAACGCATAGGTAATAATTAACTAAAAAAATAAAAGCAGGGCAGCAGCAGGAGGCCGGGACACGGAGACGCCTAGTAGGGCAGAGGCATCAGCATGAGGCAGGGACAGCCTAGTCGAGGGGATACAGGTCAGTCCTAACATAATCCTAGAGAAATTTGCCAAAGGCTACGTGTCGCGCCAAGGTAATCATCCTAGGCTATCTGCGTCCGACTCTGCCATGCCCACCGCGTGCTGGATCTTGCTGTCGAGGTCCACGTTGATTGCTCTGCCACACAATAGGCAAAATAGTCTCCCCCTATGGTAGAAACATATTTTCCCACACCGTAACTGCCTCACTATGTAGCGGCTCTTGTTGTCGCTAGATTCCTTGCTAGCGTCCACGTCATCATCATACTCCTGTTGATTTTTAAGAACATAACTTAGAATTCATACATATGATTGAATTGTATTACAACTCAAGAATTGACAACATATATGTAAGAGAATATTAAGTTGATATCAAAGAGAAAGCATCTCAGCAATAGTTTCATCGGTTCATATATCATTTCATCTCAACACAATAACAATTAATTGCATCAGAGTGTATGTAGAATAAAGATTGCGGCCTCATAAGTTCCTTCAGGGATGGCGTGAGCAAACCAAGTAACAATTGCACAACATATATATTTTTCTTGTACATCGCCCCAGGTTCGCTAACTCATCCCTGAAAAAATCTGACACAAATGTGTCTTCCTCTCTTTTGGGGCAAATTTGAATCATTGGCCACAATAAGAAATTGGAATGTAATCCTACAAAACAATATTCAGGGATATACATATTCAGGTACAAAAACAATCCTAAATATTGTAATTATAAATCAAAAAACAAACGATTAATCTCCAAGTACATGTTGAAAATACTTATGATCAAAACCATGCATATACATATGCATCATACGAATTATTCAAAGATCAGCAACAATTCAAGGATCATACATGTAGTTCCATATGAGAATGAATCAAGGGCCTCATAAGTTTTTTCATAGATGGAGTTGGCGAACAAAAGTACCAACAACACAACCTATATTGCTTTTGGTTCACCAACCCATCACTAGAAAAACAACACCAACATATGTGTCTCCCCTTACACTCATTTGGGGCAAATTTCAATCATTAGCCTCGGTGATCAAATGAAATGTAATTCTTATACACTATGAATACATGCATGCAATAACAATTCAAAGATCATAGTTCTATGAATGTAGAATAAATCTAGAGGCCTCATAAGTTTGGGGCAAATTTCTTATACACTAGAAAAACAACACCAACATATGTGTCTCCCCTTCCACTCATTTGGGGCATATTTCAATCATTAGCCTCGGTGAGCAAATGAAATGTAATTCTTATACACTATGAATACATGCATGCAATAACAATTCAAAGATCATAGTTCTATGAATGTAGAATAAATCCAGGGGCCTCATAAGTTTCTTCAGGAATGGCGTTAGTGAACCAAGTAACAATTTTACAACCTATATTGTTCTTGTACATCGCCCAGGTTCGCTAACTCATCCCTGGAAAAATCTGACACCAATGTGTTTGTCTCTCTTTTGGGAAAAATTTGAATTATTGTCCACAATAAGAAATTGAAATGTAATTCTACAAAACAATATCCAGGGATATACATATGCATTATACGACCCATTCAAAGATCAGAAACAATACAAAGATTATATATATAGGTTCCATATGAGAATAAATCAAGGGCCTCATTATTTTTTTCAGAGATGGAGTTGGAGAACCAAAATACCAACAACACAACCTATATTGTTTATGTACATTGCTGCCTCAAGTTCACTAACCATCCCTAAGAAAACAACACCATCAGATGTGTCTCCCTTGCACTCTTTTGGGGCAAAATTGAATCATTGGGCTCATTAAGGAATAGAAATGTAATGTTATATGCAGTTGTGTTTCAAAATCAGCACTCAACTAGCAAACCCTAAAACCCCTAAATAAAATGTTAAAGATCGATTAAATTTACAGCACAAGAATAACCGTATGAACAACAACGAGTTAAGAAAATTTAAATTTACTAGATGGCAGATGAGCAGATTGGGGTTTTGTGACTAGACGAATTGGGCTTTTCTGACTAGATGGCAGATGCATCAATCGACCGTTCGAACCCTATATATACTACCCTACTTCAAGAGCAAAAGACTCTACACATGATTGAGGAAATCCTATGTATGAACAGTGAAATCTGCGACTACGACTAGAGAAGCTAGCAATGTAGTACCTCGGACTCCTCATCAGGGACCTTCTCCTCAAACTCAACGTTATCTTCGATTGCGTCGATGATTTCTTGGATGGCGATGGGGTCGTTGATGTAGAGAACCGGATTGCCTCCACCTGCCGCATGCCCCTCATCCAAATCTACCGCTGCCACCACGACATTGTCGGCTACCTACTGCTCGACGATGATGGCTACTGGCTGGACGGATGAGCTCGAAGCCTCGACGTCGCGACGACGAGTGGCGTGCATGCCCAGAGAAGACGCCTCCGCCTGCTTGGCGATGACCAAGCCATCTGCTACTGCGCCTTCAACTGGTTCACCTCTAGATCGTCTCCACGTGTACGCTTCATGGTGCACCTAGGGAAGGCGGTGGTGCAAGAGAAGGAGCTTATGTGCGCGGTATGTGTAGATTGGAGTTTTCCGACTAGACAGATTGGGGAAAAGGACACAAGCTCATGGAAGAAGGCCAAGCGGGTTTATAAATAGTGGACCTTTAGTAGTCCTTGAGTGGGCACGTGTGGTGGGAGGGGGGATGGGGCTACTACGATCTCCACTTTTTGGTGAAACAACCACGATCTCCACTTTATAACTGCACTAAAAACACTGGCATGGCAGACCTCGATTCCACTACATGAAAGTGGCGCAGAACCAATAACTAGCAACATTAGGTCTCCTCGAGGGGCCCCCTAACGCGTGGAAGTTACTTGCGGTAGGGCCTAGTTGGAAGTGAGAATGAGAGCACGCTGCGTAAAAATATGATATGTCTTATTAAAATCAAGTGGCAGTAATTTGCAACGTCACATCGACAAACATGCACTCGATGACCCTGTTGCCATGTGCATGTGTTGTTGTGGTAGTAGTAATATTAGTAGGCTTTTCAGACGTGATTAAACATGACATGACCACTCGACGACTTTTTCCATGGACGGCTTTATGTTCCTTCTTGTAGAAGTCTCTCTGAGAGAGACGCCCATGCTATCTCACGTTGTACTGTGAAGGGCAGGACGTGTGCAATGATATGCATTGGATCACACAGGATCAATAGTTGGTGCGCACGATCCGCGTGATAACTATGACAACCAATCAGGACGTAGCAGCCAGAGTGAGCATAGGTTTGGGCTTTTACGAGAGAGAGAGAGGGGCAAAACTGAGTAGTATAAAAATGGAAAGTGAGTGTCTTATACAATGAAATGCTGCATCACCACACCTCATTGGATGTGTGTGTGTCAGGATGCATCATTGTGGTTTTGGAAAAGAACACATGGAGGGATGCCACCATATCATGTGTCCAACCATGTCCAGGAACCTTGGCAGCATGTTGGGATTCAACTGCAGCATGCATTCTACCACCAGCTTGAAAGATGTTGCATCACCACACCTCATTGAATGTGTAGACATGGCCTCAGAAAACGGATGGTCGAAAGATCAAGCACGAGTCGCACGAATGATGTGATCGACGTTTTAGTATCCACCTTTGCAATAATATCACCGACTGTGACGATCAGGGGTGGTGTAGCAATTAGGGATCATGTAATCACTAAAACCCTTATGGGGATAGGAGTTTTTTTGGATTTCTTGTTTTAATTCATATAATTATAAACTTAGTCTAAATTACTTTTTGCAATTATAAATGTAGAAATGGTTCTCCCTGATGCTACCTTCTCGATTGACGATTGGTTAGAAAGAGAGAAGCTCAAACTAGATGGGTCCCACTTTTCTGCGTGGGTTGCGCGTCTCCATGTTCTCCTTAGTGAGAATGAGTTGGTCGAATAAATATGCTATGATATGGATTTGGAGCATCCCTATTTATCTGAGACCCCAAAACAGCGGGAAGACCGATATTACCGTTGTGAGATGTCCACCTTCATTATACTGATGATGTGTTGCCGAATGGTTGATGAGCTGCACCCATTTGTGGATAATCTTTACCCTCATGTGTTGATGGTATAGCTTAGATCACATTTTGTGGACCAAGGTGCATATGGGAGCATGAGCTGATGGGAGATTTCCTCCCCATAAATATGGAAGAGAAAGCTTCACTAGAGAGCCACTTGGAGCGCATACATGATGCATACATAAGGCTTGCTTACTTCCGGTATCACTGGCTAGCGAACTCATTTGCAATAGGCGTGTTGCTATGGACGCTGCCGCCAAGCTAACAAGCACATGCCAGGACTTGCATCATGAGAGGAGATGGGGAAACACAGGATTTCCACGAGTTCATATAACATTTCAGGAATTTGAAAGTTGAACCAAATTGCTGTAGATGTCATCGATGATAAAGGTATATATTTGATATACTGTTTTATAAATTTTATAATCTTGCAAACACTTGTTGCAGTGCTAAAGTATGTGATACTTGTTCTGTTTTGGTGAAAACCGGTCCTTCTGCATGAGATCTACTTGCTGGAGAGGAGGTGATGTTGCATGTTGATGGCAAGCATGATGATGATGGACAATGACACTCTCCCTCGACTTTTTTCATTTATTTTATCATTTTTGGATGATTATTGTAATCAGTGGATTGTGAACATCTTTAGTGTGGCTCACGCTTCCTGAGACAGTTATTCATATTAGTTTGTAACAAACAATTGTTCTGCTTCTATGACTGATTTCTATTTGCGTTCATATGTTGTTCAATTATGTGTGAATTATCCTTGTTATCAAACTAATTGATAATGCATGAACATTTGTAAAATATTGGAATGCCTTGAAAAATACCCAACTTAATGACATATTCATTTTGAATGAAACCATTGTTTAAATTCGGAGTTATGTTGATAATACGTGAAAGTCATTTGATTTCTTGTCACATATGAATCATGCCCAAGTTCGACAAGATAACTAAACACCATGTATTGCGTGAATGCAAAGTGTTTGATGAATTGTTGAAGAAAATACATATTCGATGTATCATATTTCAACGAACTGGTGATTATCATTTTGTGATTGTTTGAATTTTCTAAAAGGTGTACCGAAGGAAACACGAGCATGAAACTATTTGATATGATCAATGTATTTCAGCATCCAAGGGTATTAAAGATAAAATAGAATCTAATTACTACAATTTGATCAATAGTAATGAAATTCGATGTTATAAGATTAGCATAAGAAATTGTGAAATGCAATACATTTCATACATCAAAGTGCAAAGCATCACAACGTGATATTTGTTATCAAGTGGGTGAATAGATGGCACCAAATAAATCGTCGTAGTATAAATGTAAAGACCATTATTTAGAAATAGCAAACACTCATCAGGAATAAAGTGAACCATCTGAATTCATGAGATCGACATCATATCTTGTATGCATTGTCGTGGAAGTTTTGGGGTTATTTGATATCACCAAAACAATAGAGAACAAGTCTCTATAGAGTATTCATTGGAAACTATGAATATGAAATGCATGGATGGGAGAAAAACAAAGGCAAAACTAGTGTTGCTTAAAATTTGGTGCATTCTCGAGAAATTTTATGTTCTCGACTACAATGTTAATGGAAGATAGTGAAAAACACAATGAGCATTCAAAACCCTGCATCAGAGTGTTGAGAAGCGCAATAGAAAAGCATTCATGAACGATTCTCTCCATAAAGGAAAGGATCAATGATAATGATCATTGTGTTTTCCTCACTAATGTTTTTACTAAATAAAGTAGGATTCATAAATGTTCCCCACATCTTGTATGGAAACATTTGTGAATCACTTGTCATGTTACCGAAATATGGCATACCTACGAACTACAACGGAAAGTAATGGTGAACTAAAATTACGAGAAATCCTAGAGGAAAATTCACTAAAGATTAGAAAGCAAAACGTTGCTGAATCATACCAAGCAAAAGGGTTGCTTGATATTTCCAAAGGACCACAAGGTCATGATGGAAAGAGTGAAAGAAAAAATCACGATTTGTCATGAATAATGTATTGGAAAAATTCGAAAGAATTTGATTCAAGAAGTGCTAAAAGTCTAGTTGATTTAATACTAGTAAGGTACTAGCATCTCATGATAAAACTCTTAGTTTGATAAGTGATCAATGATTATGAAATTATTAAAAATATTGAGAAGATATGCAATTTTCATGAAATTGAGTGGGAGCTCTAAAGCCTTCCTAAAGCAATATATGAATGACACATTTTTTTGAGTGGGAGTAATAGATGTCTCATACTCAAATGTATGGGAAACATATTTTGAGTGGGAGTAATGTAAGTTTAGGACTAGAATATGTTGGAAACATATTTTGAGTGGGAGCTCAATAATTGATTCTTAGGTGTGCATGACTGATACGTCCATTTTGCATCACTATTCTATGTCATAATTCACTATTATTCATTGATATATTTCGTATTAAGAGGTGATACTTATGTTATTTCATCTGTTTTTGCATGGTTGATAACTTTTGGAGCATGGACAGCTACAGTCAGGATTCTGATGGAAAAGGTGTTGTTTGGAGGCAAAATTTGCGAAGATTAGAAAATCCGGGAAAATATACGGAAAATCCTATTTTTCTAGAAGACGAAGGAAGCCAGAAGAGGGGCTGGAGATGGGCCACAGGGGGCCCACACCACCCCCTGGCGCGGGCCAGCCTAGGCCACGCCACCAGGTGGTGTGGCTGCCCTGGTCCACCCCTGGCACTCCCCGCTGGCGTATATTATCCTCCCGAAACCCTAAGACTCGAGGAGAGACCACAGAAAGATTCTCTCGCCTCTACGGGGCGGAAAACACCGAGTGAGAAAGATCTCTCCGGCAGACAGATTTCTTCCGGGGGAGTTCCTTCCCGGAGAGGGCAGATCATCGCCATCAACACCAACATCAAGCTGGACTTCATCGGGGTCATCATCATCATCACTACCATCATCACCATCAGCACCCTCATCACCATCTCCATATTGCTGTAACAATTGAATTGAATCTTGCATAGTTCATAGGGGAACCTTTCCCGGTGTTAATTACTCTTTGTAGTTGATGCTATTGAGTGAACCATTGAATTATTGTTTATGTTTAGATTGTATACATCATTATTCCATCTCTGATCAGGATCCATATGATGTCTTGTGAGTAGTTCATTTTGTTCTTGAGGACATGGGAGAAGTCATGTTGTTAGTAGTGGAGTTGTGTTGAGAAAGATTCGATAGTTTGATATTTAAGTTGTGGTGTACTTCTTCTAGTGGTGTCATGTGAAAGCCGACTACATGACACTTCACCTATATGGGCCTAGGGGAATTCATTGTGTATTTGGATACTAATCGTAGGGGTTGCTGGAGTGACAGAAACCTGAACCCCCGTTAGGAAACCATTGCACAAGGGACGTAAGGATCTTAGAGTTTAAAGTTGTGGTTAGGTTTCTACCTTAATTACTTTCTTGTAATTACGGATGTTTGCAAGGGGTATAATCACAAGTATGTATTAGTCCTAGGAAGGTCGGTACATTAGCACAGGTTCACCCACACAACACTTAGCACGCTAAAGAAGATTAATCAACTATATGAAGCGAAAGCACTTGACAGTCTTCCCATGTGCCCTCGAGAATGTTTGGTCATCTTAAGTAATACAACTGGCTTGTCCTTTGCTACATAAAGGATTGGGCCACTTGCTGCATTTATTCCTACTGTCTTTTGTTTACTCGTACTTTGTTTACTTGCTTTATCAAAAACCCCTAAAAATCTGTTCGCTAAGTATTTGTAGAGAATTCCTGATCCATACCACTAGCCATCACCTTCTGCTCCTCGTGGGGTTCGACACTCTTACTTAACGAAAATACTGCGATACACCCCCTATACTTGTGGGTCATCAAGACTATTTTCTGGCGCCTTTGCCGAGGAGCGAAGCGATATTGGAGAGTGGAACTAGTAAAGGAAACTTCTACTGTGAGTATTGTTTACTACTGTTAGTTGCTTTTTCGTTATGGATAATTCACTGAGTTTCTTATTTGGTAATGCTACTACCACTGCTAAGGTAGTAGATAAGCCACCACCGGCTGAGAATGATGTTTTCAAAATACCTACAAGAATTACTGATCGGGTTATGGATAACTACTATGTTGGGGATGGAACTATCCATCCCGGTGATCATTTGCTCTTTATACATGAATTATGCGGGTTGTTCAAGTGTGCAGGTATTACTACAGATCAAGTTAAGAAGAAGTTATTCTCATTATGGCTAAAAGGAAGAGCCGAGGAATGGTATAAGCTGCTGAAGAATGGTCAAGCTCTGGAATGGGAGGAAATAGTGTCTCTCTTTTATTCAAAATTTTATCCTCCTAGTGAGATTCATAAAGATCGGAATCAAATATACAACTTTTGGCCTCTTGATGGAGAGAGTACATCTCAAGCTTGGGGGAGATTGAAGTTACTAATGCTCAAATGTCCCATTCATGAGCTCCCCAACAATATTATATCAATAAATTTTATGCAAGGCTCCATGTACATGATAAAGATTTACTGGATGCTTCTTGTGCTGGATCATTCACTCGTATGGAAGAAGAAGCTAAATGGGATCTTCTGGACCGTATTCAGGATAATGTTGAATCTTGGGAGAATGACAAAGGTAGAAAGTCAGGTATAAATTATGATTATTAATGCATTGAATCTTTTATGGGAACTGATGACTTTCAAAATATTAAAAATGCTTATGGTCTAGACTCTCAAGCTATTGCTTCTTATTTTATGGCTTTTGCTTCCTACATTGAAGTGCCTAAAGAGAAGTGGAATAAGTATCATGAACCTTATAAAGATATTGCTAAGAGTGTTCCTGCAAGAAATACTGAAGTTTATACTGCTAATTATGTTTTACCTGAACCTTATATTGAGAAAATGCCTTTCCCAGTTAAGATAAAGGAACATTCTATGATAGCTAGTACGGTTAATGAAAGTACACATAAAGCTATTGAACCTGATAAACAAATGGTTGATGAACCTATTATAGCAAATGTGAAACACTTTGTTATTAAATATGTAGAAGAGGGACACCGTATCCTTTGTAAGGATACCTCTAATATTGTCTCACAAAGTAGTATCATAAGAGCTAGTATTCCTGTGTTTTCTGTTAGAATAAGTGATCATTGTTATGATGGCCCTTGTGATAGTTATATTGTTAAGTTTATGCATGATACTAAAAGTTATTTTGAGAGAGGGAAAAATGTTCTTATGCATCTCAATAATATCAAGTTTCCTCGTTTTATGCTGAATGTTTTTATGTTGCACTTCTTTTGCCTTCTTATGCTAGTAGCCTCTAGTTTCAACAACTTGTTTACAAAATTCCCTTGCATAGGAAGTGGGTTTGATTTAAATGTGTGTATTTTTGCTTCTTAATGCTCTCTTTCACTTCAATTCATATTCCTGAGTGAGCATCTTCAAAATTATCATGCCCATCTTAATGGCTATAAAGAAAGAGATTTTTGGGAGACAACCGAATTTGTTTTTGCTTTCAGTTTGCTTTTGTTTCTTTGAGTCTTGGAAGTTATTACTTCGGTAATAACCGCTCCTTATCCTTTTTGTTTGGTTTTTGTGTCAAGATCAACCTCTAATGAGAGAGAAGTAATATTTGGGGAAGTTGCTGTCCCGAGACAGATTTTTGTGCTTCACCGTAAACATTCTTGAGAGATCTCTGTAGGTCGGTTTGAGATGTAATTTTTTGTGCTTCTGCCAAAGGTTGTTGTTTAAGTTTATATAGTTTCGCACTTTTTCATTTGAGCAACGAAAGATTTTCGAAAAAATTGATCTTTACCTGATGGTCTGTTTTGGCAGATTTTGTCACTCTTTCATTTGCTTCTTTAATCGATTTCCTTTTTAAATTATTTTTGGGTTTTCGGAAGGAGTTGCTACAGTAGCTTATGTTTTGATGGTTTTCAATTGAATTTGTACTTAAAAGGTTTTATCACTTTACTTATATTAATGTTGCTAATAAGAACTGTGTGAAGTTTTGTGTGAAACAAATTTCCAGGAAGTGGAGATAATGGTGTAATAAGGAAGAGAAAGGTTTTATGACTCAAGTAACAAGTGTATGAAGATGAAGATATTGATGTTATTCAAGTGATGACTCCGGAAGAATCTACTAGATACCAAATTCAGAGAACTGCAGAGTCTGTTTTCAAATAGGTAACAGTTCTGATAAAAAAATGTTCCACGGAAATACTATACAACTATACTTTTGCAGTTTTTAGGCAATAAGGGAAGTTACGAAGTGAAAAAGGGACGGAAACGGAGCCAGGGTGTCTCACACCACCCTGTGGCGCGGGCCCTCCCCTAGCCGTGCCAACAGGTGGTGAGTCCACCCCGGACTCCGCCTCCGACTCGTTTTCTCCCAGTACCTTCCTTTTGTTATGAAACTTCGTAATATATAATCCCCCGGATCCCCCGAGGTTCGTGTATCGTGTTTTCATCGTGTTTTCGTTTCGATCTGTTTCTGCCAGGAACTATCTTTGAAGGTTTAGAAGCACAATGGTGTCCGCCAAGGATAAGGGGAAGGAACCTATGGAGGAAGATCTTCAAGACCCCAAGCAGGGGCTGGTACCTTTAGTCACTTGCCCTGCATCAACGGAAGCCCTACGAGTCACTAAGGAGTTCTGCGATAAGTATCGAGACTTGAGGAGGAAGGTGGACATGCTTCAATGGGAGAATAATAGGCTTCGCAAGATGCTGGAAGATTACCTCACGTCAACTAAGAAAATATTACCACCACCACCGAAGGAGTAATTCGTCATCAGGTTTGGCATCCCCTTGGTTTGTTCCAAGCTTGGGGGAGTGTCGCGGTATCACATCACTATCTTCTATCTTTTTACCTTATTTGTAGAGTCATATCATGAATAGAGAAGTTATTATGTAGTATGATTTGCATTATGGAAGTGTCCCCTCTCTTGTTAGATATGTATCCCTTGGTGTGAGTTGCCGTTATGAAATATTAATGAGAAGTTCTATCATTCACTCTTTTTCATATCTTATATTAGTTTTCAATTCAAGGTTATATGATTGATCTTGTTGTTAGTATTGGTACCACTTTGGGATCATTGAGTTAATTTTGTTGGTTTTGGCAAACCTGGCTCGGTCAGTAGCAACACTATTTTTGAGAGTTGAATGAAAAGATAGAAGTACTCTAAAGAAAAATAATTTCATCATCTTTCTTTCTTGATTTGCTCATAAGTCTAGTATTCTCTAGTTAAGATCTTTTGTGCTTCCAAGGAAGATTGCATGTTTATCTTTATCGCTTGTATGTTTGTTTGTTTCCTTCAACTCTTGTACTTGCTACCCAACCTTGCTAGCCAAAAACTTGTACTGAGAGGGAATTCTTCTCGTGCATCCACTTCCTTAAACCAAAATCTTTGCCATTTGTGTCCACCATACCTACCTATTAGCATTATTGCTATTCCAAGTAAATTCTTGTTTTATCTACCTCCCAAATTAAACTTCTTATGTGAAAATTAGTGATTAAAGTTCTCACGAACTTGATGGCACACTTTATTTTCTCGCATTTAATAAACTTGAACCATTGGGTCCTTCTTTGTTGCGTATATGCTTGCACTTTATGAGTTGAAGTTTGCAGAACCATGTATCATGGGGACCGCTTTCAACACTTCATTGGTACTTGTACCTAGTTGATATCATGTTCTTTTGCTTATGGATCCTGGCGGTGTGAAATAAAAGTAGAACTTGTAAGATCATGGAGTTTATATGTGTGTTAGAGAAACGCCTGGGCCGCTAGCCTAAGCCATGCCTAATCATGGTGGAAACTTGAAGCATAACTATAGTGAGCATTCTATGAAGCATCCTCAATAAAAACCTATGCAAATAGCAAATAAAAAGATCGCTGAGATGCTCACTGTCTGCTTGCCTTGTCATTTTGATTATGGCATATCTCCTGTGTCATGTGCAAGGGGTACCCCGTTGGCGGTTCTCAATCATACACATGTATTTACAATGACAAGATCTTGCTCGTGACTGAAGTTGAGTAGCATGAGGTTTGGTACTCATAAGTAAGGGGCATGTGACTTCAATTTATAACTTGTCAAGCATATCCTCTTAGATGTGTCTCTTTAACCTTAATCACCTAAAGATGCCTATGATAGGGGCAATGAGAGCTGAAAGCTAGTAAGTATCATAATTTTTGGGAGCTCTTTATGAGACTTGCAATCCCTGCTTCCCTCTACGAAGGGCATTTCTTTTACTTTTTAGTTGAGTCAGTAAACCTACTCCCTTCTATCTCAGCAAGTATTTTGAGTTGTTGTGTTTCATTCATTCATATGATGATTTATTCAAATCATGTTTCTTATGTTCCTTGTTTTTCACACTGGTCTTATCTTGATGTTTACTACTTTGAAAGCTATCATTGAAAACCAGCTATTTGTGAATTCCAGCAAATTATCAACTATTCTTCGACCAAGAGCTAAGTTTGCCATTACCAATTATGATTCACTTTATGTATCTTTATTGTGTTTCCTTTAATCATTGCAAGTTGAGTTATATAATAGTCAGTTGTCTTCTATTATGATCTATGTATTGATGAATATGATGCTTCTTGTCCGTATTATTTTATCGACTCTTCACTCCATAAACCTGAGGCCATGTTTATTGAGCTCAGTTTCGCTTGGGAACAAGCGAAGTCTAAGCTTGGGGGGAGTTGATACGTCCATTTTGCATCACTATTCTATGTCATAATTCACTGTTATTCATTGATATATTTCGAATTGAGAGGTGATACTTATGTTATTTCATCTGTTTTTGCATGGTTGATGACATTTGGAGCATGGACCGCTGCAGTCAGGATTCTGATGGAAAAGGTGTTGTTTGGAGGCAAAATTCGCGAAGATCAGAAAATCCGGGAAAATATACGGAAAATCCTATTTTTCCAAAAAGACGAAGGAAGCCAGAAGGGGGCTGGATATGGGCCACAGGGGGGCCACACCACCCCCTGGCGCGGGCCAGCCTAGGCCGCGCCACCAGGTTGTGTGGCCGCCCTGGTCCACCCTTGGCACTCCCCTCTAGCGTAGATTATCCTCCTGAAACCCTAAGACTCGGGGAGCGACCACAGAAAGATTCCGCCGCCTCTACGGGGCGGAAAACACCGAGTGAGAAAGATCTCTCCGGCAGACAGATTTCTTCCGGGGGAGTTCCTTCCCGGAGAGGGCAGATCGTCGCCATCAACACCAACATCAAGCTGGACTTCATCGGGGTCATCATCATCATCACTACCATCATCACCATCAGCACCCTCATCACCATCTCCATATTGCTGTAACAATTGAATTGAATCTTGCATATTTCATAGGGGAACCTTTCCCGGTGTTAATTACTCTTTGTAGTTGATGCTATTGAGTGAACCATTGAATTATTGTTTATGTTTAGATTGTATACATCATTATTCCATCTCTGATCAGGATCCATATGATGTCTTGTGAGTAGTTCATTTTGTTCTTGAGGACATGGGAGAAGTCATGTTGTTAGTAGTGGAGTTGTGTTGAGAAAGATTCGATAGTTTGATATTTAAGTTGTGGTGTACTTCTTCTAGTGGTGTCATGTGAAAGCCGACTACATGACACTTCACCTATATGGGCCTAGGGGAATTCATTGTGTATTTGGATACTAATCGTAGGGGTTGCTGGAGTGACAGAAACCTGAACCCCCGTTAGGAAACCATTGCACAAGGGACGTAAGGATCTTAGAGTTTAAAGTTGTGGTTAGGTTTCTACCTTAATTACTTTCTTGTACTTATAGATGTTTGCAAGGGGTATAATCACAAGTATGTATTAGTCCTAGGAAGGTCGGTACATTAGCACAGGTTCACCCACACAACACTTAGCACGCTAAAGAAGATTAATCAACTATATGAAGTGAAAGCACTTGACAGTCTTCCCATGTGTCCTCGAGAATGTTTGGTCATCTTAAGTAATACAACCGGCTTGTCCTTTGCTACATAAAGGATTGGGCCACTTGCTACATTTATTCCTACTGTCTTTTGTTTACTCGTACTTTGTTTATTTGCTTTATCAAAAACCCCTAAAAATCCGTTTGCTAAGTATTTGCAGAGAATTCCTGATCCATACCACTAGCCAGCACCTTCTGCTCCTCGTTGGGTTCGACACTCTTACTTATTGAAAATACCGCGATACACCCCCTATACTTGTGGGTCATCAATGACACATTAAGAATAAAGGCGCAAGTACCAATAAATAATGAGTTGTAGGGATTAAAAGTTGAAAGTAGGTATATTTCAATATTATGTTGTATTCCTAAAAGGGATTCTGAAATAGTTTCGGAATAGGAATGATTAAGGAATGGTCCTTGGTCACTCGAATTAGGAATATCACTAAGTTAAACAACAGTGATTGAAAGAAAGAAAAGGATGATCGTCATCCATTATGTTGAGACAGATGTTTTGTCTTATAAACCATGATTAGAACTTACAACAATATATGATCCAAGAAGAAACATTTGGAAGTGATTAAGCATGAATCACTGAACATTGAGCTAATTTTTCCATAGTGTCTGTATGAGAACTGTAGATGTGTTTTCAAGTATATGAAGGGTGACATAGCTTATAACATAAAGGGTTATGTTATGAGGGCATATGTTAACCTTGAAAGATCGAAAAATTCTTATATCCATAATACCGACTGAAGTCAGGAAGGAAGAGAGGTGGTAAAATATTGAAAACTGCACATAGTACACTAGTTTTTTGATGATGATATTTATAATAAAATATAAGGGTACCATCTAACATGATGTATAATTTTGTGGCCAGACTAGTTCATCATTACACAGAGGGTGTGTCCTAGGGCACAGTGCCCATGAGAAAGCTTGTTTTGGCTGATCTAACGTCACTCCTAGATCCTGGAAACCGACCTCACTCTGTTGCCATGACTACGATGCATACACAAAGATGTTATCAAGTGATGATAAAGTATTAATGTCAATTATGGTGACATTAGTAAGTTGCAAAGGATATGGGGCGGGAAAGTCCAGACCCATGACTCAACCTCTTCCATGAGCAAGCATGATCAGAGGTGCCAGGTTATATGGTCCTGATGATTGGTAAACAAATGCAGCTATTTTATTTATATTCTAGTGAAAGTGGGATACTATTGGAAATATTCCCTAGAGACAAATAATAATATGGATTATTATCATATTTCATAAATTTTATGATTAAGTTTTGTATCATGCTATAACTGTATTGAAAGGAAACATTAATACACGTGTGATATATAAACAACCAGTAGTTCCCGGTGAATCTCTAGTCACTGGTTCATTGGTGAAACTGATGATCAAGGTTTCCTGATCATGTGACATTTATTCTAGTTGACAATGGAGTCACCTAGTTATGAGAATGATATGGTGATCTATACCCAACCTAAGCATCATGACCCGATCATGTAACAAAGTTCAAGTTATGATGATTAGAAAAGACCTAGTGTCCAATTTCTTAGACCGTGAGACCATATCAATCACAGTCACCCGGGGATACTTAGATAGCATCAAACGTCATCTGGTGATACGGTGATCTTAAAGGTGTGTTCAGGTATTCAAAAGTACATGTAGAGGCAATATGCGTCAAGAGTGGGATTTGTCCATCCATGTGACAGAAAATATACTCGAGGGCCGACTCCGAGAAATAATATCCAAAAGTTGCAAAGCGTGTGATTTGATCACGGGGATATCACTTATCGGGAATGAGTCAAATAGCATTTTTCGGTTATGATATTGATCACGACATGGTGACATCATTGATCATATCTTAGACAATGCAAGTATCGGATACAGAAGGAATATGACACGACGTTCATGGTTCCATGATGAAAGATTCGTGGAATGCACAGGGGCCATCATGGCATCCAGGTCCTGCTAATGATCATTGGTACGAGAGGGTCTTGACCAGGTCTGGAGTGTTCCAGAAATGTGGGTTATAATTTTTAAAGGCTTGATGATGCATAGAGAGCGTTTTGGTATCATTAGAATCACCAAAGAAAAGAAAACGAGAATTCCGGAATGGTTTCGGTAAGGCCATAGGATGTCTGGAGTGGGGTGGAAGGAGTTGCATAGCCACGAGGATTGAATAATATGTAAGTAAATGTTAAATATTGATTTAATCATTTATTTATAATTATTTAATAAAATAAAAATGAATTAAAAGGTCAAATAACTAATTTGCTAAAATCCGGAGAGAAAAGGGCCCATGAGGGAAAATACCAAAAGGGAGAAAGGGAGGAGGGGCCACATGGGCCGCATGCACCCGCCGGTTGCACCCATGGGGGCCTTGGCTGGCCGGCCACCCCTCCCCCTCCCCTCTCCCTTTTGTTTAGTACCACATGGCTAAGCTAATTAGCTATGGGGTAGTTTTTCCCCTATATATTGTGAGGTATTTTGACAAAATAAATACACAATAATCAATAAAAGGTTTCCTCTCTTTTCGGGAGACCTCCAATCGATTCTCTCTCTCTCTCTCTCTCTCGTGACCGTGGTCCCAAGTCTGGATCGCGCGAGCAGGAGTCTTCTTCACCGTGGAGCACCGTCATGATGCGGGATTCGGAACCAGAAGCTCTACTTCTGCAACTTCTACTGGATCGGAGGAGCGGGAGTCATCATCAGCCACCGGACATGTCTAACTCCCTCGAAGGTGCAACACTTGGTGCACTGGAAGTCGTTGGAGCCGCAGGATCCATCAGGACTTCAACACGACCCTGAGGTCATCTTAGGTATGACAACATCAACCATGATCTCCCAATCATTAACGATGCTTTTCGGTCTTCAAGAGTAAGTTCGCGAAAACCCCCTCCCATTACTGCATTACTAATAGATAAGTCATGGCATTAAGGTTCTTGGCATAGGGAAAAATTATTGTTTTCATGCACGAACCCCTACAAACATGTCCCGCACCGTAATCTTGCCTGGCGTGCCCTTTCCCTCGAAGTACTCATTGCATTCCCATGGTTTCATAATCGGGTGAAAATGAAGAACACGGGGGGGGTGAATGGATGGGAAGCATCTAAACATGCACTATGTTTTTCTGAGTCAAGAAGTTGTTTGGAAGAACTGACGAGGCTCGTGGAGGTGATGACGTCGCATCTAGTTATGAGTCCTTCAACCGGGCTTCAGTAAAAACCTACTAGAATAGCTTAGAATCATCATTGTCCTTGCTCGGTCCTTCCATTGCAAGGGAGCTCGTGGAAGTTTGGACAGCATCTTGATTTCGTTTTTTAGAAAAGAGGAAAGATCGATGGTGGAAGGCGAAACAGGAAGAAGAACAAGCACTCCCAAACTTCACGGTGAACTAGATAGGAAAGATTCATGGTGGAGGAGGGGAACGGCAATGCTTCGCCTAGAGGTAGGGGAATATGGAACTGGGGATAGAGAGTATAGGGGAGGTTGAATAAAATGAAAACGGAATTGTCCTCCTTTGCTCCAGTTCCTATCAGCATAGTAGAATGTAGGGGTAGTTGTAGGACTAGTGATCCACATATAATAATATTTTCTCTGTTCTCTAAATGCCACCTTTTTACTTTCCATGGAAAAGAGAAACATGAGTTTTGACAACTTTTTGAAAAGACACATGAGTACAAACATTCTTAGCTTTCAAGTCAAATGATCAAGGTAAATCTTGGCATGGTAAATAATATTGCCACTAGGAGTTTTCCCCTAGTACAAAATGGGAGTTTCCAACCATTAGAGAAGAAACTATTTCAATTTTCAAATGGACAAGAATGTGTTTTCTATAAACCAACTCTCCATCCTCAAAAGAGTGTACTTCCAAACATTACACGTAGATTCAGAAAAAGTAGTATAGTACTTGTTTAATACATAAAAATAAGGGACTCCTGTGAGCATGCAACCATTGACAGAAGCCAAATAAATAAATATAGTTCAACGCATCAAATATCTAGACTTTAATGTGTCGATTAAATTGGTTAAGTCGAATTTTGTATAAACACGCTTTCATGGACACATTTTGAATCTAGATGTACACTCTTTTGAGAACGGAGGGGAAGAATATGTATTTTGTGTTAAATATTTAATTTGTGAATGCTTTCTTTGTTTATAATAAACTTGTTTTTGAACATAAATTGTTTGTACATAAGGTTTGACCTTTCATTCACATAACCATATGTCCTTCAAAGATTCTTTTTCAAACTCTTAGACTGTTAATTTATTTTTGGTTTATTCAAGCTCTCACAAAAGCACCCTAATTAATTCATAAAATTTAAATCTATAATTTGTTCTCGTGATTTATTTAGTGTGTCACTAGTATTTGTTTTGCAGACAATAAATAGAGAATATATTTCCGATATTTGCCACGGAGAGTTCTAAAAATTGAAGTTCTTAGCTATGCAAGAACTTGGCATGGTGGTGTTCCCATATTTGGTACATGGGTGCTTCTTGGCATGGTGAACAATAATGTTGCTAATGGGAGTTTCCAACTTATAGGAACAAAAAAATCAATTTCCGAAATGACATGAATGTTTTTTCTCTAAAGAAAGCACGAAGAATGGCTCAGAACGCCACAAGCCTTCTTTTCAGACATAGTGTGGACCATGATTCATTTACGAATAATTGTCATGTTTTATAAGTTATCAAGCTTCCTAGCTTGCTTCACCCACTTAAACAAATTTAAGACGATTTATCAATTTTAGCTAAAATTTGAAATACAAGTAAGTGGTAGATTGAACTTAAAGTTCTTGAACTATCATTTGAATGTACCCACCACGTAGTCAATATACCCAAAACCAACGAGATTTTTGGAAGATTTGATTTGTTGCTTAGAATTTGCATGTAGAAAATTTTGACCTTGATTTGAAAATGATAAAATTAAAATTAAAAAATACTTCACACGATGTCCTGTAGCTTGCACCGCTTGCCCTGGAAAATGGTAATCATGAGTGTTCACAACTTTTAAAAAAATCTTCTTCACAATATGGCCTATAATGTATGAACATTGTTAGACTTCAAGCCAAACAAGAAGGTTAAATGGCCATATGTACATCATACTTTTTGGTAATGTTCCCATATTTGTTAGATGGGTGAATCTTGGCATGGTGAACAGTAATGCTACCAATAATGTGGGTTTTGTAACATTTAGGAACAGAAAACCATTTTAACTTGTCAAAGTGAAAATAATGTTTTCCTTTAAATTAAGCCTAGTTAATTTGGAATACCATAAGCCTAGTTCCTAGACAAAGTTTGGATCATGTTTCACTTATGATTACCAAGTTTTATGAGTTCTTAAGATACCTAGCTAACTTCACCCATTTACAAGAATTTAAGCTTAGTTGCCAATGTTAGGTAAAATTTGAACCCAAAAGTAACTAGTAGGTTGATCTCAAAGTTCTATAAATATCTTTTGAAGGTACCCACCAGAAAGTCAATGTATCAAAAAGCACCAAGGTTTTTTGAAAAATTCCACTTCTTTCTAATAATTTGCATCTACAAAATTTTGAATTTGCTTTGAAAACAATCAAACAAAAACAATACTCCCTCCAATCCAGAAAAAGTATCACTCATCTAGTACAAAGTTTGTACTAGCTTAGTACAAAATGAATGACCCTTACTAATAATAAAAGAATTCACACTATGTTCTCCTACATGTACTACTTTCCATGAAGATAAACTTGAGTTTTGACAACTTTTTGAAAATAAACATGATTATTGACATTCTTGGATTTCAAGTCAAACAACCAAGCTTATGGCCATATCGACATCATACTTTATGTTGATGTTACCATATCCAAGAATTTACATGCTGAAAAATTTGGCCATATTTTGAAAACAATCAAAGATAATAAAAAAAGAGTTGATGTTTACCATGCCTTCTACATGTATTACTCGCCATGAAAATGATAAACAAGAGTTTTGACAACTTTTGAAGATTCTTGGGGTTCAAGCTAGACGACCAAGCTCATGGCCATATACACATCATAGTTTATGCTAATGTTCCCATATTTGGTACTATAGATTGGTTAATCTTGGCATGGTAAACAATGTTTCCACTAGAAGTTCCCCTTGTTAAAAAAAACTAGGAATTTCCAACCATTAGGAAACGAATGAATTTCAATTTTCCATGTGATAAGAATTTATTTTATGAAAAGCAAGTATGAAGAATATGTATTATTTGTTAAAAATGAAGAGAGAGAAGGGACTATGAGCACAAAGGAGGAAGCGATGAGGTGGAATTTAAGGCAGTGCAATGTCTAAGCAAAGTTGCGATGGGTTCCAGACACGAGGTACATGGTACATTGAGTAGTAGTAGCAAATTTCAGGACCTACTATATATATGCACGCCTTGCTATTGACTATAAGGCATGTAGGTTCATCAGTTATTAACTTTAATATGGGACCATGTTTGTGGATAACTAACCGTGAGGGACCAAGTTTAGGTGTGTTTTCCTTTAAGGTTCTGACGAAACTAACAGAAATTTGTCACGTACCTAGGGAAACAAATATAGAGAGTTCACGCGTATCTAGCAAATCTGAACAGAATTCATCGCGTATTTGAAGAAACTCCTCGAATTAGGATTTCTCGTTACTATATTAATATATAAATCACACGCACAGTACAAGAGTTTGGAACTAACGAAATGCCGAGGCAACAGCAAAAACATGTCCAAAAGAAAATAAATGAAATAGCACAAGGATGAACAAACACTTCATCCAACCATTAACTTAACAGCATGAGTTTACATATATAGGACTCGCTGCTGAAATACTGCAGGGATGGCGCCCACATCGCCAATGGTAGCACGTTAGCCACTGGCACCAACGCCAGCTTCGGCGCCACCGCTGGCTCCGACTCTACACCACTGCATGCTCCTGACCCATCGGCACCTCCTAAGCCATTGAAAGCTCCGTGAGAACCCTGTGGATGAAGTTGTCAATGTTGGGTAACTTGTCCCATTAGTTGTTGAAGATGTGGGCATCGGTGAACACCACCATATCGCAATCGAAGTGGAAAGTGTGGATTTGAAGGAGAGGGGCATCCGTGAAGTTGACAAACTTGATCGTCAACGTCTCGTCCGGATTGTTGGAGGGGTCGTAAATATGGTACTTGTTGCCGTGGACTTAGCCAGCATTGAGGCAAGCGCATGCTAGCGGACACTGTTTTCTCCAGATTGAGAAGGCCCAAATTGTTAGGGCATTGTCCCCTCTGCGGCGATGTCCTTGTCTTCTCGCTCAGGTACAGCGGGCGGCAACCGGAAGGTGGCCATGGATGCGTAACAGGGACGGAGATGGTTGCTACAAGAGGGGGATTGGAGATGTTTTGATGCTATAGGATTGTTGGCAAGGGGAGAATAAATAGGAAGGAGGTGATCCGAGTTTAATGTGGTAGATTAGCAGAACCAGAGGGTCAATCAATATCACTGCTGAAGCTGGCGTGTGTGGCAAATTTTGCTGATGGGGATTAAGGAGAAGCCAATGGAATGGAACACTGACTCTGCTCCCAATACTCGATGACACAATCATAATTTTGAAGTACCTCTGAGGCGATTGCGACCCACACATACACAAAAGGCAAAGGATAGCAACAAAAAGTATCTTTCACAATATAAAACGTCAATTTTTTTAAAAAGTGCCAATTGTTTGTACATAAGGTTTTCATTTTCATTCAAATAACTACATGCCCATCAAAAAGTTTTTTCAAACTGTCGGATGGTCAAATTATGTTTGATTTTTTATAGCTTTCACAAGATCACTCATAATTTACTCATCAAATTTCAAAGAATAATTATTTTCACGTGATTTATTTAGTGTGTCACTAGTAAATATTTTGTAGACAATAAATTGAAAAAACATTTCTGACTAAATATTTATTTTATTAAGAGCAAACATGGTGAATATGGCTCGTAATGCCACAAGCCTAGTTTCTAGACAAAGTCTGGACCATGTTTCACTTACGATTACCAAATTTTATGAGTTCACAAGCTTTCTAGATAACTTCACACACTTAAACTAATTTAAGCCAATTTATCAATATCTGGTAAAATTTCAACTACGAGTAAATGGTAGATTGCACTTAAAGTAATACAAGTATCTTTTGAAGGTACCCACTAGGCTGTCGATATATTGAAACCCAACAAATTTGTTAAAAGATTCAAATTTTTGCTAAGAATTTATATGTAGATAAATTTGACCTTGATTTGGAAAAAAAAAGACATCGCATGATGTCCTCTGACTTTTACTCCTTGTTGTGAAAATCATAATCATGAGTATTAAGAACTTTTGCAAAAAAAACAAGTTGCCTCAAAATATGGCCTACCATGTATGAAAATTCTTAGGCTACAGGCTGAATGACAAGGGTAAATGGCCATATGGGCATCACACATTATGGTGTAACACCCCTAGTTTTAATGAATATCTAATTAGGGTTTGAGTGTGCATAGCATGAGCATCATATTTGAAAATGCATGAAAGTGAAGAAAATATGCAAAACCCTAACTCCCTTTCCTCTTTGAAAATCAATGGAAATGGTTTTTATTATTTTGAAAACTACCAAAATGTTGGAGCCCAAATGGATTAAAAGGGCGTCACAATATTTCAATAGTTTTACAAAAACCTCTAGTACTTTTAAAATATTCAAAACAGAAAAGATTCTTAAAATACAAAAGATATAAATGAGAAAAGAGACTTGGAAAAAAGGTTTTGCAAAAAAAAGGAAACCGAGCTTCCCAGGCCGGCCCAAACCTTCTCCCTCGCTCCCTGTCGCTTAGGGTGCAGCGCATAGTAGCCCACTTCAACCCAACCTTGGCCCATGCCCAGGCCAACAGCAGCCCAGTACTGCTTCGCGCATCTATCATGTCGTCGTCTTCGTCCCCGACGAGATGCTAGTTTGCTATCACGCCGTCCACCGTTGGAGCTGCATCAAGATTCACGTCGTTGAACGACGGTGCCTACAAGGCCGTTCACCACCGTCGCCTCCGTCCACTCTGAGCTTCATCATCCATCCTTGGAGGTTCCCCTCACCATCCTCTTTCGCCTCCTACCAACCATGCAAGCCGGCATGCTCCGAATTACCTAGAATCGAGCCGGTTGTCCTCTTCTCCTTGACGGTCGCCGTTGTCAAATACCATTGCCTCCGACCTCGCCAAGCCCTCATTGAGCACCATGGTGAGCTGCTAATCATGCCGGCACCCTCCCCTGCTCCTCTTCCTTCCTATTTTGGCCTCCTGCCGTGTGACACTGAGTTCTGCCGCTGGCGCCGTCATAGCTCCTGTTCTGGGGACCATCTGAGGGCAGTGCCACCACTAAACTGCTCGCCTCGATGCCCATTTTCCAAATCCCCCAACTATGCTAGCCCGCACCACCCCTAGTGCAGAATTCGACCCCCAGTAGCGGGCATCTCCATTGCTGACGTCATGATGACGTCATCATGATGTAATAAACTTTTCTTTTTAGTTAAATGTTTTCTTGATTGTTTTCTAAAATAAGAATAATCCCTGTAGGCCCATCTATCAAGTTTTTAATCTTTTTGGAAATGTTTTCTGAAATGATTAAATATATGACATCTGGGCCGAGCTGGAAAATAATTTATGATATTCCAAAAATGTTTAATTCTTTTAAAATGAATTTAAAATGTGAAAAATCATAACTAATTCATTTTAAATCACAAAAATGTGTGTAATATATCAAAATCTTAAAAAAATAAGATCTACACAATAGACTCATAATAATGAATTGTTAAGCAACTTACAAGAGAAGTTTAATGAGAAGAACAAAATAACCCCTCTCATATGCATCCAGGGTTTCTCCGAATTAGGGTTTGGGCCTCTTGGACCTCGTTTAAATCTCCAAGCATGTACTAGGGTTTCATTCCAATACACTTAACTAATCATATCATCATCCTTGATTGATCCTTGCATTGATGCCATGTGTTGATTGTTGTTTCCCCTTTCATTTTTGGTGTTTGGTTCTTCCTCGGTAGAATACGATATCGAGATCGAGATCGAAGACCGAGATCAAAACCATCGAAGATCGATGAACAATACTTGGCAACTATAAACAAGTCAAGTACAAGGCTTTCGAAGGTCTATATCTGGGTATAAACAGGCAAAGACAAGCAAAACCCCACACATGATAAAATCTTATGATTTAAAAGTAATTTAATTCCTGCCATGTGCATACGGTTCCAAATTCTTTTATTGATAGATAGAGTAATCCTATCTAATCCATGTTTCCTTTGTAGCATATATGCCCTAATCAACCGCTCCTAGCATAACTAGGGTTTGGCTTATGAGCTTCACAAGAGCTATTATATATGTTGTGCTTAGGCAAGCTTAGTTGTTACCATTGGTCCATCTGGTTGATGAGTCAGAGCTGTGAATGAACCTAGTTGGACAGGATAACGTGGTATGATCAGATATGTAAGATAAACATGCTAAAGCTTGTATGGGAGGACACGTCGGGTTGTGGTTTTTGCAATCCCATACTTGCCACCACTAGGACCTGAGTTCTTGCCTCTTGAACCAAGACAAGTGTAAAGCCACACAGGGGCCTAGAAACTCCCTCGACCAAATAACTTGCCTAGTAGATTCCATGAGTCACATAGTTCGAGCATTCCATTTGACATATACATTATGGTTGTTCTCGAATGCGCTGAAGGAGGAGCATTCATGCAGGTAGGTAAGTGTGGCCAGGAGCAAGAGAGGTACGGCCTCCGTAATATTGTTCTTGGCACACATCTCTAAGGACCGGCTTCGGGACTTGACCCGTTACGGCGGCATCTCCTTAGGGCATGACTCATGGTCTCGGCGAAAGCAAGGTAAAGATCGTGGTTAACCACTCTCTACCAGCCTTCCGAGGAAGAGGGCTTATAGCTTGGTACTAAGAATTGGTTGGTACGTGTGGGTAAAGTTCTGCACCCCTACAGGGTTATTAATCTTATCGAAAAGCCATCTCCATGGTTATGGATGACTTGGAAATGAATTTAAAGATAATAGAGAACGATAACCTAATCGTAAAACTTAGGTAAGTAAAGTGTGCTTAAGGATGCTTCCTCAGGGATCAAGGGGGTGATCCTAGTTGGTAGGTTCAGATGATAAAGTTTCGGTGGATATCAAAAGAATATCAAAACTAGTGATACCACTCTAATCCCCTTTTAAAAGGTTCCATTAGTCGAGCTTCTCCTCTCTCTTTGACAAAGAAAGTTAGCTTTATGCAAAGTAACCCCACCAGCCATAAGTCTGGTAGAGTACACCCTATAATCAGCCTTCTTTGTTGATACATTTGCAGCAAGTAAGTGTTATCATAGAAGAAGATTATTTTACAGCATCGACATTGACGAGTAGCTTGGGGTCCCCGGTCGGCAGCCTAGGATCTATGGAATGGGACATCATTGTTATGTTTCAGGCCTCTTAAGCCATTTGATAAGTTTGCTATACTTAATAGCATAACTTTGCCTTCTATTGTTTGATGTTTGTGGTTAGTGACCTTTGCTTGTAATATTTTGGTTCTTTGCTCAGTTATGAGCTTGTTGTAATAATTTTTGTGTCGTAGGGTCACTGTAATGTTTCCAATTCTTTCTCTATATGCTTTCGAGATTTAGGTTAGGCTTATTTCAAACGGAGGTCTGGGTTTTGTCTAGCCCTAATCCCCAGGGTGTCACAGGATTTTGGTATTAGATCAGTACCGACTCTAGGAAAACCTTTCTACTGGTCAATGTTGAGTGTAGTGTTTGCGAAAAAAAATTCAAAGATGAAAAGTATTTGCGAAAACTCTAGTATGCTTCTTTTTCTCCTTATCCTATTTGGGTATAACTCTAGGTCATCTCATCTTGTGTTGACTTTGAAAAGTTTTGCTATCTCGTCTCATCTTTCAAAGCTTAGGTGCCTTTCAGGCATGTCGTTTCTCAACTAGTTGACCTAGTACTGAGTTTCTAAAGTCAGTTGTTTGTGTGCTCCTTGTATCCATTTGCCTTGCTTTAATTGAGAGATTCCTTTCCACCATGATCTCTATACCTTATGGACCCACAACATCATGTTGATGGTTCCATAGTGATCTGTTCTAGGCCTCGAAGTTTCATGTCGCCTAGTGTGCCCCCTTTTCATTTGTTTGGGTACTTCAGAAGTTGTTTCTTCTTCTCGAAGCTACCTCGTGATTACTACCTTGTGGTACCCTTTGTTCTACTAAGATAGTAGTTACTTATTTCTCGGGTTTTAACCCTTGGACTTGAATCAAAGGTCCCTGATTATGCTGGATTCTGGCGTTGAGAATCTTCCACATGCAGCTGACCTTTAACCCAAGATCAATTTAGTTGATCCCTGTTCTTAACGATGAAACGTTACCTCAGGATGGCTAGTACCTTCTAGTACAACCTTCAAGATTATGGTTATTGTCGCAATTAAATTACGACAAACAAAGGACTTTAATGGAACCAATAGATCATGACAAAAGTACTCCTCATGATTCTCTCATCTATACTCGTGACTCTGCCACACCTCCCTTCTTTACATCGGTCCTTGGAGGATTATTGACTTATGTATCCACATCTTGGGATTCTATCCTGAGCATGTTCTTTTTCCTTGTTGTTCCGACCATTGTCTACCAGTTGGTAGCCAAGTAGTAAATGGGCATCAGTGTCTCTTGATGTAAGATACTCTTGTGGTCCATCAAGACAAACAATTTTGGGATGTCAGGAGAAACAAACTACAATACCTCGTCATATCTAGGATCAGGTCAAAGTGATGTAATTCGCAGATCACTAAGTATTGAATAGCTTATGATCTATTGTAACTTAAAGTATCACACTCCTTTATACTATGAGGTTGTGCTGAGTTTCATAAACCTCTTAATGAAGTGATACTCTTATACATCCTTACCCACCCTTCCTCCGAGCTCCTGTGCTCATGAATGATGCGTGTGCGTAATAATGTGGCCATCTAAGATTCTTAGCAATCATTATTGCTTTCTACCTCAACAAGGACATTTGTGTCATTCCTAGCATGATGGTTAACCCTGTCACTAAGCGAAGAATGATTGTGCTACCAAGTCTGCTATTCAGGCACACTCTCCTCGGTCAAAGTGTTAAGGTCATGCCGAAACTCTAAGATTGTGTCTTCTTGCCTTACCAAGCAAGTTTCCTCTCAAACTAAGTGACATATAGGTGGTTCGTGATATTCTGGACGCCTTTCTAGAAGTATCACCATGTTGCCACATGACCGTGATGTCAAGTTCTTGAGAAAGCCAGTTCCCTGAACTGCTCCTTTCTCCAAGGATCCATACTAGATACCCCTGAACAAGTTGGTTGAGCTTAAACAACAACTTGGAGAGTTGTAAGACAAAATTTCTATCAAACTTGTTCCTCCTAAAGGAATGTCTAGTTTTGTTTGTGATGAAGAAAGATAGTGTTCCTTTGTGGAAATGTTATCATCTCCACCTTTGATTTGATTTGGGTTATCGTCAAATCAAACTTAGTCCCAGGGATTATCCTGATGGTGTATCTATTCGTGATGTTTCACCTAGGTATATCTTCATGTTCTTCGATTGGACCAATATTCATGCCTTGTTCATATAACATATGAGTCTATCTTCTTGAAGTATCTTGATAAGTTTGTTATGGAGCCCATCAATAACATCCTAATCTTCTTCATGTTAGATATGATTTATATGGAACAGTTGGCAGTAATGTTGGAAACTTTTGAGAACCTTCTTCGTATTATCCTGAAGCATGTGTTTTGGATGTTAGAAGTAACCTTCCCTGGTTCGCATGCAATTGTTGAAATATGTCGTTGTGGATTAGAGAAGAGTTTTCTTGGTTTTCTTGGTAATCGTTTAAAGTCAGTCAAGCATGTGCGGAGTATTCTTGATATGGTAGGTTGATACCTTCACATCTCGAGAACATTCTCTAAGCACGCTAAGCCACTGATGATTTGTCATGGAAGATAAGAAGTCCTACAAACTTCAATATCCTCCTAAATGCTTCCCAACAAGTATATAATTGTGTTTTGTTGCAAGAAATTCATGTAGGTGCAATTATTCCTTGATAACTTGCTAATACATGGGTTTCACAACCTAGCTCATTATTTTGGAGCTTGACACTATAGTCCATGTCTTGAGAATCTAGTAACTTTACCTCTATGGTAAATGTTGCAACCTTTCTATTCAGACATGGTGAGTCTGAAGTATCTCTCAAATTAACCAAAGATGAATCTCAAGAAGCAATGATGGTTAGTGTTCATAAAGGTTCTTGACGTAGGTCTCTTTAAAAATCTGGCAAGATAGATATGATGGTTAGCACAATTAGCCGGAAGACCTATTGCCACATTATCTTGAATCAGCAAATAGCAACCACTCTTCATGGGGATCTAATACATTGCAAATGTATCTATAATTTTTGATGTTCCATGCTTGGTTTTATCTACTTTCTTGTGTTTTGTTCCAACTTTGGAATACTTTTCATATGATTTCTTGGACTAACCTATTAATAAGATGCCACAGTGCCAGTTGCCTGTTTTCTGCTGTTTTTGGTTCCAGGAAGTCAGAAAATGAATATTCTCAGAATTGGATAGGACAAAAGCCCAAGTTACTATTTTCCCGGAAGACTCACGGAGCCAGAAGGAGAGTCGGAGAGGGGCCACAGGGTGGCCACACCCCCTTGGCATGGGCCAGCCTAGGCCACGCCAGGGCATGGTGTGGGCCCCCTGGCTGGCCACCGACCTTGCCTCCTTCTCCTATAAGAGCCTCACGATACCAAAACCCTAGGTCGTCAATCAGAAATCCACGAAAAGTTCCGCAGCGCCCCCACCACCGAATGGGAGATTCGGGGGACAGAAAGTCTCTGTTCCGGCACCCTGCCAGGATGGGGAAGTGCCCCCAGAGCCACCTCCATCGATCTCCACCACCATCTCCATCACCATTGCTGATTCCCATGATGAGGAGGGAGTAGTTATCTCTCGAGGCTAAGGGTTCTACCGGTAGCTATGTGTTCATCTCTCTCTATGCATGATCTTATTGAGATCATGAGCTTGTAATCTCTAGATCTACCTTGCTACTCAAGTGCTTAATTAGATGTCTGCTCTCCCCATGTGTGTGAAGTTTATAGTGTGCACACCATGGTGGCACTTAGGCTAGAGATTACAAATATTTGTTATGAGTTATATTTTGAGTTGGATGTCTTTATGAAATTTTGGTGTTTGTTGGAACCATCTAGTGCTCAAGGTGACAGTGTGGGGTTATCTAGATGGGAAAGATGAACTTTGAGGAGTGTTGTTATAGCCCTACCATGGATTAGAGTGTTCAACCGGAGAGTAGTTAAGAGTAGTATCATAAAGAGAAGATATTTATACGAGAGTGTTCACTAGTGAAATTATGATCCCTAGGCCTTGTTTCTAAGCACTGAAACACCGTTTGCTATTAGATCTGTTACATGTTTGCTTGCTTCCATCTTTATTTCAGTTTTACTTTAGTATTTTCCACACCATCAAGCTATTTTCTATTACCATTACCACTTATAATTATCTATACCACTTGTATTTCACTATCTCTTTGCCGAACTAGTGCACCTATACACCTGACAAGTGTATTGGGTGTGTTGGGGACACAAGAGACTTCTTGTATCTTGATTGCAGGGTTTTTTGAGAGGGAATACCTTTGACCACTTCCTCCCTGAGTTCGATAAACCTTGGGTGATCCACTTAAGGGAAAACTTGCTGTTGTTCTACAAACCTCTGCACTTGGAGGCCCAACAACTGTCTACAAGAATAGAAGTATGTAGACATCAGGCTCCTTCTATGAGCTCATGTTTTCCTTTGTACCGAAGTTCGACCTTTACTTGATGTCTAATATTGGTGTCTCGAACATCAAGGAGAACATTTAAAGTAGTGTTGCTAAATGTCTCTCGGTTGATCCTCCAAACCATTTTATGTTGGCAAGTTCTTGTTATGCCAAGTAATTGAAGTCTAAGAATGTAGTTTCTTTTGCCTCATGTAATTAGGAATCTTCTTATATATTCATCTTAGTGGTGTAAAGTGATATCATGATCGTTGGCAAAGAATTTGATAGACCTAGATGAATAAAGAGTTTCCTTCGGTTCCTCTAACATCTTCGAAGAGCAATTATGGTTGTGATAAACAGAAGTCCCTATTGTTAAATGTTCTTTGTGACTCTTATGAGTCCTCGCCACAATAACCTTTATGTCTTGACCTTATGTTGAACGAAGAGTGATCCTTCTGTATCAAATGTAGTTCGATAGCTTGTTTATCCGTATCTCTGTACCTTGGGAGCTCTACTTAAGTCGTATAGTAGAGGTTCATCTTTCAAAGTCGGTGGTCGTGTTCTTTCCTTTGTAAGCTCTTCTTTTCAGAAGCTTAAACCCTTCTGAAGTTCCATGGTCTCAATCATTATGAAGACTAGTTATCTAACAAATTGAAACCTTCTCCTTTTGTTTCCTCCGTTACCTTGGTGTGTTGCATGCTTGTTGGCTCTAGATATGTTATGAAACAAATATCCACGAGTTGACCATGAGATTATATGTTTGTGGTTTTGTGTCTTTCCCTCTGTACTTTAGTGTGTGCAGAAACCTCGAAGAAATGAAGTGCTTCATTCGTTCAATGATGGTGGCATGGATCAACCTCTTCGAGAAGATCGTGGAAATTTAGTGTAACCCTGTTCCTTCTATCTTCCTACCTAGGAATCTCGGGACGAGATTATGGTAAGGGGCATAGAACTGTAACACCCCTAGTTTTAGTGAATCTATAATTAGGGTTTGAGTGTGCATTGCATGAGCATCATATTTGAAAATGCATGAAAGTAAAGAAAATATGTAAAACCCTAACTCCCTTTCCTCTTTGAAAATCAATTCAAATGGTTTTGATTATTTCAAAAACTACCAAAATGTTGGAGCCCAAATGGATTAGAAGGGCCTCAAAATATTTGAATAGTTTTACTAAAACCTCTAGTACTTTTAAAATGTTCAAAATAGAAAAGATTAGGAAAATACAAAAGAGATAAATGACAAAATAGATTTAGAAAAAAAAAGGTTTTACAGAAAAAAATAGGAACCCGAGCTTCCCAGGCCGGCCCAAACCTTCTCCCTCGCTCCATGTCGCTCAACGTGCAGCGTGTAGCAGCCCTCTTCAACTTAGCCTTGGCCTATGCGTAGCCCAATAGCAGCTCGGTACCACTTCGCGCATCTATCATGTCATCGTCTTTGTCTCCGACGAGGTGCCAGTTCGATGTCACGCCGTCTGCTGTCCGGCACCGAAGCTGCGTCAAGATTCACGTCACCGACTATCGGTGCCTACAAGCACCTCGCCTCGCCCTTGGAAAACCCTAGCACGCCAGTTCTCTCTCTCCTTCGTTTCCGTGCCTAGGCCGAAACCCTAGCGCGGAAGTGGCCGTTCACCGCCGTCGCGCCCAGCCACTCTGAGCTTGACCGTTCATCCCAGAAGGTTCCCCTCAACGTTCTCATTCTCCTCCTACCAACCATGTAAGCCGGCGTGCTCTGAATCTCCCATAATCGAGCATGTCGTCCTCTTCTCCCCAACGGTCGTTGTCGTCGAATACCATTGCCTCTGACCATGCCCGTCCTCGCTAAGCCCTCCTTGAGCACCATGGTGAGCCGTTGATCACGCCAGCACCCTCCCCTGCTCCTCTTGCTTCCTGTTTTGGCCTCCCACCGTGCGACACCGAGCTCTGCCGCTGGTCGTCCTCATAGCTCCTGTTCCGGCGACCATCTAGGGGCAGAGCGCCACACTAAACTGCTCGCCTCGACGCCCTCTTTCCAAAGCCCCCAAACATGCCAGCCCACACCGCCCCAAGCACTGGATTCAACCCCTAGCAACGGGCATCTACATTGTTGACATCATTATGACATCAGTATGATGTAATAAAGCTTTTCTTTTTAATTAAATGTTTTCTTAATTATTTTCTAGAATAAAAATAATCCCTATGGGCCTGATCTGTCAGGTTTTTAATATTTTTGGAAATGTTTTTCTGAAATGATTAAATATATGACATGTGAGCCTAGCTGTAAAATAATTTATAAGATTCAAAAAATGTTTAATTGCTTTAAAATGAATTAAAAATGGGAAAAATCATAACTAATTCATTTTAAATTAGAAAAATATGTGTAATATATCAAAATGTTTATAAAAATAAGATCTACACGATGGACTCATAATCATTCATTGTTAAGCAACTTACTAGACAAGTTTAATTTGAAGAACAAAATAACCCCTCTCATATGCATCCGGGGTTTTTCCGAATTAGGGTTTGGACACCTCGGACCCCATTTAAATTGCCAAGCAAGTACTAGGATTTTGATTCCAATACACTTTAACTTGTCATATCATCATCCTTGCTTGAGCATTGCATCGATGCCATGTGTTGATTATTGTTTCCCCTTTCTTTCCGGTGTTTGGTTGTTCCTCGGTAGAATACGATATCAACATCCAGATCAAAGATCGAGATCAACACCATCGAAGATCAATGAACAATACTTGGCCAACTGTAACCAAGTAAAGTACAAGGCTTCTGAAGATCTATATTCGGTTATCAACAGGCAAAGGCAACCAAAACACCACACATGATAAAATCCTATGATTTTAAAGTACTTTAATTCTTGCCATGTGCATACGATTCCAAAGTCTTTTATCGATAGATAGAGTAATCCTATCTGATGCATGTTTACTTTGTAGCCTATATTCCCTGATCTAGCGCTCCTAGCATAACTAGGGTTTGGCTTATGAGCTTTGTTAGAACTGTTATATCTGTTGTGCTTAGCCAAGCTTAGTTATTACCGCTGGTCCATCCGATCAATGAATTAGAGCTACGAATTGACCTAGTTGGACAGGATGACGTGGTATGATCAGAGATGTAAGATAAACATGCTAAGGCTTGTATGGGAGGCCACGTCGGGTTGTGGTTTTTGCAGTCCCATACTTGCCACCACAAGGACCTGAGTTCTTGCCTCTTGAACCAATACAAGCGTACAACCACACGGGGGTCTGGAAACCCCCACGACCAACTAACTTTCCTAGTATGTTCCATGAGTCACATAGTTCGGGAGTTCCATTCGACATATGCATTCTGGTTGTTCTTGAAGGTGGTGAAGGAGGTGCATTCATGCAGGTAGGTAAGTGTGGCAGCGAGCAAGAGAGGCACGACCTTTGTAATCTTCTTACCCATACACATATCTAGGGACTGGCTTCGGGACTTGACCCGTTATGGCAGCATCTCCTTAGGGCGTGGCTCATCATCTCAACAAAAGCAAGGTAAATGTCGTGGTTAACCACTCTCTGTCGGCTTTCCAAGGAATAGGGCTTATAGTTTGGCACTAAGAATCGGTTGGTACGTGTGGGTAAAGTTGTGCACCCCTACGGGGTTATTAATTTTTTCGAAAAGCCGTGTCCACAGTTTTGGATGACTTGGGAACGGATTCAAAGATCATAGAGAACTATAACCTAATCGCAAAAGTTGGTATGTAAGTAAAGTGTGCTTAAGGATGCCTCCTCATGGATCCATGGGGTAATCCTAGTTGGTAGGTTCAGCTGATAAAGTTTCGATGGATATCAAAAGAAGATCAAACCTAGTGATATCAATTTATTATCCCCTTTTAAAAGGTTCCATTAGTCGAGCTTCTCCTCTCTCTTTTACAAAGAAACTTATCTTCATTCAATGTAACCCCACCATCCTTAAGTCTTGCGGAGTACACCCTGTACTCAGCCTTGCTTTGTTGATACTTTTGGAGCAGGTAAGTGTTATCATAGAACAAGGGTCTATTACAGCATTGACATCGACGAGTAGCTTGGGGTTCCCGGTCGATAGCCTGGAATCTATGGAATGGGACGCCATCGTTATGATTTAGGCCTCTTAGGCCATTTGTTAAGTTAGCTATACTTAATAGCATAATTTTTCCTTCCGTTGTTTGATGTTCATGGTCAATGACCTCTGCTTGTAATATTTTGGTCATTTGCTCAGTTATGAGCTTGCTATAATATTTTTTGTATCGTAGGGTCATTGTAATGTTACTGATTCTTTCTCTGTATACTTTCGAGATTTAGGTTAGGTTTATATCAGACGGAGGTCTGGGATTTGTCTAGCCCTAATCCCGGGGGTGTCACATATGGTAATATTCCCATATTTGATAGATGGGTGCATGGTGGCACGGTGAATAATAATGCTATCAATAATGGGAGTTTTGAATATTCCCAACTTTTAGGAACAAAAATCCATTTTGAATATTTGAAGCGAAAATAATGTTTTCCTTAAATTAAAGAAAGCACGAAGAATATGGCTCACAATACCACAGCCAAGTTCCCAGACAAATTGTTGACCATGTTTCACTTATTATTACCAAGATTTATGAGTTCTCAAGCTTCCTACCTAACTTCGCTCCCTTAAATGAATTTAAGACAATTTATCAATTTTAGGTAAAATTTGAACCTAAAATTAATTGGTAGATTGCTCTCAAAGTTCTACAAATATATTTTGAAGGTATGAAGTTTGTCACTAATGTTTTTCAAGTTTTGAAGCTTACTGCGCGCTTAAAGACCAGCTGTATGACTGGAGTTAGCCGTACCGTGCGCGTGTACCACATCTAGACACAAAATAATGCATTTTCTAATTTTTGCTACAGGACATAGAGGGTTTAACGACCTACAGTATGATCGCGGGCGACCGTACGTACCTCAGAGCAAAACATTGACAATGAAGCAAAGGTACTAGATACCTAACGATCTACAGTATAAGCACGCATGACCATACCGTGTGCCCATACCGAGTGTATCGCCTGAAGGAACCATCCACCCCAAGGTAATGATACTCGATATGGGCGGGCACTGGCCATACCACCCGTCTGTACCACCTATTCGGCTGCAATTTAGCACCAGGGAGGAGGTAAAACCTAAACCTAAAATCACTTATTCTCTTTCTTATTCCTCCAAACTCCAAACCACCTCCATTGGATCTTCAATTCTGCTCTGCCTTTCTTCAATTCCTCACACCCAATCGATCTATGGTATGTTTCTCCTCTGATCCCCAACTTATTTACATCAAAACATTGCACAATATTTCACCATTATCAATCTAGACTTAGGTCTTGTTCTTGAGCTAATCTTGATTATGAGCCTTCGTGGTTTTGTTTTTAAAGGAGTTTCTTTTGTAGAAGTGTAGAGGATTACTTTTCCTATGTTTCTATTGGACCAAAATTTTCATTAGCTATAATTTTATTTCTTATATGAACACAAGGAGCCATACACGTGCAATGGATGCAGAACAAGCCGCACCACCCATTGCTAAGATAACCCCCGAGTAACTTGACATCGAGTTCACTGAGGACTACCAGCTCACACCGTTCACCATCTCAAGAGCCGAGAAATCAAGTGCACCAAATGGGCGTGTCCCTATATCCTTAACCAACTAGGCCTTAGCCATGATTTCAACTTACTTTGAAATGATGTTGCTTTTTTTAACTTTATTTTTTTAGGACACCGCCACATATCGCCACTTGACACTGGAGTTCCTCAGCACCTTCATGCATACGATGAGTTTGTACTACTGCTCCAAAGTAGATATCCCGTGAGTTGATCGTATCACCTTCCGCCTAATGCATCGTGAGTAAACCTTAACACTCAATCAATGGGATCATCATTATGGATTTGTTAATAACACCACCAACATACACTCCACCAGTTTAGTTCTTAATCCTACACCCTTGGAGTTCTTTAACTCCATGAGAATTCATGGAAATGCACCCAAGGGAAATCAAGTTGACTGTCCTGTTGTTCGTTGTTTGTTCTACACCATTGCTAACACCTTGTAGACACATGGTGAGTTTACTAGAGTCATTGAAGAGGGCATGAGGATCCTTGCAAGAGCTTCTATTCTAGACTGAAACTTTACGCCAAACTTGGGCACCCTATATGTGTTTTATCTTAATCATCAAGCTCTTCAATCCCATGGTCTCATATGTAGAGGAGTAGTCCCCATTCTTGCTCGAGCAATCCTCATCAACCTAGGTAATATCCAACCGTTGGTAGGTTCTCACTATCTTAGTTTTGCTACCCTCAAATCTTGTGGTATGATTTCTAAATAAAATGGTAGATACTTCTTTGATATACCTAGAGCCGATCACTTGATCCCAGCTATTTTGTCTAATGTCTTTTTCTCTATCATGGAAGAGGGCCAGCAACGCCACCCATCTGCCACCATGTCGCATGGTCTGGCATTAGTGCATCCCGGGAATGATAGGAAGGCGCATGCGCGCCGGCCACTGTGGTACCCCCTTGTGGTATAAAGGGAGGGCCTTGTCCATAGTAGAGGGGAGGAGGTTGGGGAAGGAAGAGGTTTTGGAAGGAGGAGGTATTGGGATGGAGGTCTTTTGGAGAGGGAGAGGAGTTTTTTCGGAATAAGGTTTCTTGGACAGAGGTTTGGAGAGAGGCATAGCTGGAACATCCAATAGTGTCGGGTGGGAGAGGGTTAGAGAATAGTTGAGAGAGAGAGACTAGGAGTGGAGAACAAGAGAAGAGCTAGAGCTGAGATACTTCCATGGAGGGAATGTGAGATAGAATGAAATAGGAAGACTAGGAAGTGTAGAAGCTAGCTAAAAGCGGCTCCCCGACACTAGATTGTTGATCTCGTTGTAAGATATCCACAAGTTAAAGTATCACCCTAGTATTAGTTAGTACCTAATTAGGGGGTTTTGGTTGTCCATTCATGAGCATGATTATTTTGGTAAGATGAAATGCACGAAAAAGAATTTTGAAAGTACAAAAGTTGTGGAGCCCAAATTGAATACAAAGGTTTTTGAATTTGAAAAGTACAAAAGCTGTGGAGCCCAAATTTAATACAAGGACACCTCAGTATCTCAAATCATTTTGTAAACCCTCTGGTATTTTCAAATAGTTCAAAATAGATTTGAATTTCAAATATAAATTGGAAAAGAGAAAACAGAAATAGAAAAACGTTTTCAGGAAACAAAGAATAAACAACAACAGCTAGGCTATAACCCATCTCTCTCATGCCACCCTGCATCCTTTGCCAAGGCCCAGCTTGGCCCAGCCGCAGACCAACCGGCCTGTACCCCTTCGATGTCTTTTGTTTGTCGTCCTCCTCCCCGGTGGATCGAGCAAGCAGCTTGCTAGCAGTGCCTCCGCCGCCGGCGTGCGCCAAGATGCGTGTCGCCGCCCCTGGTCATATATAAAATTTCATCCACCACCGCAGGATGAACCCTAGTCATCGTTTTCCCCATCTCCTCCTATGTGCTCGCCATGGACAAACCCTAGGTCTGCCAGGCATCACGCCGCCCATCGTCTCCCTTCCCTTAACTCGCGGAGATGCCCTGGAGAGGCTCCTCGTCTCCCTTGTTGTTTCCAAGAATCTACGCAAGAAGGGGACCGCCCTCTACTCGGAATTGAGTTTAACCCCGCATTCGGCCGCTTCTGTTGGTGCCATCGATTGGCCTCCATCCAACCTCGCATGACCTCCCCGACCCCTTCATCGTGACTGTTGGGGATTCGCTAAATGGGTATCACCATTGCATGTCTCTAATCCGGATAACCTAGGTGGCCCATAGTTGGTAGAATGGCACATGGCCTACTAGGCGGCCCAGTTTGACGGATCTAGAAGGGAGGTCCATGTTGTAAGAAGGAAAGCTACGGTGCAGTTACCGACCAACCTGGTGCCTTGGAGTATAATACACGAAGACGAGTTAGTATTAGTGTAGGACACTTTAACCTACCCGGCAAGGTCCTGTCCCTATAACCCTAGGTTATGGCGCCTTTATAAGTCGGACCTGTGGGAGCCTTTAGGGCACAACATACAATGATTCATAACACCTCGCACAGCGAACCGACCCCTGTAACTCGACGTATTTCCATTATAGTGATTTATAGCAGGAGTAGTGTTCCGCCAGCATTGTGGGACTTGAACCTAGGTAAGTTGTGTTAGCTCATACCCCTGAACTCACCGCCTCCCCCCACATCTCTAAACACGCTCTGTGAGGACCCCTCCATGGCGTACTCATTGGCAATACCACGACAGTTGGTGCCCACCGTGGGGTAAGAGGCGCTTCGAGCTCTACACTAGGCGAGGTCCAATCTCTTCGTGGGAATTGAAGGCAATGTAGCCATTGGGCGTGTTCTCTTTTCTGACAACATTCTGATCGTCCCTCCGGATGAGTTATGGATCCCGACGAAGATAAACCCCACCCGCTGCTCCATTGTTCTGATCGGGGACATCAATCTCTTCATCGTTGAAACTGACTCTGGTCCTAGCTCATAGGAAGTCGGAAACACGTCAAGCCCCGCACACGCTGCATGCGGGCAGGACACGTTCACGGAACGATCGGGCTCGGATCTCTCTCCGGAGTTTGTCGTCTCAGATCAAGAAAAAACAAGGCCCACCCAAACCGCCCATGTGAACGATATAATGGTGGAAGGACCCCACATATCCACTTGGCTTCCCCGAGTGTTCGAGAAATGGAGGCCACACTTTCTCGTCGTCATCACCATCTTTGATTTGTCTAGATGTGTCCAGAGGACGGGGCAATCCCCCCGAGATTACCTTGCCAGATGGATGAGGGTGAGGGAAACCCTGGAAGGTGACCGCCCTAACGAACTAGTATACCACTTCGTGGAGGGGCTTACGCCCAGCACACTTCTCCACCATACCCTCAAGAGGCGACAAGCTTCCAGCTTGCTTACCCTCAACGAGATGATTGCAACTATTAATAGTTTTGCTGATGCCAATGAGGAAGTTGAGGCTGAGATCACCGCTGCAACTGGAGAACCGAAGACTACTGGCCCCGCACCCACCATCTCCAACTCCACCATCGAAAACACAGAGGCCAACTCCGATTCAGTGCTTGACGCACTTTACGCCGACATCAACATGGATGGCGGTGGTTTAGAGACCAATTAAGAGGAATACGATGCTGCTATGAGGGAGATCGAGAAGGAGTTCGAGAGGGAGGAGCGTGCTGAGAAAGCCGTCACTTCCTGGAAGGTACTGGTGGCCACCGGGAACGTGATAGAAGAAGATGAGCAGGAAAAGGGAGCTAGAAAAGCTCCGCCAGCAGCGGCTAATACCAGGGCTACTGTGGCAAACGCTAAGAAAGCCCCCGATCCTCCGGTTTCATCTAAGACCATGCCCCCTCTGGCTATCCCCCTGCATTAACCACAAGGACTAACTACCGGATCCAGTGTCACAAACCAAACACACCTACTTCCTTTGCCATCCATGTAAGTAGCTGGCAACCCCTTGGTCACTCCCGCCGACAAGGAGATGTACGGCCAATGCCTCCTTGAACCGATAATAGTCGCCCATCTCTGGAGCGTTAAGGAGCTTGATGAGAAGAGCCAGGACATCCTCGTAGTGGCCAAGTGCATCGCAGAGCAGGGTGCCCAGTTGGACAGGGATATGGCCAAGGCACAGCAATCGATCAAGGCGACAAGAGCAATGGAGGCTGAGTACAAGCAGTTGTTGTCGAAGCACAACGCAAAGAAAGCTAAGGCTCACGTTGTTGGTTATCTAGGCGTCCGTCGCAATTTGGGGTGGGCTCCATCCAAAAAGGCAAAATCTACCCCCTACATCGATTCAACAAGGAAGAAGGTCATGCCAACCCCCGCCCTCAATATGCTAGTCGCCAAGAACCTACTCGAACAGGACAGGTCGCCAGAAGAGGTGGCTTAGGTCTATGACCTTATAGCCAAAGCTTGCAAGCAGCAGGAGAAGGCCACCTCAGAGAGGCTTGAGTCCAATCCAAAGCTTTGCCAGTCAACCATGAAAAACCTCAGAAAAACATGATTTCCTCATGATGAAGGATCCCACATAGGCTCCACGGAACATAGGCGGAGGGATGCACGCAACAGGACTGATGCTATCCTAGTATCCTCCAGCAACAGAAACAAGGCTCACCCCGGTTGCTTGCTGCCACCCCTGCAGTCCCAACATCATGAGGAAGCACAACAACGCCACCGCATGAGTATGCCACCTCCTAGGCATCCCCAGGGTGGCATCGTTATACGCCACCAGGGAGAGCAGCCTCGACATGATGGAGAATGCATCGGCAACGACGGACACAGGAGTAGATCCCACAAGGAAGCACCGCATCTAACAAGCAACCCCGATAGGCATGAGGATTCGCATGGAGGAAGTAGAAAGATAGCTAACCCACCACCGCCACCGCCACCATCTCCACCCAGCTGCCACCATGGCGGAGGACCGCACAGGTCTCATGGCTCGCATCACAACTCTCCTCCCCATGGCGGAAATGGGAACAAGCAACAATCGGAGCCATACAATGCACGATCACGCCTTGATAAGATCCAAGAAGCTCGGGAACAGCCATACATGGGGCCACATTGTTTTGGACCGTTTATCCAGGCCACAACCTACCTTAAGGGCCTCCGGATTGACAAGACTATCAAACCCTATGACGGCACTGCAAGGCCAGCCACATGGTTATAGGACTACCATGAAGCAATAAAAATCTCTAGGGGAAACCCCAACATCACCGTCAAGTACCTCCCACTCATGCTCACTGGCACTGCCCAACAGTGGATCGACGACTTACCGTAGAAATCAATCTGTAATTGGTTGGACATGCATGAAGCGTTCACCAAGAACTTCGAGGGTACGTACAAACGTCCCTGTACTGTAAGTGACCTACACCAGTGCGTGCACCAAAAGGATGAATCTTCTCGTGCCTACCTATCATGTTGGCTTGATATGAAAAATTCATGCGCGGGAGTACACGATCAAACTGCTATGGATGTCTTCATCGACGGTCCGGAAAAGGGAACACTGCTCCTACATACGCTGAAGCGCACTCAAGACAGAGGCAAACTTGACCTCTACTCAATGATTGCCGTGGCTAGCAAGTTTGCCGCTGCCGACAATGATGCCCGCGGATCGTTGTTGGTGCTGGCTATTCCCACCCAGGCCCAGAAGAACAACAATAACAAGCAGAAGAATCCACTAGAAGACAAGCAAACCTCCGAAATGGTTTGCCTCGCATTGACCAAGTCATTGACTCGACGGCTGGCTTGGACCTTTTTTTTTCTTGATGCATACTCAGGATACCACCAAATCAAGATGCAAAAGTCGGACCAATTTGCCACTTCATTCATCACACCTTACAACACGTACTGCTACATCATGATTCCTTTTGGGTTGAGAATGCAGCATTTCCTACATGACCAAATAGGTCGCAACATACACGCTTACATGGATGACATTACAGTGATGTCAAAAAAATCAAATGATCTCATCGCCGACTTGCATGAGACCTTTGACAACCCCCAGAAATACAAGATGATGCTCAACCCCTAGAAGTGTATCTTCAGGGTCCCAGCCAGAAAATTGCTAGGCTTCATCATTTCACATAGAGGAATCGAGGTCAACCCGGAGAAGATCAAGGCCATCCTCGACATCAAATGCCCGACATGCTTGAAGGACATACATCAGCTCATAGGATGCCTCACAGCGGTAAGTCGGTTCATTAGATGACTTGGAGAGAAGGCAATGCCGCTCTACAATTTACTCAAGAAGGCGGACAAATTCATATGGATGGATGACCCAGATGCAACACTTCAAGAGTTGAAGAGAATACTCTCCTCTGAACCAATACTTGCAGCACCAGAGTCAATGGAGCCAATGTTAATATACATGGCAGTAACCAACCGGGTTATCAGCATCTTCGTCATGGTGGAGCACAAGGAACCAACACACGAGCACAGAGTTCAGCGACTAGTTTACTATGTAAGTAAGGTCTTGAAGGAATCCAAGTAGTGTTACCCATACTACCAGAAGCTAGCTTATGGAGTTTTCCTTGCTTCACGGAAGCTAAGGCAATACTTCTAGGAGCATCATATCACAATGGTGATCAAAGCTCCACTATCTGACATTATCAACAACAACAATGCTACAGGAAGGGTGGGGAAGTGGGGCATAAAGCTTACCCCTTTAAAATCACCTACAAGAGGTGCGAAGATATCAAATCTCAAGCATTCATGGATTTAGAACTGCTAGAAGATACTCCTATGCTAGAGCCAGAGTTTTGGCTCATGCACTTTGACGGATCCAAGTTACTCAATGGCTCGGGGGTTGGTGTATTACTGCAACCACCAACAGGGAGAAGCTACAATACGTTATGCAGATCCATTTCCATTTTACCAATAATATGGTGGAATATGGGGCCTTGTTCACGGACTTCAAGTGGCCAAGGATATTTGCTTCAAGTGCATAGTTTGTTATGGAGATTCCTACTTGGTTTCCCATCAGGTGGCTAGCACCTGGAACGCACGGAACCCTATCATGGTGGCATATCGAGACGAAGTAGACGAGATAGCCAAGTGCTTTGATGGCTACAAAGTCAAGCACATCAAGAGGGAGGATAATGAGGCGGTAGATCTGTTGTCTAAGCTTGGATTAACCCGTCGACCAATTCTGCCTGGTGTTTTCCTGGAGCATTTACAGACTCCATCCGTGAAAGGAGTGGTCCCCAACAACCCAGATAGAGTGGATTCATTTGTTAACGCAGTAACAGTGACCTCTATGGCTTGGACGAAACCATTCCTGGACTACCTTCAAGATGAAACACTTCCAGCCAACGATGTCAAAAGATGGAAGATAATACACATAGCAAAAGGCTATGTCATATTAGATGACTAGCTATACAGAATAAGTACCATAGGAGTATTCCTACGTTGCGTCTCCCATCAGCAAGGTATGGATATCCTTAGAGAAATACACCTCGGATATTGCGGGCATCATGCCGCTCCCCGATTGTTGGTCTCCAAAGCCTTCCTGCAAGGATTCTACAAGTTGACCGCCAAACAGGACGCCGGAAAGCTATTGTAGACTTGTGTTTGGTTTCATTCTAGGGGTTTGACAGGTTGGACCATTGCAGACAGCACCTTGTGGATTTACGCATCTGTTAGTAGCAGTTGACAAATTCACTAAATGGACTAAAGATAAACCCATTAGAAAGCTCGATGGGGCAACATCCCTGAAATTTGTCCGGGATCTAGTGGTGAGATTTGGTCTCCCACATAGAATCATCATCAACAACGGCAAAAACTTGTCACTCGGAGAAGTTGAGGAGTATTGTCATGAAAAGGGCATATGCCTTGACCTAGCATATGTGGCACATCCACAGTCAAGTGGGCAAGTAGAGCGAGCTAGTGGACTAATTCTGCAGTGAATCAAGCCACACTTAGAGACACCGCTACATAGAGCCACCGGAGCCTAGGCGGAGGAGTTAGCATCTGTCTTGTGAAATTTACGAACAACACCCAATAGATCTACCAGCTTGACCCCTTTCTTCATGGTTTATGGAGAAGAAGCAGTGATACCATCCGACATCTTCCACGAGGCACCAAGAGTTTCCGCCTATGACAAAGATGATGCTAAAGAATCCAAACGCCTATTTGTGGACCTGCTCGAGGAAGAACACGTCTTGGCATGCCAGATATCCGCCATCTACAAGCAGAAGCTATGCAGCTACCATAGTCGTTGTGTTAGGCATCACTCATTTAAAGAGGGGGATCTAGTTCTTCGTGTCAAGCAGCAAAAGTCACACAAACTATCCCTGCCTTGGGAAGGACCGTTTGTCATAAGAAAAGTGTTGCTCAATGGTTCTTATTACCTCGTCGATATTCGCGAGTTGAAAGATAAGCCAAAAGAACACAAGCAACATGACCCCGATGATAATTATCCAGAGACTAATTGGCCATGGAACATAGCACACCTACATCCTTTTTTCACTTAGCATATTTTATATTATGTAATAAGTACCTTATGTGATCAATGAAATAGAGCATTTGGTTCACTCATATTTCCTAAGTCTTTTACCTCCTTTAGTGTTCATTTTTGGATCATGTAAACCATTTATGCGCAAGTTCGAATTTACACTTGTAAAAATTCCACCTATGTGCGTTAGCTTATGTTTTCTCCTCTACACATTTTTTGTCATTTTTATGTGGATTCCGGAGTAGTGTATTTTCGGCACTCTAAGCTGGCGACTTTGTTCTTGGGTTCTTGATGGTGCTATTAAGCATCATCGCCTAAGAACATGGTTCTGTCCTACGAGTCTTCTGTCTCACGAAAGGTCAAGCATATAGACAAGAATATTGGATAAGCTAGCACTTGCTTAAAAAATATATACATACTGGATATAGATAAGTAGCAGGAGGCTTGCAGCCAAGTTTTCCGCCTTACTTCTACAAGTTTTTTTCTGCATACATACAAAAAAAATCAGAAACACATTTAATACAACAAATGTTTATGGTTCTGCTACAGGAGACTTCAATGCTGCATCATCAGCAATGGGAGAAGCAGGTTTGGAGACATCGTCCAACTCGAAAGACCTAAGGGTAGAATCCAAGTCCGCCTGGTCATCATCCATATCCTCTGCTAGAACAAATACGTCCGCCTTGACTATGGAAACCTTGGTATCATAGCCAGCAAGGGAGTTCCAGATAGCATTGCCATCAATTGGATTGCCCTCCTCTACACGCTTCAGCATACCAGAGGATATCATGCCCATGGCGTTGTCGTCGTAGTGTGCCTTCACCAAGCACAACACCAACCTTGCGCCAGACTGGATAGAGGATGCTTTTCAATCCTTTATTTTCTCGAGGGCTCGGTGGAGGATCTTCGAGTACTTGGGGATAGAATCTGTCGCCTTGATGGTGACCTCTAGGGGCTTATCAGTCTCCTTGGATTGAGTGATGGCAGTGTTAATGAAGTTTCCGGTAGGAACCATGCACTCCTTTGAATCCGGAGCACCTTCACCCATGTTGGTTAAACAAATTTGAGTTGTGTTTTCGTAAGAGACAAGGGTCCTGAGCACAACAATAATGTAATATCCAGCTTACATAATTAAGAAAGATGAAGCAAAGTTACTATATATGTTGGTTTTAGCTTGAAGGCAGGTTTCCGCCAAGATTTCATGCTCCTTCTGGACACAACCTGAACATCCTTCAGCTTTGGATCATAGACCTAGGAGGCCATCAGATCTGCTGCCAAGGTCATCAGCTGATGGGTCAAAAAGCATGCCAGATGGTTGAAATACCCAAGTCAGAAACCTTATAGTACATATAAAAGCAATGAAGTGAACATAGTTACCTCTGGGCATTTTCCGCATTCGAACATGTCGAAGGTGATATTGAAGCCACACTTCTCTTCCTTAACCTTGACAATGTCCTTAAGCCATAGCTTGATGGAGTCCACGGAGAAGTTGTCATCGGAAATCTGCTTGGCGTCTTTCTTCTTCTTGTAATAATTGTGCATCAGCTCGGCATGGTGCTGCAGGGGTTAGATCATCCTTTTGAACCAGCACATGGCTAGGTCCAGGCCGATCAACCCTCCGTCTACCAGCCATTCTATTTGCCTTACAGCGCAAGAGGCTTCATCGTTGGATGGGAGGGGGCCTTGAGATCTCTAGGTGGGCGCCTCAGCGACAGCTCCCTTGACAAACTCATCGTACGAGTCCTGCCGTCCAGCCAGAGGTATATCTGGGCCGTAGAAATATGTACTTTGCCAGTTTTTGCATGACTCGTGGCCGACGAAGTTAGGAACCGCCAGTTAGGATAGATCTTCAAGCCAATGTTTCCGTAGTTCCGTAGTTCATCCTTGGACTCTCCGGACTCTCTCTTGACGGTGAAAATATAGATAAACATATCTAACCTAGGCTTGATCCCTAGGTATCCTTTGCACAAAGCTACGAAATTGCTAAGTCTTCGTGGTAATGACCATGGCAGTTGCTCAGCAACGGGCTAGGATTACCTCCAGAAGCTCCCCCAAAAATCCCATGACTTAGCTAATAGCACGTATCGAAGTTGCTCACCCAGGAATCCTAGGAAGTTTTTGAAGACATATTTCTCCAAATCGGTGAACTTCGATTGCAAGTCAACAATGAAGGAGTCGGAGGCCTTGCGGTCCTTCTCCGATTCTGCCAATGCGGATTTGGCCTTTTGCGCCTCCGCTAGCGCCACCTTGGTCTTCTCCTCCACCGCGGCAGTGGCCTCCTATGCAACCTCCAGGTCAGACACTGGCACATAGCCCTCGTAGGCCTTGGCGAGCATGGAGGTGTGATTACCTACATACTAGAAGCAGTCAATTAAACACCAAGCCACAAAACAAGACAGTCAATAAGTCAAGATCTGAACATGAGTTACTCGTAGCAGACTGCAGTTGGTTGATCGCCTAGGACGCCACCTGGTAGTCATGCTGGAGCCATTCACACTCCACTCTCCGGTCGTCTAACTCTCGCTGTAATAAGAAATTTCCATTCAGCAAGATTACACAAGTGTCAAATCGCTGCTAACTAGTGACCCGACCCTCGGAGACTAGGGATTCACGAAATTCGCAAGTGCCAACTCGCTGCTAACCAGCGACCCGACCCTCAAGGACTGGGCATCAAGGTATAATAAGAAGACAAAAGCCTCTGGGCACTAGTTCTTAACCACCAGAGCCTTGGGGACTAGGATTAATGGGAGTGCTTGGCCGCACAAGGAGTGGAGTTCTATCAACCTCATTGGCGTCGCTCCTTGAGTCCCTGCACCATCAGAGCAACATTGTCATCGATGATTTTGGCCACCAATGGAGACTGCGCCTGGGCAATTGTAGATTCTCCCTTTGCGAGGAAGCACAGAAACGTTGCGGACATGGCTCCCACAGACGGGGACGCCGCCACATCCGTGGACACGTGTTCTCATTCTGCTTCATCATCAGGAGCCGCAGCCTTCTCCCTATGGATGACAATGTCGCCCGTGACACCTTTCGCGGGCACCTCACCTTTTGGGTCGGGGTCGACCTCCTTCTACTTCTTGACGACGAGGTCTGGCACCTCGCCTATATCGTCCTTCCTCTTCTTCGAAGGGTCCTCCACCTCCTCGATGCGGCTCCAGAGGATTTCCGACACGGTCAGTCGAGTAATCCTATTCGGTTTGCTCCTGTAAGTTTAAAACAATCTGAGTCGGAAATTTTAGCGATTGAGATAACAGATCTAATTGAGAAAATGAAGGTGCTCACTTGGTGACCAGAATGACTCGCAGTCCGGTAGTGATGTGCGCCGGTTTTTCTAGCTCTGGGCCAAGTGCACGCGACAGCCCCGCCTCCATCAGGCTAAGTTGACGTCGTGGCTTGGTTGGTCCCGCCTGCTTCTTCACCGACTCGGCAGCCGTAGCCGGGGCCTCTGACGTCTTTTCTGCTGCTGGGGTGTTTGACGCTTTTGCTGGTGTCGAGGAAGCTGACTCCTTCGCCATTGGCGAGGCCATTACACTAGTCATCGGCATCGGGTCCTATGTCCCCTTCACCAAGCTAAGTACGACGGCAGCTTCCTTGGCCTCCTCGTCCGATTCGAGCACGGCCAGTGGCTCGGTCATCGGCTTCGCTAGCATCTTCGTCTTTAGGGTGGCCTTGACGGAGTGGCCACCCATCTGGAGCTCTGTTGGTCAACAATCTCCGTGTCACTGTCAAGCACCTCGAGGTTATGGTTGGCTTCAATCTCGTGGTGCTTCTGGCCACGAATCCTATGCGGCACAGAGATGGGATCCTCTTCCTCCACGGCTTCCTCTGATTCCTCGATTCATCCTCCTCGAAAAGATCCTCTGGCACCTCCTCGTCCAGCGGAGGTAGCCAATGTTCCAAAGCCTGAAATGTCTGCAAAGGGAGGCAACACGCGATCTGGATAAGTGACTTCAAAGTATGATGGACAAAGAAAATTTACTGCAAAATGTCAAGGGGAAAAACTTACTAGGGGAGTTGGCCTACTGTGCAGTTTGTACGGGGCTAGACCCTCTTGTAGGTTGGTGAAGGTCGCCTCCATGATCTTTTTCAGGGCCACAGAGTAATCTGGGCTTGATCTAGAAGGGTTGGATCGCATGCCATACTCATACATCCAGTTGGCCTAGGTAGAGAGTGGCACCAGTCGCCACCCGAGCCAGCAATTGAGGAGGTTGATCGTCTTCAACCCCTCTTCCTTGATCTTGGACATGCGGCTCGCATCTCGTCAATGACCATCTTCTGGATTTTGGGAAGCTTGTGCACCAACAACCGCCACGGATTGCTCCGCTCTGTGGTGTACGCCGGGATCACCACCTCTTTGGCTGAGGTGGTCTCCTTCACATAGAACCACCATTTCTTCCTTTCGATGGCCGCCTTCTTCTGTAGCAGCAGTTTGAAGAAGCTGGCACCAGGTTTCACGTGGAAGGTGATGCTGCCAGTGGCCAACAGAGGACCGTCCTTCCCCTCGCAACTGGCTCGGCCATAGAATAGCTTGAGCCAAAGCGGGAAGTAGGGGTGGCAGCCAAGATAGCTCTTGTAGAAGGCGATGAAGACCGCCAACTGCTCTATACTATCTGGTCCTAGATCTGAGGGCTTTATTTGGTAAAGAGTGGAGGAATCTCCTAAAGAAGACGGATGTAGGAAATCCTAACCCACTCTCTAGGTGACTCACAAAGGAAATGAATTCCTTGGCTTGTGGTTTGGGCTCGCTCTTGCCCATGGGCTGGACTCGCCACTGCCCCTGCACGAGGATTCCTACGTCCTGGAAGGACTACAGGAGGGTCGTGGAACACTTGGACTTGGCCCACATAGGCGCCATCATCACGAACTCGCGTCGGGCTGGGATCTGGATACTCGCCCGAAGAGAAACAATAATAATGGGAACGCATGAGAAAGATATGTACTTTCCTCTCTGGCTCGCCTTTTATAGCGGCTATGCCCTCTAATCACGGACTAGCTGTTACCTCGCGGTGATTTCATCGAGGTTATTGTGGGGAGGTGCCCAATGGTTAGTTTGACCAAAAATTGACGGTCCAACTTCTGTCAAGAGATAATACTCGGCTCGCACACTGCATTCGCTCGCCCATTCCGATCGACTGGGTAGAGTGACTTGAAGATCAATCGATTCGCCAAAAGCTGCGACTGAAGATACACAACAATACTTCTCCCTTTATTGGAGGAGTTCACCACCGATTCGACTGGGCGTCCACCTGTACTCGCCTACTCTGACTTCCAAGTTGACACCTCCATGGAACCCCTGTCGCACTCGGGGACGGGATATACCAATCGGGGTATGCCTAGGAGGGAGATTCGACTGATCGTGGCCCATGGAAAGTGGGCCCACAGGTATGGCAAATAGAAGGAGGCCTCAAAGAAGTCCCGGCGGGTAGAAGCTGAAGACCCAAGACTTTAGCTAGACCCAGTCGGATTAGGTCAAATCCTCCAAAACCTAAATTGATTCGGTTATAATCCTGTAAACCTTAGCGAGGTGCCCCTATATAAACATCCTTAGGGAACACTGCATACTTACGTGCTATAAGCTAGCCCATTCAAGCTACTCGCTACCTAGCCACAGAGTGCGCCGATCTTGTAATTCACTCACCAGCAATACAATCTTGCAGGAAGTAGGGCTTTACCCTACGAGGGGCCGAACTTGGGTAAATCCCTTGTGTTTACTCTCAATCTCGCACCGCAGATGGAGACTCTCTCTTTCCCCCAATCATATCAATTGCTACCCCTGGTAGCGACTTCCGTGGTCATTCCCACTACACTAAGTACTAGGATGCTATTGGGAAAAAGATTATGGAGGAGAACCCGGAAGTCCTTCAGGACTTCAAGGAAGAAGTTGAAGACTAGGAGGGAGATGCCGCGTACCAGCTAAGACTTGAGGTATACCTTTTCTACGGCTTGGGGAGAAGTGACGACCTCGCCGGTAGGTGCCGGCTACCAGATCAGGTTCTCCGCCGAAGAGAGATATCCTTCAGTGACAAGTTCCTTCAGGAGCTCCATAGAGAGCTGAGAGACCCTCCAGACTCCCTCGTAGGAATTGGCCTCCTCCTCCACGGCTTAGAGCACCACTCGTGTTTGTTCGCCACCGGTGGTTTCCACCGCGGTGGACATAGGCACTACCAGGCCCTTCGGCGGAACGAATACTCCCTTATATGGCTCGATTGAAGCCTCGGGAGACACCGCCATTAATGAATTGCTGCTGCTAGACATTGGGATGATTGGTGGAGGACGAGGAGGATAAGTTCTTGGCTACGGTTTTCTCGCTGGGAGCTTGAACGGTCACATGGCGAGAGGAAGAATACGATGCGGGGGAGAATGCGGGTAAAGGAAATTTCTTTGCCTGCAGTAAAAGTATATAGCACCTGGCATCAAGATCCGTGTGTGGGAAATCTAACAGTTACTACATCGACAACATGTGTGCAAACATGCATGGTAATTTCTCCATGTCCCACGTTTTCCTCTTAACGTTTCAGATTTTGCACACAAAGAAATCACTAATGATTAACAACTGTCATATGTGAGTTTCGAGGAAGCGTAGGTTGTAGCCTATGTCATCCTACTGACCGTTGCAGTGGAGAAGTCACATCTGAAGATACCATTAAAGACGGAAACTATTCGAATATGGAAAAAGAAGACTTTGAGAATATTCGGCTTGCATAATGAAGATGAAGAGGATTGCATGGTTCCTTTGGAGACCTTTGATATAATGCTTGAAAAAATTTCGGCATCACCTAGACGGAGCATTCAAGACCAAAAGGGCAACACGGCACAAGATCGCAAAGCCCTCTGGGGGCTACTGTTGGAGATATGCTAAATGGATATCACCATTGCATGTCTCTAATCCGGATAACCCGGGTGGCCCACTGTTGGTACCATGACCCATGGTCTGTTAGGCGACCCAGTTAGATGGATCCAAAGGGAGGCCCATGCCGAAAGAAGGAAGGCTACGATGAATCTACCGACCAACCAAGGGCCTTGGAGTATAAGACACGAAGACTAGTTAGTACTAGTGTAGGACTCTGTAACCTGTCCGGCAAGATCCTTTCCCTGTAACCCTAGGTTCTAGCGCCTTTATAAGCTGGACCTGTGGGAGCCTTTAGGGAACAACGTACAATGATTCATAACACCTAACATAGCGAATTGATCCATGTAGCTCGACGCATTGCCATTATAGTGATTTATAACAGGAGTAGAGTTTTGCTACCATTGTAGGACTTGAACCTAGGTAAGCTATGTTACCTCATACCCATCAACTTACCGCCTTTCCCCACCTCTCTAAACACGCTCTGTGAGGACCCCTCCATGGCATACTCATCAACAATACCACGACAGTGACCCTGGTGAGCCACAGAGCATGTCAGTGCTTCACTCCATCTCCCTCTCGCCCAGGCTCAGCTTGCTGGCACACGCCCCTTCCGCCACCGCTCATACATGGTCGCCATCGTGGTTCTAGTGACCATTCTTTGGCGACGCCACCACTAAAAGGTTTTCCTCGGCCTCCTCTCTACAACGAACCCAAGCACAAGCCTGCACACGCAACGAATCCATGGATTCGAGTTCAAGCTGAGAGCATCTCCATTGTTGACATCAGCATGAAGTCATAAACCCATTCCTTTTTGTTAAATGTTTTTGAAAGTCGTTTCTAGAAAATAATAATCCTAGTGGGGTCTGCCTGTCAGCATTTTAATCATTTCCTAAAATGTTCTCTGTAATTAATAAAAAACCTTACATGTGGGTCCATGTGGATAAATATTTAATATATTCAAAAATTGTGTATTTGTTTTAAAAATGATTTAAAATGGATTTAAATTGGAAAAAATCATAACTAATTCATAGTAATTCAAAAAAATGAATAACATATGAAAATGCTCCGAAAAATGAAATCTATCTCATAGAATTAAAATCATGCATTATTCAACAACTTTACTTGCACGTTCAATTATAAGAACAAAATGAACCCCCGTAGGTGATTCCGAGGTTCCCCCTAAGTTAAGGGTTGCAACCCTCAGACGCCACTTAAATTGCCAAGCATGCATTAGGGTTACATTTCAACTCTATCTAACTTGTCATATCATCATACTTGCTTGAGCATTGCATCGATGTCACGTGTTGATTCTTTATCTTTCTTTCTGGTGTTTGGTTCTTGCTAGTAGAATATGATATCCAGATCGAGATTGAAGACTGAGATCAACACCATCAAACATCGACGAACAATACTTGACCAACTTTAATCAAGTCATGTATCAGGTGTCTGATGAACTGCTTATTGGTTATCAATAGGCAAAGGCAAGCAAAGCCCCACCATTATACAATCCTATGATTTCGAAAGCACTTCAATTCTTGCCATGATGAATACGATTCTACTATGGTCTTTTATCGATAGATAGAGTATCTTATCTATTGCATTGCTCCCTTTGAGCTTATATTACCTGATCCATGGCTCCTAGCATAACTAGGTTTGGCTTGTGTTCACTACTAGATCTTATATATGTGTATTGCTTAGCCATGCTTAGCTATTAGTGCTAGTTCATCTAGATGATGTATCACATGCAGAGAATCTAGTATGACAGGAGAAAGAGGTAGACTGAGGAGGTGAGATCAGTGGTAAATGTTAAACATGATAAGGCTTGTATGGGAGGCTATGGTGGGATGTGGTTTTTGTAGTACCATGCTCGCCACCATTAGGACCCGGGTTCTTGCCTCTTTGAACCAAAACGAGTGTATAACCACACGGGTCCTGGGAAACCCCACGAGTAACTAGCTTGCCTAGTATATTCCATGAGTCACATAGTTCAGGCATTCCACTCGACGTATGCATTTTGGTTATTCTCGAAGACGGTGAAGGAGGTGCATCATGAAAGGTAGGTAAGCGTGGCCTAGGTTTCTTGGGGTCAATAGAGGCCTTGATAAAGCAACCGACTCACATCTCTAGGGACCGGCTTCGGTACTTGACCCATTATGGAGGAACCCTCTTTAGGGCATGACTCATGGTCTCAGCAAAAGCAAGGTAAAGGTCATGTGCAACTGCCATCTGCCGGCTTTCCAACGAAGGGGGTTCATATTAAGTGGCATTAAGATAAGGTTGGTACATGTGGGTACAGTTGTACACCCCTACAGGGTTTTAATATTCTCGAAAATCCATGCTCACTGTTATGAATGACTTGGGAACAGACATGAAGATCACAGAGAACATGAACTTAACATAAAACTTGGCAACTAAGGTTTATTAAGGATGCTTCCTCATGGGTATGTGGGGGTGATCCTAGTTGTGAGTTGAGACTCGTGGTGATTTTTTGGATATCAAAGATATGATGATTATTATGGTTGAGGTGTCACTCTCTTATCCCCTTTTAAAATGTTCTGATTAGACGAGCTTCTTCTCTCTCTTGTTTTCTAAACAAAGATGGCTTTATGCAAAATAACCCCGCCAGCCATAAGTCTTACATAGTACACCCTGTACTCACCCTTGATTTATTGATACTTTTTAGCAGAGTAAGTGTACCCCTAAAGATGAGTTCCGTACAACATCGACACCGATGAGTAGCTTGGGGTTCCCAGCCGGCAGCCTGAAATCTATTGCTGGGACGTCATCATTATCCTTCAGGCCTCTTAGGCCATTTGTTAAGTTTGTTATACTTAATAGCATAATTTTCCTTCCATTGTTTGATGTTTCTGGATAGTGACCTCTGCTTGTAATATTTTGGTTCTTTGCTCAGCTATGAACTTTCTATAATATTTTTTCTGTCACAGGGTCACTCTTCTGTTACTGATTCTTCACTGAATATTCTCGAGCTCTATGTTACGCTTATGACAGGCTAAGGTCTGGGATTTATTTAACCCTGATCCCGAGGGTGTCATAGATAATCCACCAAAGTAGGGTGCAGAGTTGTTATTCGAAGGGCTCCCTGAACCTGGGTGAGAAACATCGTGGGTGTTATGTGTGATCTATGTATGAGCAGAGGCCGTATTACCTTTGTGCCCACCGTCCAACCAAAAGGGGGTGTGAGACATCTTTAGTGTCTGCCTTCCAACGCGCAAAATGTAGCATGCCAGGTAGGGGGAGCTAGTGATTGGACCTCATCCGTAGTCTTCATCGATACCGACATCGTCATCTTCGTCTGCGCCAGTGTTAGGAATGGTGCCCACAAGAGCAACTGGAGCTGCTGGGACGAGCGTGGCCACCGAGGACACTTCTGATGCCCACAGTCGGTCCCGTGACATGGCCCTAGCCATGAACATGGCGAATGAGCGTCATGCGCAGCAGGTAGACGCCATGGGAAGCCACAACGCTCAGCCTCAGCCCATGCCCACCACTTCCAACCAGCCACATCTTTCTCCCATGGTCCTAGCCCGGGGGCTTGCTGCAGAAGTCACGTCGGCACAAGAAGAAAAACATCTGGGCGGTGCAGGCTGTGTCGCCAGCGATGGCCTTCTACTAGGTGGCGTAGGAGGCACTGCTGGTGGGAGCATTCCTCTCAGCGGCGTAGGAGGTGACACTGATAGGAGTGTGCCTCCTAGAGGCGTAGGAGGCATAGCCGGGCAGGCGGAGCATCTTGCGGGTCCAAATGACGACATGCCCACTATCAATAGAGGTGGGGGCGTCCCTATAATACCTCGAACTCTACGCTCTAAGCTCAAGCCTAGATGAACCAAAAGTGGACAAGACGTACAACCATGGGGCCGCGTAGCCACACATAGTAGTCCCACCTCGTGGAGCAGGGCACGGTACTAGCCAACCATCCCACCCACTTTCAAGAACATCGGGACAAGAGAGAGCTGCATAGTCGATAGGTAAAGCGATCAAAACATACACAAATGAGTATGTATGTCAGTGACATACAATAGACATCAGAGCCACACCATCTAAAACAATAGAGACAGAAATATTCAACGCCATACGGCAAGATCCAAATATCCTAGTTAGATATAATAGTGTAGGATACATCCTCATACATCACACATTAGAGTATCAAGCAAAAGCGCAAAACAAGATCTGAGTATAGATAAGAAGAAAATTGGCATAAGATACTCTAAAAATAAGCACATCCCGCCAACAGATCTCATGGATCTCCATCCCCAGAATCTCTACACCTGTTAGTCGTTGCCACCATCATCAGTCTCTTTGACCCAGTAACCTTGCTGAGAGTATACATGTCCATCTAAACCAAATATTTATGATATGAGAGCCTAGGGGTACTCATCAAGTCTTAATGCATCTAAAGGGAACAACCTGGGGGTGACGCAATTGCAGCGAAAGATACCAAGTTCTATAGAGACACGCTAGACATCCGCCCAACCAGAGATGGACGGACGCTCGTTAATTAGTAACAGAAGTAATGTAAGCAACATAAATAAACATAATTTGTCCTCCTTCTTTCTTACCGACCAGAAGGTGGAAGAACATCCCATCCGTTGGCGATTTTATTAACCATTCCATGAGTGTTGCACTATTTACTAGTCATGTCTTAGTCAAATTAAAGGTGTTACTTTAGTTATTCTTGTCTATGATCGAGAAACTATGCTCCAAGTTGTCCTTAACCGCGGACACGTTTTTCATAAAGATTTACCCTGTAGGGGTGCACAAATAGCAACACACACACGATTAACCCCGGGAAAAACCAAATAAAAAGCATCAAGACCTCATGACAATGCATTCACAGGAACCATAAATTATTTCAGGGGGCCGCCCCCAATAAGCTACCCGCTATGAAGTCGGTTGGCTCCGCGATGTACCCATGGTGTGTGGCGACGGCTATAAACGACTAGGAACCCAGAAGTGTGACTAAACTTGTTAATACAGCATAAACATGGAATGGGGTTACTAAAAAATATAGGCACTCCACGTGCAATCATAAATAAAGCAGTAAAGCATGGCATAAGTACATGATAGTAATAAAGCCCCAAACTAGTTTGTGCCCCGAGAAATAAAGTGCAAATCAAGCACAGGCCAAGGGGGATCCATAGAGTCTCTTGAATGTGGATAGTGCAAATAGTCACGGAACGGGAATGAAGTACTCGGGTTCCTACAGGACACAAGTGAGAGTGGAATAAACAAATAACAGATATTGCCCATATGTACCTCTTTCTTTAGTTATCCCATTACTACACAGTTTAAGTAGTTTAGGTACCTCATTATCCAAAGACTCGCACAAACCCTACACATGCAATTCTACATCTCGCATGGCACAAACAACTCATGTAGTAAAGGCTCATAGGATTGGGGATACAAGCTTCAGTGGGGTTTAAAAGTAAAGAATATGTAGTACATGGGATTCCAATTTAATGCAATCGCGACTCAATGATGCAAGAGTAAGATACAAGTATAGGTACTACATGTATGCAATCATGGGGAATTTCTTTCTTGGTAGTTCAGTTCCAGAATAGGAAGGATCTAGGTAATAATCCAGAGGCTCCTAGTATTCTCCTTGCTCAGTGTCTATCCGGATAAAAATCAAGCACACAAGGGCCAAAATAAATACATTGCACATTCATATAAATCATATGCAACAAGGAAACAAGGTACTCCATGATGAAATGATGCACAATTGCATGGTATAACATAGGATGGCATGGGTGAGGTGTGGAAAAAAATAATAAAGAACTTTATTAATTAATTTAGGCATATTTTACTCTCATAAACAGTTCTAATTATTTACTCTCATAAACTCTCATAATCAATTCATATCATAGAATGCATAATCATAATAGGCGCGTTGTGCTGAGCAATTTAGACATATTATTTGTCGAATTTGGAATTACGGATTTAAAGTTATCGATTTATTAAGAAAAGACATTTATTGGCATTTAAATAATTTCGAAATTTTAAATTGCTCAAAAATTATTTTAGATAGCATATCTAAATTCCTGGAATTTTTCTGGTCAGAAAACATATATCATATGTATTATTTGAATTTATGGATTTAAAACAATATTTAAATCAAATTATATTAAAAATGGGTCAAAAGTCAAAGGTTTGACTAGTTATAGTTGACTATGGTCAAATTTGATGAATTCAAAATTAAATTTGAATCATATATGCTTTTGAAAATTTTATCAAATTCGAATTATATAAAAAAGATATGATTTATATTAGATATAACAATATTCTAGATTTATTTTAGAATTTAGGAAATGGCTAGAAAGTTTTCTCACCCAGGACTTCATAGCCACAACCGAAGACAAGTGGGGCCAGCACTGACTCAGCACTATGATGATAGAACCTGCATGCCAGACTTTTGTCACCCAGAGGGATATACCCACTACCGCTGACGCGTAGGCCATCAGGGGAAAGCGGGGCCATAGGCACACGACCAGCACAGCCGCCAGACTTGGGCGGTCTAGGGGCGATTCTGAGAATACTAGAAAATTCTGGTCGCTTTATATAAAAATGTGTGGTCCGGGTTGTTAGTGAGGCTGGCAGGTGGGGTCTACCAGAGGACTGCGGGTCGAGCAGCGAAAGCTGTTGGGGGTATTTGGAAAACAGCACGTGCTCCTGTTGTTCTTCTCGCTGGTTTCTCTGACAAAACTAATGGCGTGCGGCGCGATAGAAAAAGACAGCAGCACGAGGACTTGATCTCGTGGTGCTGGCTTGCCCAGATGGAACAGGGCGGTACGGTGGCTGCGGTGTGTTGCTAGGAAGCGTTGGCGGCGCTGGTGAGGTATACCGACGAGACACCGACGACCCAAAGTTGGCGGCACCATGACCGGCATGGTCATGTCCACGACAGAGCGGACAGGTGTGCTCTAGGAAGCACAAGTGGGTGCTCTCGGTGCGACGCGATGGTGCGGACGCGTTCATGCACGCGCGTGACCGAGGTGGGCAATACAGCGGCGGCAGGCGAGCGGGGTGGCGGCGAGTGGTGGCGCACGTCAGGTGTTCGACAGAAGTTTGCGGCGTTCTAGGATGCAATCCAGAAGGTGATCATATCTAGGGAGTAGTGTTTCTCACCGCGGTTCTGATGGAGTAGATGGTACGGCCTGAGGTGGTGGCGATCTGCGGTGACGCTGGTGAACTAGAGCTAGGGTTTTTGCTCAGCTTCTTCGCGTTCTGTGTGTGTTGGGCTTCTCCTCCTCGAGCTGGTGCACGGGACATGATCCTGGGGCAGCACCATTTCTTCCTCGACGCCATTGCGCCCCTCCTTCTTCCCCTCTTCGCTAGAATAGAAGGTCGACGATGGTGGTCGTCTATGGTAATAGGTAGGATAGCAGATGAAGGTGGGGAGGAAGAGAAGGTTCAGGGCAGAGCCTAGATGATATCCATATAGAGCTAGGGCTAGCGGGTGGCTAGGTAAAGCTGGGAGGGAGCTGCACATGGGTGGTTCGGGTGAGGTTGCAACAAGCAACTCAGGTGCTTCTCTCTCTTCTCTCCTCTCTTTTGCTTTAGCTGGTTAGGGGAAAGGGGACCAGGGCAGGCAGGTGGAGGCGTTGGTGATAAACTTGTTATGCAAGGAAGGACAGGTAGTTGGATAGAGAGGAGAGGATGGGATTGGCACATGGACATGTCACATGGTCATGTCCATGGTAGCCTCGGGTTGGCGCTAGGGTTTACCATGGTTAGCATGGAAGGGGTGGTGGTGTGGTGTGGTTGTTGTGGTTTGGTTGCACCAAACAACAAGGGAGAGCTCGGGTTAGCAGGATCTAGGTTAGATGGATGGGTTAGTTACGATTAGCTAGATAGGATGTGTTTGAATTATTTGAATTTGGTTCATAGGGTTTAATTCAAAACAAGTTATTGAAAAAAATAGATTCCATAAGAGATAGTGGAATAGCTAGACATAAAGAGCCAAAAAAATACAAGTGCTCATATATAGTTTGGATAGTGGAATATAAGGTGGTGACAAAGAAAGGTCGTGGAGTCAAGAAGAGTTATGCCCCCAACTCAACTTGGGCATGAAGCAATTTATCAAGAAGCAAATAAAATTTATCAATAGGAAAATACAAGTGATACTATAATGCATATGGGCTAAGAACCAAATAGAGGGGTTTTATATGATGCTCAAATGCAAGGTGGCATGGTGACATGACAATGATATAATGATGATGCAATAATAACAAGTAGGAAGTAGCATTTTATTATTAAACCATGTAGCATTACAAATGTTAGATAGATGGGATGCTACAACTCTCCCCCACAAAAAAGGAATCTCGCCTCGAGATTCTAGGAAGAAGAAGACTATAAGAGGGAAGGATACTCGGAACAGAGGTCATCCTCGTGCTCCCAAGTGGCTTCATCAACGGAATGGTGTGACCACTACACCTTGCAGAACTTCAGGGACTTGTTGCGAGTCTTTCGCTCTGCGACTTCAAGTATTTTGACAGGGTGTTCTTTATAGTAGAGATCTTCTTGGAGATTGATGAGGTCGTGATGCACGGTCCTGCCTAGATCCTTGAAGCACTTCTTGAGTTGAGAGATATGGAAGACATCATGAACCTTGAGTTTTTTAGGAAGCTCTAGTGCATAAGCCACTTTCCTCTTTTGCCACGGATTTTGAAAGGATAGATGTATCTAGGCGCGATCTTGCCTTTGATACTGAAACGATGAGTGCCTCTCATGGGATTGACACGAAGGTAAACAAGATCACCAGGATCATACTCCGTGTTCGTGTGTTTTCTGTCATAGTTGCTTTTTCTGACGACTCTGAGCAATTTTTAAGTTCTCAAGAATGATAAGAACCTTCTCTTCTGCTTGACTGACAATGTCGGGACCAAAGAATTTTCTTTCACCTGCCCCTGGCCAACCAATCGGAGTTCGACACTTGCGACCATAGAGGACCTCAAAGGGTGTCATATGGAGACTCTTCTTGAAGTTGTTTTTGTTGGAGAATTCAGCATATGGGAGGCACTCTTCCCACTTCATGTCGAAATAACTGACGCAAGAATGACGCATATCTTTGAGAATCCGATTGATCCTTTCAACTTGCCCCTACGATTGAGGGTGCTAAGCTGTGCTGAAGTTTAGCTTTGTTCCCAAGCCTTGTCGGAAACTTTCCCAGTACTTGGAGGTAAAGATACTCCCACGATCTAAGCTAATTACAAGAGGAACCCCGTAGAGAGAGACAATTCTATTAATATAGAGCTCGGCCATCTAACTAAAATTGTTTCCTTGACTAGAAAGAAGTGAGCCACTTTTGAGAGCCTGTCAATGACAACAAAGATTGCATTGTTGCGTTTTTGAGACCTTGGAAAGCCAGATATGAAGTCCATCTCTACTTTCTCCCATTTCCATTCTGGAGGCTTCAAAGGTTGAAGAAAACCAGAAGGTTTTTGATGAATAGCTTTCACTCTACGGTAGACATCACGCTTTGAGACATACTTGGCACAGTACCGTTTCAATCCAGGCCACTAATACTGTGTTTCAGATCCATGTACATCTTAGTGCTTCCAGGGTGGATAGAAAGAAAAGAATCATGAGCCTTTTTAAGAACTTGCTCTCTCAAACCTGGATACTTCAGAACAAACATCCGGTGCTTAAATAATAGAGTGCCTTGATCGTCAAAGGTGCAAAGCTTCATAATTCGGAAGCTGAATCTTGGAGATGATGTTTTTAGTGTAAGGATCACCAAATCGAATGGAGCGAACCTTTTCTTCCAGGAGAGGGTAGCTATCAAGTTAAGAAGGTAGCCTTGAGGTACAAGCTCGAGGTTGAGTCATGGAATTCCTCACAAAAGAGAGGTTGTTGTTCTTCCACCGCGAGGTTATTCAGATATTCCTTATGACTGAGGGCATCGGCCATCACATTTGCCTTGCCCGGAGTGTAATTGACTGAAAGATCAAAGTTTTTGATGGTTTCAATCAATATCCTCTGGCGAAGGTTCATGTTCGATTGAGTGAAGATATACCTCAGGCTTTTGTGGTCAGAAAAGATGTCACAACACTTTCCAACCAAGTAGTGCCTCCATACTTTCAAAGCAAAAACAACTGATGCAAGTTCAAGATCATGTGTAGGATAGTTGAGCTCATGAGTCATCAACTGACGGGAAGCACAATGATTCATCAGAAATCTGCATGGGGCCATTCCTCTCCTTGAAATAATTTTGCATCAGCTCGGTGCGGTGCTGCAGGGGTTGGATCATCCTTCTGAACCAGCACATGGCTAGGTCTAGGCCGGTCATCCCTCCATCTATCAGCCATTCTATCTGCCTTACGACGCGAGAGGCTTCATCGTTGGATGGGAGGGGGGCATGAGATCTCTAGGTGGGGGCCTCAACGGCGGCTCCCTCGACAAAGTCGTGGTACGAGTCCTGGCGGCCAGGTAGAGGTATATCTAGGCAGTATAAATATGTCCTTTGCTAGTTTTTGCATGACTCGTGGCCAACGATGTTAGCGAACCTCCTGTTAGGATAGATCTTCAAGATAATGGTTCCGTAGTTCATACTTGGACTCTCCGGACTCTCTCTTGACGTTGAAAATATAGATAAACAGATCTAACCTCGGCTTGATCCCTAGGTATCCTTTACACAAAGCTATGAAATTGCTAAGTCTTCGTGGTAATTACCATGGCAGTTGCTCACCAACAGGCTAGGATTACCTCCGGAAACTCCCCCAAAGATCCCACGACTGAGCTAATAGCACATATCAAAGTTACTGACCTAGGAATCGCAGGAAGTTTTCGACGGCATACTTCTCCAAAAAGGTCAACTTCGATTGCAAGTCCACAATGATGGAGTCGGAGGCCTTGCGGTCCTTCTCCTCCACCGTGACAGTGGCCTCCTACGCAACCTCTAGGTCAGACACCGGCACATAACCCTCGGAGGCCTTGGCGAGCGTGGATGCGTGATTACCTGCACAGTAGAAGCAGTCAATTAAACACCAAGCCACAAAACAAGACAGTCAACAAGTCAATATATCAACATGACTTACTCGTAGCAGACCACAGCTGGTTGATCGCCTGGGTCGCCACCTGGTAGTCATGCTAGAGCCGTTCAAACTCCACTCGCCGGTTGTCTGAGTCTTGCTGCAATATGAAATTTACATTCAGCAAGATTACACAAGTGTCCAATCGCTGCTAACCAGCGACCCGACCGTCAGAGAGTAGGGACTCTCGAAATTCGCAAGTGCCGACTCGCTGCTAACCAGCGACCCGACCCTCAAGGACTAGGCATCAAAGTATAATAAGAAGACAAAAGCCTCTGGTCGCTAGTACCTAACCACCAGAGCCTTGGGGACTGGGATTAACGGGAGTGCATGGGCGAGCAAGCGGTGGAGTTCGATTGCCCGCATTGACGCTGCTCCTTGAGTCGATGTGCAATCAGACCAACATTATCGTTGATGATTTTGGCCTCCAATGGAGACAGTGCCTAGGCAACTGCAGATGCTCCCTTCACGAGGAAGTGTGGAAACATCACGGACTTAGCTCCCATGGACGGGGACGCTGCCACATCCGTGGATGCTTCTTCTCATTCTGCTTCAACATCAGGAGCCTTCTCCCTATGGATGACAATATCACCTATGACACCTTTCGCGGGCACCTCGCCTTCCAGGTCAGGGTCGACCTCCTTCTACTTCTTGATGGCGAGCTCTGGCGCCTAGCCGATATTGGCCTTCCTCTTCTTGGAAGGGTCCTCCACCTCCTCGACGCAGCTTGAGGGGATTTCCGACACGGTCACTCGAGTAATCCTATTCGGTTTGCTCCTGCAAGTTTAAAACAATCAGAGTCGGAAATTCCAGCAATTGAGATAACAGATCTAATTGATAAAATGAAGGTACTCACTTAGCGACCGGAATGGCTTGCATTCCGGTAATGATGTGCGCTGGTTGCTCTAGCTCCGAGCCGAGTGCGCACGACAGCCCCGCCTCCAACAGGATAACTTGATGTCGTGGCTTGGATGGTCCCGCTTGCTACTTCACTGACTCGGCAGCTACAGCCAGGGCCTCCGACGTCTTCTCTGCCACTAGGGTGTCTGGCACTTTTGCCGGTGTCGAGGAAGCTGACTCCTTCGCCACTAGCGGGGCCATTACACCAGTTGTCGATGTTGGGTCCTATGTCCCCTTCCCCATGCTAAGCACGACGACAGCTTCCTTGGCCTCCTCATCCGAGTCGAGCACGGCCACTAGCTTGGTCGCCGCCTTTGCTGGCGTCTTCATCTTTAGGGTGGCCTTGACAGAGTGGCCACCCATTTGGAGCTCTTCTCGTTTCCAATCTCCGCGTCACTATCAAGCTCCTCGATGTTGCGGTTGGCTTCAATCTCACGGTGCTTCTGGTCATGAGTCCTCTCCGGCACGGAGACGGGCTCCGCTTCCTCCATGGCTTCCTCCGATTCCTCGATTTATCCTCCTCGAAAAGCTCCTCTGGAGCCTCCTCGTCCAATGGAGGTAGCTAGTGTTCCAAAGCCTGAAATGTCTACAAAGGAGGCAACGCGCGAGTCAGATAAGAAACTTGAAAGTATGATGGACAAAGAAAAATGACTGCAAAATGTCAATCGGGAAACTTACCAGGGGAGATGGCCTACCGTGCAGTTTGTACGGGGCCAGGCCCTCCTGTAGGTCGGTGAAGGTCGCCTTCATCATGGCCTAACGCGCGAGTCAGTAATCCTCTGTGACCCAAAAATCTGGGCTTAACCTAGAAGGGTTGGATCTCCCACCATAATCATACATTTAGTTGGCCTAGGTAGCGAGCGGCACCAGTCGCCACCCGAGCTAGCAATTGAAGTAGTTGATCGTCTTCAACCCTTCTTCCTTGAGCTTGGACATGTGGGCCCGCATCTCGTCCATGACGATCTTCTGGCTTTTGGGAAGCTTGTGCACCGAAAACCGCCACAGATTGCTCCACTCTGCGGTGTATGTCAGGATCGCCACTTCCTCGGCCAAGGTGGTGCCCTTCACGTAGAACCACCATTTCTTCCTTTCGCTGGCCGCCTTTTTCGGTAGCAGTAGTTTGAAGAAGTTGGCACCATGTTTCACGTGGAAGGTGACGCTGCCAGCAGCCAATAGAGGACCGCCCTTCCCCTCGTGACTACCTCGTCCATGGAACAGCTGGAGCCAAAGCACGAAGTAGGAGTGGCAGCCGAGATAGCTCTTTTAGAAGACGATGAATACCGCCAACTGCTCTATACTATCTGGTCCTAGATCTGAGTGTTTTATTTGGTAAAACTGGAGGAATCGCCTAAAGAAGACGGGAGTAGGGAATCTTAACCCACTCTCTAGGTGACTCACGAAGGAAATGAATTCCCCGGCTCGTGGTTTGGGATCGCTCTCGCCCGTGGGCTAGACTCACCACTGCCCCCTCATGAGGATTCATTCGTCCTAGAAGGACTGCAGGAGGGCCGTGGAACACTTGGACTTGGCCCACGTAGGCGCCATCAACACGAACTCACGTAGGGATAGGATCTGGATGCTCGTGCGAAGAGAAAGAATAAGAATGGGAACACGGGAGAAAGATCTGTACTTTCCTCTATGGCTCGCCTTTTATAGTGGCTCTGCCAGTTGATCACGGACTAGCGGTTAACTCGCGGTAATTTCACCGCGGTTACCATGGGGAGGTTCCCAATGGCTAGTTTGACCAAAAATTGACGGTCCAGCACTTGCCGAGAGATACCAATTGACTCGCACACTCCATTCGCTCGCCAATTCCAATCGACTGGGTAGAGTGACTCGGAGATCAATCGATTCGCCAAATGCTGTGAATGAAGATACACAACAAGACTTATCCCTTCATTGGAGGAGTTCAACACCAATTCGACTGGGTGTCCACCTAGACTTGCCTACACCGACTGCTAAGCTGGCACCTCCACAGAACCCCTATCGAACTCGTGGATATACCGATCGGGTTATGCCCAGGAGGGAGATTCGATTGATAGTGGCCCATGGAGAGTGGGACTGCATGTAGGGCGACTGGAAAGAGGCCTCAAAGAAGGCCGCGCGATTGCAAGGAGGCCTCAAAGAAGCCCCGGCTGTTGGGGATATACTTTTCGGGTATCCTCACAGTTCGTCACTGACCAGGGTGGCCCACTTCGGGTTAGAGCTTTGCTTCACAGGCGGCCCAGTCAGGGAGAAGAGACGGAGTCCAGTCCGGCTATAGGAAGGCCCAGAAGACTTATCGACTTAGGCCCGTAGTGTTACTTATAGTTCAAGATGTACTCTGTAACTGACTCTTAGTCGTAGCCGGATAGATCTCTCCTGTAAACCCTAGGCCGGTTATCTATATAAGCCATCCTACGGAGAACCTTTAGGGAAACACTCTAAACACTTCAATAGTCTACAATCTCAACTCACACAGGCGAAACCCTTGTAACCCATATTCCGGCTCTGCTGTATTACTGGATTGCTAGTAGGAGTAGGATCCGTCCAAAGCCAGCGGATTCGAACCTAGGTAAACTTGTGTGCTCACCGTCCCGGAACACCGTACGTCCCACACCCCTCTCTTACGCACGCCTCAAGGATCCCCTGATGGCGTACTTGTCCTCAATCCGATGAAAGTTGGCGCCCACCGTGGGTCAAGTGAGCTTCGGATCTGCGTTTCGAGCAGAATCTGCAAGAATCGGAATCGGCGAGACCATCGCCGTCGGTCGCATCCTCTACGCCAGCGATGTCCCTCTCATCGTTCTCGACGAGACTTGGATTCTGGCTAGGGTGGCCATGACTGCCTACACAATCATGTCTTTTGGCGAGACCGATGTTTACACAAAACAAGTTAAGAAAATCCGACATTGAAAGAGGTCGAAGAAAATGGAAAAGTCAGACAGATGGAACATACCGAAAATGACGTCGTCAATTTTGGTCTTCTCTTCCCGAAGACTCCGGAGTTCAGCCCGGAGCGCCTCGGAAAGGTCCCTCTCTTTGCACAGCTCATTATTGAGGTCCGAGATTTTCTGATCTTGAGCAGCAATCTTACGATCATGCTCGTCAGTGGCCATGGAGGAGGACTCAAGAATTTGAGCAATTCTCTTCTCATGATCCGCTTTGAGCTGGTACAGCTCTTGGAGAAGCTCCTTGTTCTCCACCACCAAAGTCTTGAGGTTCTCGGCCTCTTCAATCATAGCGCAGGACTGTTTCACCAGCGCTGTAAGGCAAAAAGAACAACAGTTCAGTAAAAATTCGACTATAAAAACATGAAAGACAAGGTTTGAGTCTCGGAATGTTTACCTTCGGCCTCATCCTTGGCAACTTTAAGCTCCACATTTTTAAGTCAGAGAGCTTTGATCTCTCTCCACTTATCACAGACATTTTTCAACAAATCCTGGTTATAGGAATACACTTTCTGTAAGTCAGAATACCCAAAGTCAGAAAGTTACTAAAGACTCGGGCTAATATTTTTACTAATATCAGCACGAGCCTTGGGGGCTACACTATTTCGTTCTTTGGCATCCTAAAGAAGCATAAACCCGGATTATTTATCCTACTTCATGCTTGGGGGCTAGAGGATATGATATGAAATAAAGGAAAAACAGGAGTTAGAATTCCTACTTACATATTGTTCACGAGTAAGTTTATCCAAACTTGCATTCACTTCTAGAGCAACCTTCTCAGCGAGAGTCATAGGGGTCACTAGAGCAGTTGGAAGCTCACCGGACATGATCCTCTCGTTGCGAAGATGCACTTGTTCAAGAAGTTCATAATGCTTGATGTCCTCTGCCTCTTGCGCTTCTTCTTCGGAAGATAAGTTTCTTTTCTCCAGGCATTGCCTGGCCAGCCGCTGGATCTCTTCAGCAGATTTCCGGGACAAGCCAAACTTGGCAAGACCCGGATTGTTGAGAAGGTTTTCAGCGAAGATCTCTGCCGAGGGATCATTACCCGAAGAGGGTTCACCCTTATCTATACCTGACTCACGCATCATGACGTCAGTTTGTGATTCAAGGATCACAGTCTCCATCGAAGGAGCCAGATCTTCTGCGACAGCCGGAGAAGGAATGATCACCGGCGTTGCGGAAGGTTAGGGGGCAGGAGTCGGAGGAGCCACGGAAGGAGAAGCTATGGTAAGCTTCGTCTGTCGTAGGGGCTTCGAAGAAGTACCCTTCCCCTTGCCCTTGATGAGCTGCTTAGCTCTGAGAATGTAATAAAGTCGAAAACTTTACATCTCGGAAGAAAATTCGAGTAAGGTACAAAGGCAGAAATTGTGTTGAAAGTTACCTCTTCAAGATGGGCACCTCCTTTGTGCTGACAGCCACTATTGGAGCCTTGCGTTTCTTAAGCGCAATATCCGGCAATGGGACCAATTCTGCCTCCTGGGAAAATTCTGGAGGATATCCCTCGAGAGGAGCAAGTTCCGACTCGGGGAAGTCGGGAAGCTGAAAAGAATAGAATATATCAGTATTGCGATTTAACTTACAGATTGAAACACATAGAAAGGTTTATTGTTAGAAGCTTATCGGCACTACGGGGTTTTCCGCCGTATGCATATCCAGAGAAACCTCCGGGATCCTCCTCTCGATCCGTTCCCTTATCAGCCATTTAATCTGGCTTATGTAACCTTGCGTGGTATAGGCTCTAGGGCTGATGCGGAGGGAGTTTTTCTTGGACAACGTGATGGAGTGCATCAGTCGGTCTCCGTGGTACTGAAGGGGCTGGATCCGGCGTGACACCCAGCATTGGACCAAGTCGGATCCCTTCAGTCCTTTGTGTTTGATCAGATATTCGACCCGCCTCTTAGCAAGGATCAGATTGTCACTGAGAGCCGGAGCGACCTCATCCCAAGACAGTTGGGCCGTGGCAGCTCCGTCGACAAAAACCGGAAAAGCAGTAGCTTTGTCGGGAGCCAGAAAATTTTTGTGATAAAAGAATGTGGCTGGCCACTGTATGACCGAGTCACTAGCTAAGATCTTGGGATATGCGTGTTCGCGTCTAAGCCAAAACTAATGGTACCGGTGATATAAGGAACACCGGCAGTGATAGAATTTCTCCGGACATGAAAATAATACCGGAATAAGGTCAAACTCGGCCTAATGCCGAGAAATCCCTCACACAAAGAGGCATAAGCGCTCATCTCTAGGAGAGAGTTGGGAGGAAGATGGTGAAGTTGAACACCATAATGGTCAATCACCTCGGAAAGGAATTCCGATGGAGGAAATGACAAACCTCTGTCGAGGTGGGTGCCGAAGTGGACCCGCTCGCTGGCGCGCGGGTTGGGGACGATCTCCCCGAAGCCGCTCCGCCAGTCGCCGGTGCGGAGGAGCCCTTCTGTCTCCACGCCGTGGAGCTTCTCGTCATCTAACACGTAGGGGATCCAGACCCCGCGGAAGCTTTCCTTCTCTGCCGCCGCTTCCGTCGCCGTCGTTGCCGCTGCTGCTGCCAAGCCGGAAGAGGATGAAGAAGCCATTTCTCCGGTGGATACATAACCTAAGATGGGCGGCGCTAGGAGTTTTAGGGGGGAAGCAGAGGAGCTCTGTGCACGCGGGGGAGATTTTGAGGAGAGGAATAGGCAAAGGACCAGGTGAAGAAAGGAGGAGGAGAATCCCCACCCCTTATATCCACCTAACCGCGCCAAGATTCGTGCAAATGCTACAGTGCAACCGCCACGCGTCGTGGAAGGGACTAGGAAGGACCCACGCGATGACTGCGTCGCCTCGATCTCCGCGCATGCATTAAAACAGCGCCTTGGTTCCGTGAACCGCGGACCCACCAACGGTCGTGCTGACAGGATGTCTGTCAGATGACGTGACTTGACCATGACTTGTGTCAGGTGGCGTTAGAGACCAAATTCTGGCTTAGTTTGAAATCAAGCTGGAAAATCCAAGTAACCTGTTGATGGTCCGACTTGTTTTTTAAGACCCGGATCGTATTTTTTGTTGTGAAGTTTCAGGAACCCTTCAAGATTCTGCAAGCCGAAGATCTAGCTAGACGATGATAAATCCGACTTTGGATCTTGGAGACTTCCGGGGGCTGCTGTTGGGGATATACTTTCTGGGTATCCTCACAGTTCCTCACTGACCAGGGTGGCCCACTCCGGGTTAAAGCTTTGCTTCACGGGCGGCCCAGTCAGGGAGAAGAGACGGAGTCCAGTCCGGCTACGGGAAGGCCCAGAAGACTTGCCGACGTAGACCCATAGTGTTACTTGTAGTTCAAGATGTACTCTGTAACCGACTCTTAGTCGTAGCCAGATAGATCTCTCCTGTAAACCCTAGGCCGGATATCTATATAAGCCGTCCTAGGGAGAGACTTTAGGGAAACACTCTAAACACCTCAATAGTCTAACATTTCAACTCGCACAAGCAAAACCCTTGTAACCCATATTCCGGCTCTGCCATATTACTGGATTGCTAGCAGGAGTAGGATCCGTCCAAAGCCGGCAGATTCGAACCTGGGTAAACTTGTGTGCTCACCGTCCCGGAACACCGTACGTCTCAGACCCCTCTCTTCCGCACGCCTCGAGGACCCCGTCATGGCGTACTTGTCCTCAATCCGACGACACCGGTGACTAGAAGTTGAAGACCCAAGACTTTAGCTAGGCCCAATCTGATTAGGTCAAATCCCCCGAAACCTAAACTAATTCGGTCATAATCCTGTAAACCCTAGCAAGGTGCCCCAATATAAACATCCTTAGGGTACACTGCATACTTACGTTCTATTAGCTACCCCATCCAAGCTACTCGCTTCCTAGCCGCCGAGCGTGCCAATCTTGTAATTCACTCACCAGCAATACAATATAGTAAGAAGTAGGTCTTTACCCTACGGGGGGCCGAACATGGGTAAATCCCTTGTGTTTACACCCAATCTCGCACCATAGATGGAGACTCTCTCTTGCACCCAATCATATCAATCGCTACCCCTGGTAGCGACTTCCGTGGTCATTCCCACGACACTAAGTACTAGGATCCTATTGGGAAGAAGATTATGGGGGAGAACCCAGAAGTGCTGTTGGACTTAAAGGAAGAAGTTGAAGACTGGGAGCGAGACACCTTGTACCAGCTAAGATTTGAGGTATACCTTTTCTCCGGATTGGTGAGAAGTGACAACCTTGCCAGCAGGCGCCGGCCGCTAGACCAGGTCCTTCGCCGAAGGGAGGTATCCTTAAGTGACAAGTTGCTTCAGGAGCTCCATACAGAGCCGAGAGCCCCTCCAGACTCCCTTGTGGGAATTGGCCTCCTCCTCCATGGCTTAGATCGCCGCTCGTGTTTGTTCACCATTGGTGGTTCCCACCACGACGGAGATAGGCACTACCATGCCCTCCGGCGGAACGGATACTCCCTTATATGGCTCGATTGAAGCCTCGGGAGCCACCACCGTTAATGGAGTGCTACTGTTGCTAGCCATTGGGCTGATTGGTGGAGGATGTGGAGGATAAGTTCTTGGCTAGGGTTTTCTCGCTGGGAGCTCAAACAGTCACATGGCGAGAGGAAGAAGATGATGCGGGGAGAATGCGGGTAAAGGAAATTTCTCTGGCCGCAGTCAAAATATATAGCACCTGGCATCAAGATCTGTGCATGGGAAATCTAACAGTTACTGCGTCGACATCGTGTGTGCGAACATGTGTGGTAATTTCTCCACGCCCCCCGTTTGCCGCTTAACGTTTCGGATTTTGCGTACAGGGAAATTGCAAATGATTAACCACTGCCATATGTGAGTTTCGAGGAAGCATAGGTTGTAGCCTATGTCATCCTACTGACCGTTGTAGTGGATAAGTCATGTCTGAAGATTCCATTAAAGACGGACTCTATCCAACTCTGGAAAAAGAAGACTTGGAGAATATCCGGCTTGTATAATGAAGACGGAGAGGATTGCATGGTTCCTTTGGAGACCTTCGATATAATGCTTGATGAATTGTCGGCATCACCTAGACAGAGCATTCAAGACCAAAAGGGCAACATGGCGCAAGATCGCAAAGTCCTCCGGGGCTACTATTGGAGATATGCTAAATGGGTATCACCGTTGCATGTCTCTAATCCGGATAACCCGTGTGTCCCACTGTTGGTAACATGGCCCATGGTTTGTTTGGCGGCCTAATTAGATGGATCCAGAAGGGAGGCCCAGGCCAGAAGAAGGAAGGCTATGGTGCAGTTACGGACCAACCCGAGGCCTTGGTGTACAAGACACAAACACTAGTTAGTATTAGTGTAGGTATCTGTAACCTGTCTGGCAAGATCCTTTCCCTGTAACCCTAGGTTCTGGTGCCTTTATAAGCTTGACCTGTGGGAGCCTTTAGGGAACAACGTACAACGATTCATAACACCTCGCACAGTGAACCGATCCTTGTAACTCGCCGTATTGCCATTATAGTGATTTATAGCAAGGGTAGAGTTCTGCTACCATTGTGGGACTTGAACTTGGGTAAGCTATGTTACCTCGTATGCATCAACTCACCGCCTTCCCCCACCTCTCTAAACACGCTATGTGGGGACCCCCCCCCCATGGTGTACTCATCGACAATACCACAATAGTGACCCCGGTGAGCCGCAGAACATGTCTGTGCTTCTCTCCATCTCCCTCTCGCCCTCGCTCAGCCTGCTGACACACGCCCCTTATCATAGGATTGAGGACAAGTACGCCATGAGGGGGTCCTCGAGGTGTGCGGAAGAGAGGGGTGTGAAACGTATGGTGTTCTTGGACGGTGAGCACACAAGTTTACCCAGGTTTGAATCCGCCAGCTTTGGACGGATCCTACTCCTGCTAGCAATCCAGTAATATGGCAGAGCCGGAATATGGGTTACATGGGTTTCGCCTGTGTGAGTTTAGATTGTAGACTATTGAGGTGTTTAGAGTGTTGCCCTAAAGGCTCCCCTAGGACGGCTTATATAGATATCCGGCCTAGGGTTTACATGAGAGATCTATCCGGCTACGACTAAGAGTTCGTTACAGAGTACATCTTGAACTACAAGTAACACTACGGGCCTAAGTCGGTAAGTCTTCTGGGCCTTCCCGTAGCCGGACTGGACTCCGTCTCTTCTCCCTGACTGGGCCGCCCATAAAGCAAAGCTCTAACCCAAAGTGGGCCACCCTGGTCAGTGAGGAACTGTGAGGATACCCGGAAAGTATATCCCCAACAGCAGCCCCCGGAAGTCTCCAAGATCCAAAGTCGGATTTATCATCGTCTAGCTAGATCTTCGGCCTGCAGAATCTTGAAGGGTTCCTAAAACTTCACAACAAAAAATACGATCCGGGTCTTAAAAAACAAGTCGGACCTATCAACAGGTTACTCGGATTTTCCATCTTGATTTCAAACTAAGCCGAAATTTGGTCTCTAACGCCACATGACACAAGTCATGGTCAAGTCACGTCATCTGACAGACATCCTGTCAGCACGACCGTTGGTGGGTCCGCGGTTCGCGGAACCGAGGCGCCGTTTTAATGCGTGCGCGGAGATCGAGGCGACGTAATCATCGCGTGGGTCCTTCCCAGTCCCTTCCACGACGCGTGGCGGTTGCACTTTAGCATTTGCACGAATCTTGGCACGGTTAGGTGGATATAAGGGATGAGGATTCTCCTCCTCCTTTCTTCACCTAGTCCTTTGCCTTTTCCTCTCCTCCAAATCTCCCCCGCGCGCAAAGAGCTCCTCTGCTTTCCCCCAAAAACTCCCAGCGCTGCCCATCTTAGGTTATCTATCCACCGGAGAAATGGCTTCTTCATCCTCTTCCGGCTTGGCAGTAGCGGCGGCAACGGAAGCGGCGGCGGAGAAGGAAAGCTTCCGCGGGGTCTAGATCCCCTGCGTGTTAGATGACGAGAAGCTCCATGGCGTTGAGACAGAAGGGCTCCTCCGCGCCGGCGACTGGTGGAGCGGCTTCGGGGAGACCGTCCATCACTGCTGGTGTTCCTTATATCACCGGTACCATTAGTTTTTCGCTTAGACGCGAGCGCGCATATCCCAAGATCTTAGCTAGTGACTCGGTCAAACAGTGGCCGGCCACATTCTTTTATCACAAGGATATTCCAGCTCCCGACAAAGCTATTGATTTGCCGGCTTTTGTCAACGGAGCTGCCACAGCCCAACCGTCTTGGGACGAGGCCGCTCCGGCTCTCAGTGATGATCTGATCCTCGCTAAGAGGCGGGTCAAATATCTGATCAAACACAAAGGACTGAAGGGATCCGACTTGGTCCAATGCTGGGTGTCACGCCGGATCCAGCCCCTTCAGTACCACGGAGACCGAGTGATGCACTTCATCACGTTGTCCAAGAAAGAATGTCTCTGCATCAGCCCCAGAGCCTATACCATGCAAGGTTACATAAGCCAGATTAAATGGCTGATAAGGGAACGAATCGAGAGGAGGATCCCGAAGGTTTCTCTGGATATGCATACGGCGGAAAACCCTGTAGTGTCGGTAAGCTTCTAACAATAAACCTTTCTATGTGTTTCAATCTTTAAGTTAAATCGCAATACTGATATATTCTCTTCTTTTCAGCTTGCCGACCTCCCCGAGTCAGAACTTGCTCCTCTCGAGGGATATCCTCCGGAATTTTCCCAGGAGGCAGAATTGGTCCCATTCCCGGATATTGCGCTTAAGAAACGCAAGGCTCCAACAGTGGCTTTCGGCACAAAGGAGGTGCCCATCGTGAAGAGGTAACTTTCAACACAATTTCCACCTTTGTACCTTACTCGAATTTTCTTCCGAGATGTAATATTTTCGAGTTTATTACATTCTCAGAGCTAAGCAGCTCATCAAGGGCAAGGGGAAGGGAACTTCTTCGAAGCACCTGCAACAGACGAAGCTTAACATAGCTTCTCCTGCCGTGGCTCCTCCGACTCCTGCCCCAACCTTCCGCAACGCCGGTGATCATTCCTTCTCCGGCTGTCGCAGGAGATCCGGCTCCTTCGACGGAGCCTGTGATCCTTGAATCACAAACTGACGTCACGATGAGTGATTCAGGTATAGATAAGGGTGAACCCTCTTCGGGTAATGATCCCTCGGCAGAGATCTTCGCCGAAAACCTTCTCAACAATCTGGGTCTTGCCAAGTTTGGCTTGTCCCGAAAATCTGCGAAAGAGATCCAGCGGCTGGCCAGGCAACGCATGGATAAAAGAAACTTATCTGCCGAAGAAGAAACAAAAGAGGCAGAGGACATCAAGTTCTCTGACCTTCTTGCATAGGTGCGTCTTCACGACGAGAGGATAAGGACCGGTGAGCTTCCACCAGCACCAGTGATCCCTGTGACTCTTGCTGAGAAGGTTGCTGTTGAAGTAAACACGGGTTTGGATAAACTCACTCGCGAGCAATATGTAAGTCGGAATTATAAATCTTGTTTTCCTTCATTTCATATCATATCCTCTAGCCCCCAAGCATGAAGTAGGATATATAATCCAGGTTTATGCTTCCTTAGAATGCCAAAGAATGAACTAGTGTAGCCCCCAAGGCTCGTGCTGATATTAGTAAAAATATTAGCCTGAGTCTTTAGTAGACTTCTGACTTTGGGTATTATGACTTACAAAAAGTATTTTCCTATTACCAGGATTTGTTGAAAAATGTCTGCGATAAGCGGAGAGAGATCAAGGCTCTCTGGCTTAAGAATGTTGAACTCAAGGTTTCCAAGGATGAAGCCGAAGGTAAACATTCCGAGACTCAAACCTTGCCATTCATGTTTTTGTAGTCGAATTTTTACTGAACTGTTGTTCTTTTTGCCTTATAGCGCTGGTGAAGCAGTCCTGCGCTATGATTGAAGAGGCCGAGAACCTCAAGACTTTCGTGGTGGAGAACAAGGAGCTTTGCCAAGAGATGGACCAGCTCAAAGCGAATCATGAGAAGAGCATTGCTCAAATTCTCGAGTCCTCCTCCATGGCCATTAATGAGCGTGATCGTAAGATTGCTGCTCAAGATCAGAAAAACTCGGACCTCAATAATGAGTTGTGCAGAGAGAGGGACCTTTCCGAGGCGCTCCGGGCTGAACTCCGGAGTCTTCAGGAAGAGAAGACCAAAATTGACGACGTCATTTTCGGTACGTTCCATCTGTCTGACTTTTCCATTTTCTTCGACCTCTTTCAATGTCAGATTTTCTTAACTTGTTTTGTGTATAGGTCCTCTGAATTTGACGGACTCCACCTCCACCGAGCCTAGAACACACCGGCTTACCCAAGTCGGTTACCTGCTTCATGACTTCCGCCAATCCCTTGAGGACATTGGCGAAGCTCTCAAGATTCCGGACATGCATAGCATGTCGGATTTTCAGGTGCGGGACAAGGAAAAGGAGATGCCGCAACTTGTCCAGGATTGGAACATGTCCTACGCGCGGACCGCGGCGCAGAACGCTCTCACCATGGTCATGAGCCACCATGGACGCATGGAGATATGGCAAGTGACCATAGGGTACTCTACAGTGGATGAAGACGGACAGGAGCAGGACATCAAGGCCATTATGGACTCCTGCGCCGGATATGGGTGTCACGTGGCTGACTTGACCAGCTACGAAACTCCTTTCTTCACCCGCGTGGACACTCCGCCTCCACCTCCAGAAGAATCAGCAGAAGTTTCCGACGATGACCACACCATATCGGAAGTGGACATCTCGGAATAATATCAAGGCGATGTATCCAGCGAGCCGGCAGCTCCTTCATCTCCTCCTGCATCATAGAATGCCAGAAACATTTGTATTATCCTGAAAAAACATGATGCGTCTGTAAATATGAAGAACTATAATTTTTCTAGTGCTAAGCTTTTGATCTATTCAACACTTTTGGCTTTAAATTTTTATGTGCCTGAAATGTTTACATAAGCACTTGAAATTTTTTCGCCTATACTTATCGTTTATCTGGCTTTCCGCCTCATCCCTTTCGTGAGCCAGCTAAACCTTCTGCCGGAAACTTTGTCGAGCAACGGAGCTCAATTGCTAAACCAGTTTAAACTCGGAAACAAAGCCGGCTTCCAGTACCAACAATTCACTACTCCGAAAATACCTGCATCCGGCAATTAGACAAATAACCAAAGTAAAGACTAGAAACTTTAGAGTTATACCCGAGGGTAGCAGTTTTTAGAATTGGAAATCTAACCCTGAACGAACATGAGCATAAAGTACTTTCAAGCATTCTTGGATTTTTCGACTATGACATGATCATTCGGAAATAAGATGGTAAAAACTTCTCATAAAACTTGAGGCAACCAAAACTTTTATTTCTCACAGAACATGTACATATATATGATTACAAAGAAGGATAAACTAAGAATAAAAGGGACGTAGCTGAGCAATATTCCATGGTCTGTCTAACTCATCCAGATTTGTACTACCTCCGGCTCTCTTTCTCTTCTTAGTAGTAGGTCTTTCTTTGACTGGCCTCATGTCAGTTAAGTAGTACGATCCATTGTGCAATACTCGACTAACTAGAAAGGGCCCTTCCCATACTGGGGAAAGTTTGTGCTTTCTTTGCTGCACAAGCAGGAGAACCAAATCACCTCTATTGAAAGATCTGTTTCGGACTCTCTAGCTATGATACTTGCGTAACTTTTGCTGATAGGCTGTTGATCTCATTTTAGCAACGACGCGAACTTCTTCGACTAAGTCGAGATCATTTTGTCGAGAAATCTCAGCATCCTCTTCAATATACGCGGCCACTCTAGGAGAAGTGTGAATCAAATCACTAGGAAGAACTGCTTCTGCACCATAGACCAAGAAGAAAGGTGTGTATCCGGTTGACCTGTTTGGAGTCGTTCGTAAACTCCATATTACAGAGGGTAATTCCTCTGCCCAAGCCCTCGCAGCACGTCGTAATGGTGCTTCGAGTCTCGGTTTTAGGCCTTGTAGGATTAAACCATTTTCTCTTTCGACTTGTCCATTAGCCTGTGGATGTGCGAGTGACGCAATGTCAAGCCAGATATTTTGCTCGTTGCAGAATTCGGCCAATTCTCCCATAGAAAAGTTACTCCTGTTGTCCGTGATAATGCTATGCAGATAACCATACCAGATTATAACATCCTCGACAAATCTTTTGGCTGTTGCTCCATCACAACTAGTGATAGGTTTAGCCTCAATCCATTTGGTGAATTTATCCACCATCACTAAGATATGAGTAAATACACTTGGAGCTCGTTTAAATGGTCCTACCATATCAAGCCCCTAGACCGCAAAAGGCCATGTTATAAGTATTGTTCGCAGCTGATCAGTCGGAACATGAGCTTGTTTGGCATACTTTTGGTAGCCTTTACACGTCTTGACTAATCGTTCGGCATCTGCCTGAGCTGTAAGCCAGAAAAATCCGTGTCTAAATGCTTTTGCCACTAAAGATTTGGCTGCAGTGTGGTGACCACACTCGCCTTCATGGATTTCCCTTAAGATTTCCACTCCTTCTTCCGGAGATACGCAACGCTGAAAAACCCTAGAAACACTCCGCTTATAGAGCCCACCTTTAATTATAGTATAACCTTTTGCTCGTCGGATGATCTGCCCGCTCAGAACTTCGTCTTCGGGTAATTTGCCATCTACCAGATAATCAAGGTAGGGTTGGGTCCAACTGGGAATTACAGCCAGGACCGCTATTAAAGGTGAGTTGGATTTGGCCAGATATTCCTCACCTACTCCCTTTATTAAGGGAACTTTGAGGTGCTCTAAAAAAGCGCCATCCGGGACCTCTTCCCGTGCAGAACCTATCCTAGATAGTGCATCTGCTTCCTCATTTCCTGCTCGAGGGATGTGTTGAACCTCAAACCCTTCGAACGATTTAGATAGATCATCCACAACAGCTTTATAAGTTGTCATGTGTTTATTTGCATTACAAATATCTGACACTTGTTGAGCAACAAGATCCGAATCTCCGTAACACATCAAACGTCGGATGCCAATATCCTTAGCAATCCGGATTCCATGTAGCAGTGCTTCATATTCAGCGATATTGTTTGTTGCTGTGAAGTGGATCTGCAACACGTATAGAAGTTTATCTCCTTGGGGTGATTTGAGCACCACGCCAGCCCCCAAGCCCCTTCGAGCCTTAGACCCATCAAAGTAGAGGGTCCAGTATTCCGACTCAGGGAGGGTCATGTTCTCCTTTGTCTCTGTCCAATCAGCGACAAAGTCAGCAAGGATCTGGGATTTGATTGCTATCCGAGGTTTATACTCAATATCAAAGGCTGAAAGCTCTATGCCCCATTTGGCGACGTGTCCTGTGGCGTCACTATTATTGATTATATCTCTCATGGGAGCTGTGCTCACCATGGTAATTGGATGCTCCTGAAAACAATGCCGTAACTTACGAGATGCTAGAAAAACACCGTAAGCCAACTTTTGATAGTGCGGATATCGCTGTTTTGATTCTGTCAGGACCTCGCTGACAAAGTAAGTCGGACGCTACACTAGGTGTTCCTGATTTTCCTCCAGTCTCTCCACTACCATGACGATACTAATGACCTTGTTTGTCGCAGCAAGATAGAGCAACATCGGTTCCTGTGGTTCCGGCGCACCAAGGATAGGAGCAGATGAGAGTACTTTCTTCAGGTCTTGTAGTGCAGCTTTAGCTTCATCAGTCCAAACAAAATCCTTGGTATTTTTCAGGAGTTTATATAATGGTGTGGCTCTTTCTCCAAGACAGCTTACAAACCGACTAACTGCAGCAATGCAACCAGTTAGTCTTTGTACGTCCTTCAGGCGAGTTGGCCTAGAAATATTGAGTATAGCCTTGATTTTGTCCCGGTTCACCTCCATGCCTCTTTGAGACACGATGAAACCTAATAATTTTCTGGCTGGTATTCCGAAGAAACATTTCTTTGGGTTAAGCATGATGTTGTATTTTCACAGATTGGTGAATGTTTCCTCCAAGTCGGAAATCAGCATTTCCTTCTTTTTGGACATTACCGCTATATCATCCATGTATGCATGTACATTGCGTCCGAGTTGGTTATGGAGGCAACGCTGTATCGTGCGCTGGTACGTAGCTCCTGCGTTCTTTAGCCCAAAGGGCATTATAACAAAATAGAAGGTTCCGAAAGGGGTTATGAATGAAGTTTTGACTTTGTCAAATTCCTTCATCCGGATTTGGTGATAACCGGAATATGCGTCGAGAAAATAGAGGAGTTCTGAGCCTGTCGTAAAATCGATAACTTGATCAATTCTAGGCAGAGCGAACGGATCTTTTGGACAAGCCTTGTTCAAGGCAGTATAATCAACACACATCCTTAAATCAGTGGTGTCCTTTTTAGGGACCATTACAGGATTGGCCGACCACTCAGTGTGGATGACCTCTTCTATGAATCCGGCTAACTCGAGCCGTGCTAGTTCCTTAGCTATTGGCTTACGCTTTTTATCGCCGAAATGTCGTAAGGATTGTTTGACGGGTTTAGCGTTCGGGTTTACATTTAAAGACTGCTCAGCAAGTTCCCTAGGTACTACGGTCAGGTTAGATGGCTGCCATGCGAAGATATCTTGATTTGCTTGGAGGAACATGACGAGCGTGCTTTCCTATGCGCTACCTAGGCCTACGCCTATCTGGGTCACCTTGGAGGGGTCATCATCCTTCAACGGCGTCTTCTTCGTCTCTTCTGATGCCTTGAATTCTGGATTTGGCTTTGTCACCTCCTTCTTCGTTGCGGGCATCTCGGACGGATCTATGCTCTTCTTGATCTCCTGGTACTCCTGGGCGTGTAGCACGGCTTCAGCAAAGGCGGCATTTCCATCCTCGCACTCTCACGCTTTCTTCGGGTCTCCCCTAATGGTGATCATGCCGTTGGGACCTGGAATTTTCATCATATTGTAAATGTAACACGGACGAGACATAAAAGCCCACTAAGCCGAACGTCCAAATATAGCGTGGTATGCGCTCTTGAACGGGACCACTTCGAAGGAAAGTGCCTCTGTCCGATAATTCTTTGGAGTTCCAAAGGTAACATCCAAAGTGATCTTTCCCAGGGAATTGGCTTGTCTTCCTGGGACGACTCCATGAAAGATCACAGAGCTATGGTTCAGCTGGGTCTCTGAGATCTTCATCCGGCGTAGTGTTTCGACATAGAGAATATTGATGCTACTGCCGCCATCCATGAGGGTCTTGGAGAAACCATAACCGTCAATAAGTGGATTGACAATTAAGGCGTATTTTCCTCGCTTGTGCAACTTAGGCGGATGATCAGTGCGGTCAAATGTGATTGCCACTTCCGACTAGTCCAAGTATTGGGGGACAGCCAGAACTGTTGCGTTGAGCTCGTGTAGAACTGCTTTCTTGACCTTTGCTGGTTGAGATCCGAGGAAGGTAACATAAGTGTCTTTCTTGGTCGGAAAATTTTTCTTCCCTTCCGACTTGGGATTTGAAGCATCAGCTTCCTCCATGTCGGAATCTTCCTTGGTATCTTTTTCTTTTTCAGGATTCTTCTTTCCCTTCTTCCCCTTAGCTTTCTAGCCTGCGGTGTCATCTCTTTTGATGTCATCATTAAAATGACATTCGGCGTTGGTGTGGGACGAGCCCCCATTAGCGTCTAGGTGATGCACACATGGGTTATTGGCAATGTCGGCCCAAGAGTAGGTTTTGCCTGGTTGTTGGTCTCCTCTACCTTGGACTCTTGAAGTTCCACGCCACGCCCGCGGCCTCCGCCGCGTCCTCCTCGTCCTCCAGACCCAAAAGTGGCAGTGACCACTACCGTTTCCGTGTTGGGTTTTTCTTCCAAGGTATTTTTGCGCTTCTGAGCTTGTTGCTTTGGTTGTTTTGCCGACTGTGGTACAACTAGGGCGTTGAGTAATCCCTCTGCATCGTCGTCAGCATCTGCATACTTGCTCGATGTTTCTATCATCTCTCCCAAATCAGTGACCTTGTCACACTTCAAGCAATGGCGCAATAGACCAATTGGGAGTCCTACGATGAAAGCTTCAATTGCAGTTTGATCATTTACTCCTCCATCGTCCGAGGTAATCCTGGCAAGTTTCTCCGGCCTTCTGGATGCAACGCTGCAGGTCTCCGACCGAACAAGGCCTCCGGTATGTGCCTTCGAAATTCTGAAAGAACGCGCTTTGAATGTCATACCAGTTGTGGATGGTGTTCTCCGGAAGTTCATTAAGCCATGATCGTGCCATCTTCCGCAACATGAGTGGGAGATATCGGGTTGCGACCAGGCTGTTTCCGCCTTTGGCGATGCAGCAAGCTTGGAAAAAAATCATGTAGCCAGGTATCTGGCCGAGCAATGCCGTCGTAGGCTTGGATATGTCTTGAGATAGCAAATCCTTCCGGTAATCTTGTAGCTCTGATGCGTGGTCCGAAGCACTTTGGGCCCACGTAGATATCATCGTTTTCGTAGCGCCGCGCCTCTATGTTGGAGTTGATCCTGTGCCTTGCGTCGTTCAGGGATAAATATTGTCCCGAATCTCGGCTGTGGCTGCGGTGCCTTGGAGCCGGACTTCGGCTTCTGCCACCACCTCCTCCGCCACGTCGTCCTACTTGTCCCCCTTGAGAGCTGTTGTGATGACTACTTGGTGGAGAGGGTGGGGCAGCTGGATTATTTCTGGCTGTTGGCCGGCCTCCGTCCGAAGCGTCATTATTTCAGTTCCAGGGAGGGTATTCACTACGATGAGCCCCCTGCCAATTTGTCCCGGCATGGTTTCCGTCGTTCCTTCGTCCGTCATTCCCACTACGATGAGGTTCAGCCGGACGGTTTGTATGTCTAGGAGGTGGCATTCTTTGACAATCCTCCTCCTGACGTTTCTCTTTATCTTCTCCCCTTCGATCATTCAACTCTCGTCGGGGAGGGTTTCTCGGATACAGTTCAGCAATGGCATCTTGCTCGACCCCTGGAACGACGTTGCTCCAGTCACGTGCGGTTCTATGATGCTGTCCTGATGATCCAGTTCTGGAGTAATTGTCTTCCTGTCGGTCGGAATAGTGACGTTGTTCCGGAACATGCTGGGGCCTTATATCATTCCAGGCTGAGTCCGTGTGACATTGGTCGGATTTCCATACCAGTTTTCCACTTCCCGATTTCGCAGCCATTTGTTGCTCCAGACCCTTGGTGAGTAGCTTGATGCCCAATCAAACCTGTTCTAGGCCTGGGTTATTTGACAGGATATCTCGTGTTGCGACAGTGTTCTGTACCGGTGTTGGGTACACCAGGTCTCCTTTGCTGTCGAGATGAGGCATCCCTGGATCTCCTTCAAAGAGGACCTTGTTCACTTCGGGAAACTTACCGTTAGCTGTGTAACATTTCCGGGTCTTCTGATGCAACCGAGACATGTAATCCTTAGTTGCCATGTCATCCTGCGCTTCTAGGGCTTGGGCCCTTTCGTCCAGCTCTTCAGCAGTGAGTTCTGCAGCTGTAGGGATAGGTGGTTAATGTAGCATCGATGAGTTTACGCGCACCTTCAGTGATCACGTGTCCATCCACCGATTCTTATTTTTTCGGCTCTTCTGGGATAAGTGCTCCATCCGAGTCTTCCTCATATTCCTAGGCAATCACCTCCTCTGTCAGAGGGTCTTTTGTCGGGGTCTTGTTCTTCTTATTCCTCTTCTTTGCCTTCTTGGCAGCGCCGGTAGCAAAGACGGCTTTGGGTCCGTTTCTCGGAGTCAAGCTCTGATCGGTACTTTCGGACATTTGGACTTCGGGATAATCTCCGACTTCCATGTCATCCTGCGCTTTGGGAGAGTGTTTCCCGGATCCTTCATCCATGGCTTCTCCTTCTTCTACAGCTTTGGAGTTATACTCCTCTTCATATTCCGCGGAGAACTTTCGGAAATCCGCTGATGTCATCGATTCATCCGAGGATGCGGGTCCGTCGGCGTTTGTTCCAATTGCCTCCAGCACAGAGTCGGTGTTTTCTCTAGCATCGGCAGAGCCGGATCCGGATCCCACATATCCGACGAAGTGCGACGCGTGCTTCCTGAGGTACCTACGGCTTTCGCGATCACCCTTGTCGAAACTTTTGATGGTCTCGAGAATTGCATCTGCGCTTGCATCTTGCATTATCATAAGTCGCAGTGTGTACCTTAGGAAAGGCATGTCTGTCCCGGCGTCATCAAAGCCGGAATCAGTGTCGTTGATGACCTCCTCCTTGATTTCGACTTCCGTGGGCGGGTCGATCTGGGATCCGGCTTCTCCAAGGAGATCCACTCCAAATTCGAGTTTGACCGCTAGGTCTTCCTCAGGCTCGGGTTTCTCCACTATCTCTGCAACTGGTGCGGGCTGGGTGGGATTAGGGTTTTCTGAGATCCGGAACTCTGCCGCCTCCGCGGACAAAGGGGACCCAGAAGATTCTTCTACCTCTATCATCACCGCTGGGGTGGGTGGGGCACGCTCAGCGAAACCGATGTAAACATCGATCTCGCCAAAAGACATGATTGTGTAGGCAGTCATGACCTCCCTAACCGGAATCCAAGTCTCGTCGAGAACGATGAGAGGGATGTCGCTGGTGTAGAGGATGCGACCGACGGCGATGGTCTCGCCGATTCCGATTCTTGCAGATTTCGCTCGGAACGAAGATCCAAAGCTCACTTGCCCCACGGTGGGCGCCAGCTGTCATGAGATTGAGGACAAGTACGCCATGAGGGGGTCCTCGAGGCGTGCGGAAGAGAGGGGTGTGAGACGTACGGTGTTCCGGGACGGTGAGCACACAAGTTTACCCAGGTTCGAATCCGCCGGCTTTGGACGGATCCTACTCCTGCTAGCAATCCAGTAATACGGTAGTGCCGGAATATGGGTTACAAGGGTTTCGCCTAGGCGAGTTGAGATTGTAGACTATTGAGGTGTTTAGAGTGTTGTCCTAAAGGCTCTCCCTAGGACGGCTTATATAGATATCCGGGCTAGGGTTTACAAAAGAGATCTATCCGGCTACGACTAAGAGTCGGTTATAGAGTACATCTTGAACTACAAGTAACACTACGGGCCTAAGTCAGTAAGTCTTCTGGGTCTTCCCGTAGCCGGACTGGACTCCGTCTCTTCTCCCTGACTAGGCCGCCCGCGAAGCAAAGCTCTAACCCGAAGTGGGCCACCCTGGTCAGTGAGAAACTGTGAGGATACCCGGAAAGTATATCCCCAACACCCCTTTCGCCACCGCTCATACATGGTCGCCGACGTGGTTCTAGAGACCATTCTTTGGCGACTCCACCACCAAAAGGTTTGCCTCCGCCTCCTCTCTGCAATGAGCCCCAGCACAAGCCCACACGCGCAACGAATCCATGGATTCGAGGTCAAGCTGAGAGCATCTCCATTGCTGACATGAGCATGAGATCATAAACCCATTCGTATGTGTTAAATGTTTTTGAAATTCGTTTCTGGAAAAAATAAACCCAGTGGGGTCTATTGTGAGCATTTTAATCATTTCCTAAAATGTTTTCTATAATTAATAAAAAACCTGACATGTGGGTACAAGTGGATAAGTATTTAATATATTCAAAAAATTGTGTAATCTATATCCATACCTAATAATAAAGGATGGAACGCTTCTGTCAACCATTCTTTTTTTGGACGATTTTAACCTCCCACTAATATCCATATTACCCACCACACCACTGCCATCCGTTAAGTGAAAAAACCGTTCTAATTTTATTTTTGACTTTTCCCAGCTGCCGTCAGTTGAGGAGGAGACATAGCAGGGCAGCCCGATGGTCGAGGGTGTGGGCGGCACCGCTGGGCGTTTTGCAGGGGAGGGGCGTGGGCTATTCGGGCGAGCTACAGGGGAGGGATGGGGGCACCGCCATGTGAGCTGCAGGGAAGCTGCAGGCGAGGGGCGTGGGCGCCTCCGGGCGAGATACAGGGGAGGGACGTGGGCTTCGCCGGGCGAGCTACTGGGGAGGGGCGGGGGGCGCCGCCATGTGAGCTACAGGGGAGGAGCGGGGGCGCCGCCATGCGAGCTACAGGGGAGGAGCGGGGCCGCTGCCGGGGATCTGCAGGCGAGGGGCGTGGGCGCCGCCGGCCTGCACCTCCGTGCTCTCGCGCGCCTAGCACCGCCGGTGGGAGTCTGTCCCTTACCTCGTCCTCCACTGGCCCCGCGGGATGCCCTCAGCTCCCATCGAAACCGTCCTCGCGCACCTCACCTGCCCCGTCCGCGAGTTCCGCCACCCGTACGTCCCAGAGTCGGAGTTCCGCATCTCCGATCTCTGGCACATCCTCCTCGCCAGCGTGGGAGTTCAGTCCCTCTACCTCAAGTTCTAATGGTTCGAGGCAAACGAGTATTCCTCGGTTCCACATTTCTACATTCTCCATATCTGCATCTTGTCCTGCCGGGACCTCGCCGTTCTCGACCTTGAAGGCTGTGATATCCCCGATCCACTACCTTCCGAGTGCTTTCCTAATCTTACCACCCCTAAGTATTTCCCACGTTGGATTTCCCCAAGGCGTGAGTGGGCTGGATGCCCTGATATCTTCACCGCCGTTGCTTCAGACGCTGCTGCTTCAGCATTTGAGAGTTCCTAGTGAGTCTGAGCAATGGGTTATTCGTGCACCCAATCTCCAGCGCCTTTTCATCCTTTGAGTGAATGAGATTGGGATGGAGATTGATGATCTCCCGTCATTTGACGTACTCCCTCCGACCCATATTATTGACTTGGATTTGGCTAAATTCGAATGTATGTAGCATTAAAACATGTCTAGATATATTTAGATCTAGACAAATCCAAATCAACTAATATGTGTCGGATGGAATAGCAAATATCAATCTTAGGGACTACTTTGAGGACGGAGATTTTGTGAATCTTATCTCTAAACTGAATCAAGCTCAGAATCTCCAGCTCAGCATGCCGGTAAATTGTTTTAACTTCATTCCTCTTGACCCCTGTTTCTCTGCCATATGAGTATATGACTAGACTCTACACAGTTTGTACTCGCTCTGAGGTGTTACATATACTCCTTGTATACCCATATTGTTCTGCCAGGTTATGTTACACAAAAAAAGGTTAGGTTAGATAAAGAAATAGAAGTTTGCCTGCATTATAATCATCCAATACTTCTTCACTCATATTGTTTGTCAATCGCTTAATAATTCTTAAACTCAATTCATTTTCCGGGCGTTTTGATTTATGACGTGATTCAAACTATTTCATTGCCTTTTTGTTAAAGTGTGCAATTTTGAAAATATTAAATGTTCTCCAAGATGAGAAATGCTGGTTTGAAATATAAGGTGTTTGCCACAAAATTTGAAGTACCTCTTGATGTAAAATGGATTTAATTTTCTGGGTCTATTGCTACCGATGCCCGTGACCGTAGCTCGGCAGTCGCAGAGTCGACTCTACCGTTATAGCCATCATAGAAGGGTGACAATGTGCCCGAGACCAAGATGATATCTTTGTCCCCTAATGATACACATACCCTCGCTTTTTTTGCGTCACGACCATCATAATTAGGAGAGTGACAATAGCGGCAAGTGGTACATTTGTCTCACATTACTATCAAGGCAACATACAACATTAGAGAAGACTCGGTCTTAGAAAAGGGACCGGATCTTAAAAGATGTTAGAGATGAATGAATATTCATGTTTCATTTTTTCATTATAGCCAACGGCGCGGGCATTTTCCTAGTCTAATAATAAAAGTAAGGTTTTCACCCGTCGCAATCCGCCTTCGTCTATCATGAAGGCGCTTTCCAGCGTTCGCTATTCCTTCGTGGATTCTAATCAATCGCTAATCGCCCACACCGTCACGTGCCTAAGCAGAGACTAATCAGAATCAAAGCGGGAGAGAGGAAGTCAACCGCATGTACGCTCGTTGCTGAGTCTGGTTCGAACCGGATCGAGCGTCCTCTCCTAGCCAGACAGGAGCAGAGTCCCGCGTGAGCCAGATCAATCATATGCTAAAATATAACTATCGTACGTCGCTGTACGAAACTACGAATCGGTTCACTGTGCCGCCGCCCTGCCCGGCTGCCACCACACGCGACAGATCGGAAGGCCAGCCGGCGGCTCGCCATGGCAATCGAGGACGAGGTAAGAATATTGGAATATTGTCAAAAAGAAGGTGGGAATAATGGATTGGATCCGGACGAACACGGCATCGGACTGCTCCAAGGGGCCACGTCACCGGCGGCTCGCCATGGCCAGGGACAACAAATGCATATGATGGAGAAAATACCGAGCGGCTCGCCATGGGTAATGGGTAGAGAAAACAAGTGACATGATGATAAGAGCATCTTTACTCGGGTTCAGCAGGCCGCTACTGGCGCATTTTTTCGTCCGGACGCCGAAAATTTGTCGAGCCGCGTTCACAGAACACTGGTTTCATTCGGATTTTGCCGAAAATTCGTCCGGAGATCCTAGGCCATTTCCGGGGCAACGGCTGACAGGGAGGCCGGTCGTCATCATCCTTCCGCATCGGCTCCCGCGACGGACCGGCGGGTAATAATTGCCCATCTCGTCGACCACACGTCGCCGTAATGGCGTGCCACCGCCACCTCGGCTTCCCACCGTTTCCTCTTTTCCCGCCACGCCGCTACACCCCTCCCGCCTTCGCCACTCGTCTCGGCCTATAAAACACGCACCCATCGCCGGCTCACAGCACACTGCCCCCTCCCACCCGACTCCACCACAAACTCTAGCGAAAAAGAAGCACTCGGTGAAAATAAGCAGATGGCGGAGAGCTGCGCGGCGACTCGGGGGCGGCGAACGGCTTCGGCCGGCGGACGCTCCAGCCCTGGGAGGCTCGGATGCTCCACGACGACGGCTACATGGCGCCGCCGGACTTCTGCTGCCCATCCGGGTGGAAGCTCAGCGCTGGCGGCGTGCCGGTGCCGCCGGTCCCCGAGGACGATGAGATGGTCGAAGAGATCCAGACCGCCATCACGGCGATGCCGGATCCCAACCTCGCCGAAGACCCGGGCAACCTCGTGCACTGGGAACAATTCTTTGCTGAGCGCCGGCTCGCCGAACTCGCCGCCCACCAGGAACCTCAAGGCTCGCCGCCCAAGCACAACAACGTGGCAGGCCACCGCCGATTGTGGAGTGCGCCTGGACGGACGCTCAACACCGTCCTCGAGCACATCCACGCCGCCAACAACCCCCGGCTGGGCTTCCCGCGTTCGCCGACCCCGGCGGCGAGGGAAAGGCGCCAGCCACCGGCCAACTGGCTGCCCAGGAGAATGGGCAGCCTGAGCTCCTACTCCTCCGCTTCGTGCTCCTCCGGATCAGCGCCGACGCACTTGCCGTCCACCAGCGGTGAGATTCTTCGTCCCCCGAAGCGGGAGGCCGACACGCCTATCTGCTCGCTGCCGAGGATGCGTTCACAGGGCATCGTCATCAACGAGCCCCGCGCGCCGACGCCGCTGACCGGCCGACTCCACCTGCGCCAGCCGAAGCCGGAGCCGGCAGACCAGTCGGTGCCCGTCGACGAGGACTCCTTCGCCATCAGAGTGGCGATGCAGCACTCTCTGCAGGACCAGGCGCCGCCGCCGCTGATGCCGGAGCTGGACTTGCTCGCCTAGTCGGACTAGGAGCAGGAGGAGGCGCGACATATCCAGCGCTAGCAGCAGGAGGCCGAGTGCTAGGCGGCCAGAGCTCGCCACGAGCCCGCCTACCAAGGCACGCCACTCGTCGTCCTAGACGATGACGACGACGTCGCCCCGTCCTTCCAGCCGTGGAGGAGCGGCAATGCTAGGCAGGGCAGCTCGCGCCCTCCCGCAGCCGCTGAGTGACGACGACAACTGCGATGATGACGGAAAGGTGGACCCCGACTACACGAGCTTCTACCGGAACTTCGGCATATAGACGGCGTCCAGAGGCAGCGGCATCGGCATCGGCATCGGCCTTTTCTTTTAGTTTTTTAGTTTTCTTCACCCTAAATGAAGTCAGAATTCGGGTGTCCACCCGAATTGGACGTAATATATATGAATCGGCCCCTATTAATGAAATCCGTCTATATTCGTCTAAAGTTCGCCGAGTTTTGTTAAAATTTGTCCAAACCCAGAAACTCGGTCTAGAACGCGACTAGAATACCGGCCGTTTCCAAGCCGCAAAATTTACTCCGTCCGACACTATTTAGCTCCGAATTTTGGTCTGAGAACGGCCAGCGAGTACAGATACTCGAACGATGACGTGTTCGAGCCGAGGCCACCCCGCCGCAGAAACATCAAGCATGGCACCTGGCACAGATCATTGGGTAGGCGAGGACGTTAGGTGAAAAGGCGGGCTTCGCGCCGCCGCCTTCTCTTCATTCTTGCACAACGTGGCCGGTATGGTATTGCACCTGTTTTGGTCTACAAACTAAACATAGCATCCATCCCTCAAAAAAAAAACATGTGAAAGCCCTTAGAATACTGATGTTTTTTTTATTCTGGATGTAAAAAATTGAAAATGCAACATTATAAATACAATTGTTACATAGACGACACTTGAGGCGCACAAAATTTCAGAATCTGGGCTCTCTACGGTTCTTTCTTCTAGAACTGGTGATCAAAAGCCAAAACCAAACGTGGTTTGCATGTAACAGTAAAACCAGAAATTCACTTTACCAAAAACATATTTAGACAAATATTTGCGTGTGCATCGTCCGTCGCCACCCACTCTCATGACCCCGCCGCCTAATATGGCGAGGAGGAGCAGATAGGACAGACGGGCAGCAGCGGGGCAACAAGGCAGAGGCGGAGGAGATGGAGCAGGGAGGGCGCGGCAACTTTGTTTCCCTCAGCGTTGGCTTGTGGAGGAGGTGTGTTGCCGGCCGGAGTAGCTGGTGGCCGAAGCGCTACAGCAACGCAACTAGCCGAGCAGCCGCTCGTGAGATATGAATCAACCATCGTCTGCAAAGTTACTGGAGTTACTCCCTCTGTTCCATAATATAAGCCTTTTTAGAAAGCTAAAAGCATATTGTTAAAAGGCTTATATTGTAAAACGGAGGTAGTACATGTTAATCAAAAATCGGCAATTAATAGTGTCATATCAACTGACATAATTAATTGAAGCGGAAGTGCTGGGAAGTATCTGCCAATCACCATATAAGCGCTCTTCAAATAAATGGAGCATGTGCACCGAGCTAAATCACAGCGTCCTAGTAAAACTCCTCTCTCTTGAATGGCATTAACAGTCTAGGAATCCACATAAACTCGCAAGCATCACTGTAGGACATAAATGAGCTCCAAATTTGTCCGAAAGTAACTACTACCTCCGTCTCAAGGCTTAAGGCATATAATTTTTTTTTAAAGTCAAGCTATGGAATGTTTGACCGAACTTTTTGAAAAAACTATGATATTATATAGATACCACATGAAAATATGTTTCATGATGTATCCAAGTGTATATATTTCATATTTTAAATATTAATATATTTTTCTAAAAACTTGGTTAAACTTTACATAGTTTGACTTTTTCAAAAAATTATATGCCTTAAGCCTTGGGACGGAGACTTAATAATCAAATCATACAATGTGGCACTTTGAAGGTCGAACACTGTCCAACTAGGCGTCATTGAACGTTGCCAGCACTCCATGGGCTATGCCTACATGAAACTGTCCATCCAGGCTGTCATTGAGCTTTGTCACCACTCCAGCATCCACTTCTGACACAATTTTTGTGCATATGAAAAAAGCAGAATTGGAAAATATAGAAATAAAGGTGAAATAATCAGGTATAAATAGTGTAGAAAAAAATCAAATGTAAAACCAAAACAAAGATTGGAAAACAGAAATAAAGCAAGAGAGAATCTGCTACTACAGATGCAAATGAATACATATATAGAACATCTTTTGCTAATGCTACTATAATTTTGACTTCTAGCTCAACTATTACTTGAAAAAAAGGTATGCCAAATAACAGACTTCATTGTATTAGGTAATATTACCAGCTACCCCTGGTCACACATAGTTCAAATGTTTCTCCCAGGACATACATATCTCAAATCACTAAATTAGTGACATTGAGCTTCTTCTCAGAAATAACAATAATTGATGAGATTCTTCTCCAAAACATCCAGCTATAGCTTGTACTCCCTCCGTCACGTAATATATTACGATCAATATAGGAGTTAGTAGGTTGTAGTTGTTAGGGTAATAGATCTTGTATTACCAGAGGGCCAAAGGCTAGAATATATAGTACATGTACAGGTGCAAATATACAGACAACCCCCTAACATATGGGGAAACTATAATATACAAATATACTCTAGCCCCTGGAACGACGTTGCTCCAGTCACGTGCGGTTCTATGATGCTGTCCTGATGATCCAGTTCTGGAGTAATTGTCTTCCCGTCGGTCGGAATAGTGACGTTGTTCCGGAACATGCTGGGGCCTTATATCATTCCAGGCTGAGTCCGTGTGACATTGGTCGGATTTCCATACCAGTTTTCCACTTCCCGATTTCGCAGCCATTTGTTGCTCCAGACCCTTGGTGAGTAGCTTGATGCCCAATCAAACCTGTTCTAGGCCTGGGTTATTTGACAGGATATCTCGTGTTGCGACAGTGTTCTGTACCGGTGTTGGGTACACCAGGTCTCCTTTGCTGTCGAGATGAGGCATCCCTGGATCTCCTTCAAAGAGGACCTTGTTCACTTCGGGAAACTTACCGTTAGCTGTGTAACGTTTCCGGGTCTTCTAATGCAACCGAGACATGTAATCCTTAGTTGCCATGTCATCCTGCGCTTCTAGGGCTTGGGCCCTTTCGTCCAGCTCTTCAGCAGTGAGTTCTGCAGCTGTAGGGATAGGTGGTTAATGCAGCATCGATGAGTTTACGCGCACCTTCAGTGATCACGTGTCCATCCACCGATTCTTCTTTTTTCGGCTCTTCTGGGATAAGTGCTCCATCCGAGTCTTCCTCATATTCCTCGGCAATCACCTCCTCTGTCAGAGGGTCTTTTGTCGGGGTCTTGTTCTTCTTATTCCTCTTCTTTGCCTTCTTGGCAGCGTCGGTAGCAAAGACGGCTTTGGGTCCGTTTCTCGGAGTCAAGCTCTGATCGGTACTTTCGGACATTTGGACTTCGGGATAATCTCCGACTTCCATGTCATCCTGCGCTTTGGGAGAGTGTTTCCCGGATCCTTCATCCATGGCTTCTCCTTCTTCCGCAGCTTTGGAGTTATACTCCTCTTCATATTCCGCGGAGAACTTTCGGAAATCCGCTGACGTCATCGATTCATCCGAGGATGCGGGTCCGTCGGCGTTTGTTCCAATTGCCTCCAGCACAGAGTCGGTGTTTTCTCCAGCATCGGCAGAGCCGGATCCGGATCCCACATATCCGACGAAGTGCGACGCGTGCTTCCTGAGGTACCTACGGCTTTCGCGATCAGCCTTGTCGAAACTTTTGATGGTCTCGAGAATTGCATCTGCGCTTGCATCTTGCATTATCATAAGTCGCAGTGTGTACCTTAGGAAAGGCATGTCTGTCCCGGCGTCATCAAAGCCGGAATCAGTGTCGTTGATGACCTCCTCCTTGATTTCGACTTCCACGGGCGGGTCGATCTGGGATCCGGCTTCTCCAAGGAGATCCACTCCAAATTCGAGTTTGACCGCTAGGTCTTCCTCAGGCTCGGATTTCTCCACTATCTCTGCAACTGGTGCGGGCTGGGTGGGATTAGGGTTTTCTGAGATCCGGAACTCTGCCGCCTCCGCGGACAAAGGGGACCCAGAAGATTCTTCTACCTCTATCACACCGCTGGGGTGGGTGGGGCACGCTCAGCGAAACCGATGTAAACATCGATCTCGCCAAAAGACATGATTGTGTAGGCAGTCATGACCTCCCTAACCGGAATCCAAGTCTCGTCGAGAACGATGAGAGGGATGTCGCTGGTGTAGAGGATGCGACCGACGGCGATGGTCTCGCCGATTCCGATTCTTGCAGATTCCGCTCGGAACGAAGATCCAAAGCTCACTTGCCCCACGGTGGGCGCCAGCTGTCGTCAGATTGAGGACAAGTACGCCATGAGGGGGTCCTCGAGGCGTGCGGAAGAGAGGGGTGTGAGACGTACGGTGTTCTGGGACGGTGAGCACACAAGTTTACCCAGGTTCGAATCCGCCGGCTTTGGACGGATCCTACTCCTGCTAGCAATCCAGTAATACGGTAGTGCCGGAATATGGGTTACAAGGGTTTCGCCTAGGCGAGTTGAGATTGTAGACTATTGAGGTGTTTAGAGTGTTGTCCTAAAGGCTCTCCCTAGGACGGCTTATATAGATATCCGGGCTAGGGTTTACAAAAGAGATCTATCCGGCTACGACTAAGAGTCGGTTACAGAGTACATCTTGAACTACAAGTAACACTACGGGCCTAAGTCAGTAAGTCTTCTGGGTCTTCCCGTAGCCGGACTGGACTCCGTCTCTTCTCCCTGACTAGGCCGCCCGTGAAGCAAAGCTCTAACCCGAAGTGGGCCACCCTGGTCAGTGAGAAACTGTGAGGATACCCGGAAAGTATATCCCCAACACCCCTTTCGCCACCGCTCATACATGGTCGCCGACGTGGTTCTAGAGACCATTCTTTGGCGACTCCACCACCAAAAGGTTTGCCTCCGCCTCCTCTCTGCAATGAGCCCCAGCACAAGCCCACACGCGCAACGAATCCATGGATTCGAGGTCAAGCTGAGAGCATCTCCATTGCTGACGTGAGCATGAGATCATAAACCCATTCGTATGTGTTAAATGTTTTTGAAATTCGTTTCTGGAAAAAATAAACCCAGTGGGGTCTATTGTGAGCATTTTAATCATTTCCTAAAATGTTTTCTATAATTAATAAAAAACCTGACATGTGGGTACAAGTGGATAAGTATTTAATATATTCAAAAAATTGTGTAATCTATATCCATACCTAATAATAAAGGATGGAACGCTTCTGTCAACCATTCTTTTTTTGGACGATTTTAACCTCCCACTAATATCCATATTACCCACCACACCACTGCCATCCGTTAAGTGAAAAAACCGTTCTAATTTTATTTTTGACTTTTCCCAGCTGCCGTCAGTTGAGGAGGAGACATAGCAGGGCAGCCCGATGGTCGAGGGTGTGGGCGGCACCGCTGGGCGTTTTGCAGGGGAGGGGCGTGGGCTATTCGGGCGAGCTACAGGGGAGGGATGGGGGCACCGCCATGTGAGCTGCAGGGAAGCTGCAGGCGAGGGGCGTGGGCGCCTCCGGGC
>OU342742.1:313698981-313900712 GCA_910589775.1 Avena eriantha
GAGATACAGGGGAGGGACGTGGGCTTCGCCTGGCGAGCTACTGGGGAGGGGCGGGGGCGCCGCCATGTGAGCTACAGGGGAGGAGCGGGGGCGCCGCCATGCGAGCTACAGGGGAGGAGCGGGGCCGCTGCCGGGGATCTGCAGGCGAGGGGCGTGGGCGCCGCCGGCCTGCACCTCCGTGCTCTCGCGCGCCTAGCACCGCCGGTGGGAGTCTGTCCCTTACCTCGTCCTCCACTGGCCCCGCGGGATGCCCTCAGCTCCCATCGAAACCGTCCTCGCGCACCTCACCTGCCCCGTCCGCGAGTTCCGCCACCCGTACGTCCCAGAGTCGGAGTTCCGCATCTCCGATCTCTGGCACATCCTCCTCGCCAGCGTGGGAGTTCAGTCCCTCTACCTCAAGTTCTAATGGTTCGAGGCAAACGAGTATTCCTCGGTTCCACATTTCTACATTCTCCATATCTGCATCTTGTCCTGCCGGGAGCTCGCCGTTCTCGACCTTGAAGGCTGTGATATCCCCGATCCACTACCTTCCGAGTGCTTTCCTAATCTTACCACCCCTAAGTATTTCCCACGTTGGATTTCCCCAAGGCGTGAGTGGGCTGGATGCCCTGATATCTTCACCGCCGTCGCTTCAGACGCTGCTGCTTCAGCATTTGAGAGTTCCTAGTGAGTCTGAGCAATGGGTTATTCGTGCACCCAATCTCCAGCGCCTTTTCATCCTTTGAGTGAATGAGATTGGGATGGAGATTGATGATCTCCCGTCATTTGACGTACTCCCTCCGACCCATATTATTGACTTGGATTTGGCTAAATTCGAATGTATGTAGCATTAAAACATGTCTAGATATATTTAGATCTAGACAAATCCAAATCAACTAATATGTGTCGGATGGAATAGCAAATATCAATCTTAGGGACTACTTTGAGGACGGAGATTTTGTGAATCTTATCTCTAAACTGAATCAAGCTCAGAATCTCCAGCTCAGCATGCCGGTAAATTGTTTTAACTTCATTCCTCTTGACCCCTGTTTCTCTGCCATATGAGTATATGACTAGACTCTACACAGTTTGTACTCGCTCTGAGGTGTTACATATACTCCTTGTATACCCATATTGTTCTGCCAGGTTATGTTACACAAAAAAAGGTTAGGTTAGATAAAGAAATAGAAGTTTGCCTGCATTATAATCATCCAATACTTCTTCACTCATATTGTTTGTCAATCGCTTAATAATTCTTAAACTCAATTCATTTTCCGGGCGTTTTGATTTATGACGTGATTCAAACTATTTCATTGCCTTTTTGTTAAAGTGTGCAATTTTGAAAATATTAAATGTTCTCCAAGATGAGAAATGCTGGTTTGAAATATAAGGTGTTTGCCACAAAATTTGAAGTACCTCCTGATGTAAAATGGATTTAATTTTCTGGGTCTATTGCTACCGATGCCCGTGACCGTAGCTCGGCAGTCGCAGAGTCGACTCTACCGTTATAGCCATCATAGAAGGGTGACAATGTGCCCGAGACCAAGATGATATCTTTGTCCCCTAACGATACACATACCCTCGCTTTTTTTGCGTCACGACCATCATAATTAGGAGAGTGACAATAGCGGCAAGTGGTACATTTGTCTCACATTACTATCAAGGCAACATACAACATTAGAGAAGACTCGGTCTTAGAAAAGGGACCGGATCTTAAAAGATGTTAGAGATGAATGAATATTCATGTTTCATTTTTTCATTATAGCCAAGGCGCGGGCATTTTCCTAGTCTAATAATAAAAGTAAGGTTTTCACCCGTCGCAATCCGCCTTCGTCTATCATGAAGGCGCTTTCCAGCGTTCGCTATTCCTTCGTGGATTCTAATCAATCGCTAATCGCCCACACCGTCACGTGCCTAAGCAGAGACTAATCAGAATCAAAGCGGGAGAGAGGAAGTCAACCGCATGTACGCTCGTTGCTGAGTCTGGTTCGAACCGGATCGAGCGTCCTCTCCTAGCCAGACAGGAGCAGAGTCCCGCGTGAGCCAGATCAATCATATGCTAAAATATAACTATCGTACGTCGCTGTACGAAACTACGAATCGGTTCACTGTGCCGCCGCCCTGCCCGGCTGCCACCACACGCGACAGATCGGAAGGCCAGCCGGCGGCTCGCCATGGCAATCGAGGACGAGGTAAGAATATTGGAATATTGTCAAAAAGAAGGTGGGAATAATGGATTGGATCCGGACGAACACGGCATCGGACTGCTCCAAGGGGCCACGTCACCGGCGGCTCGCCATGGCCAGGGACAACAAATGCATATGATGGAGAAAATACCGAGCGGCTCGCCATGGGTAATGGGTAGAGAAAACAAGTGACATGATGATAAGAGCATCTTTACTCGGGTTCAGCAGGCCGCTACTGGCGCATTTTTTCGTCCGGACGCCGAAAATTTGTCGAGCCGCGTTCACAGAACACTGGTTTCATTCGGATTTTGCCGAAAATTCGTCCGGAGATCCTAGGCCATTTCCGGGGCAACGGCTGACAGGGAGGCCGGTCGTCATCATCCTTCCGCATCGGCTCCCGCGACGGACCGGCGGGCAATAATTGCCCATCTCGTCGACCACACGTCGCCGTAATGGCGTGCCACCGCCACCTCGGCTTCCCACCGTTTCCTCTTTTCCCGCCACGCCGCTACACCCCTCCCGCCTTCGCCACTCGTCTCGGCCTATAAAACACGCACCCATCGCCGGCTCACAGCACACTGCCCCCTCCCACCCGACTCCACCACAAACTCTAGCGAAAAAGAAGCACTCGGTGAAAATAAGCAGATGGCGGAGAGCTGCGCGGCGACCCGGGGGCGGCGAACGGCTTCGGCCGGCGGACGCTCCAGCCCTGGGAGGCTCGGATGCTCCACGACGACGGCTACATGGCGCCGCCGGACTTCTGCTGCCCATCCGGGTGGAAGCTCAGCGCTGGCGGCGTGCCGGTGCCGCCGGTCCCCGAGGACGATGAGATGGTCGAAGAGATCCAGACCGCCATCACGGCGATGCCGGATCCCAACCTCGCCGAAGACCCGGGCAACCTCGTGCACTGGGAACAATTCTTTGCTGAGCGCCGGCTCGCCGAACTCGCCGCCCACCAGGAACCTCAAGGCTCGCCGCCCAAGCACAACAACGTGGCGGGCCACCGCCGATGGTGGAGTGCGCCTGGACGGACGCTCAACACCGTCCTCGAGCACATCCACGCCGGCAACAACCCCCGGCTGGGCTTCCCGCGTTCGCCGACCCCGGCGGCGAGGGAAAGGCGCCAGCCACCGGCCAACTGGCTGCCCAGGAGAATGGGCAGCCTGAGCTCCTACTCCTCCGCTTCGTGCTCCTCCGGATCAGCGCCGACGCACTTGCCGTCCACCAGCGGTGAGATTCTTCGTCCCCCGAAGCGCGAGGCCGACACGCCTATCTGCTCGCTGCCGAGGATGCGTTCACAGGGCATCGTCATCAACGAGCCCCGCGCGCCGACGCCGCTGACCGGCCGACTCCACCTGCGCCAGCCGAAGCCGGAGCCGGCAGACCAGTCGGTGCCCGTCGACGAGGACTCCTTCGCCATCAGAGTGGCGATGCAGCACTCTCTGCAGGACCAGGCGCCGCCGCCGCTGATGCCGGAGCTGGACTTGCTCGCCTAGTCGGACTGGGAGCAGGAGGAGGCGCGACATATCCAGCGCTAGCAGCAGGAGGCCGAGTGCTAGGCGGCCAGAGCTCGCCACGAGCCCGCCTACCAAGGCACGCCACTCGTCGTCCTAGACGATGACGACGACGTCGCCCCGTCCTTCCAGCCGTGGAGGAGCGGCAATGCTAGGCAGGGCAGCTCGCGCCCTCCCGCAGCCGCTGAGTGACGACGACAACTGCGATGATGACGGAAAGGTGGACCCCGACTACACGAGCTTCTACCGGAACTTCGGCATATAGACGGCGTCTAGAGGCAGCGGCATCGGCATCGGCATCGGCCTTTTCTTTTAGTTTTTTAGTTTTCTTCACCCTAAATGAAGTCAGAATTCGGGTGTCCACCCGAATTGGACGTAATATATATGAATCGGCCCCTATTAATGAAATCCGTCTATATTCGTCTAAAGTTCGCCGAGTTTTGTTAAAATTTGTCCAAACCCAGAAACTCGGTCTAGAACGCGACTAGAATACCGGCCGTTTCCAAGCCAAAAATTTACTCCGTCCGACACTATTTAGCTCCGAATTTTGGTCTGAGAACGGCCAGCGAGTAGAGATACTCGATCGATGACGTGTTCGAGCCGAGGCCACCCCGCCGCAGAAACATCAAGCATGGCACCTGGCACAGATCATTGGGTAGGCAAGGACGTTAGGTGAAAAGGCGGGCTTCGCGCCGCCGCCTTCTCTTCATTCTTGCACAACGTGGCCGGTATGGTATTGCACCTGTTTTGGTCTACAAACTAAACATAGCATCCATCCCTAAAAAAAAAACATGTGAAAGCCCTTAGAATACTGATGTTTTTTTTATTCTGGATGTAAAAAATTGAAAATGCAACATTATAAATACAATTGTTACATAGACGACACTTGAGGCGCACAAAATTTCAGAATCTGGGCTCTCTACGGTTCTTTCTTCTAGAACTGGTGATCAAAAGCCAAAACCAAACGTGGTTTGCATGTAACAGTAAAACCAGAAATTCACTTTACCAAAAACATATTTAGACAAATATTTGCGTGTGCATCGTCCGTCGCCACCCACTCTCATGACCCCGCCGCCTAATATGGCGAGGAGGAGCAGATAGGACAGACGGGCAGCAGCGGGGCAACAAGGCAGAGGCGGAGGAGATGGAGCAGGGAGGGCGCGGCAACTTTGTTTCCCTCAGCGTTGGCTTGTGGAGGAGGTGTGTTGCCGGCCGGAGTAGCTGGTGGCCGAAGCGCTACAGCAACGCAACTAGCCGAGCAGCCGCTCGTGAGATATGAATCAACCATCGTCTGCAAAGTTACTGGAGTACTCCAAATTACTCCCTCTATTCCATAATATAAGCCTTTTTTAGAAAGCTAAAGCATATTGTTAAAAGGCTTATATTGTAAAACGGAGGTAGTACATGTTAATCAAAAATCGGCAATTAATAGTGTCATATCAACTGACATAATTAATTGAAGCGGAAGTGCTGGGAAGTATCTGCCAATCACCGTATAAGCGCTCTTCAAATAAATGGAGCATGTGCACCGAGCTAAATCACAGCGTCCTAGTAAAACTCCTCTCTCTTGAATGGCATTAAAAGTCTAGGAATCCACATAAACTCGCAAGCATCACTGAAGGACATAAATGAGCTCCAAATTTGTCCGAAAGTAACTACTACCTCCGTCTCAAGGCTTAAGGCATATAATTTTTTTTTAAAGTCAAGCTATGGAATGTTTGACCGAACTTTTTGAAAAAACTATGATATTATATAGATACCACATGAAAATATGTTTCATGATGTATCCAAGTGTATATATTTCATATTTTAAATATTAATATATTTTTCTAAAAACTTGGTTAAACTTTACATAGTTTGACTTTTTCAAAAAATTATATGCCTTAAGCCTTGGGACGGAGACTTAATAATCAAATCATACAATGTGGCACTTTGAAGGTCGAACACTGTCCAACTAGGCGTCATTGAACGTTGCCAGCACTCCATGGGCTATGCCTACATGAAACTGTCCATCCAGGCTGTCATTGAGCTTTGTCACCACTCCAGCATCCACTTCTGACACAATTTTTGTGCATATGAAAAAAGCAGAATTGGAAAATATAGAAATAAAGGTGAAATAATCAGGTATAAATAGTGTAGAAAAAAATCAAATGTAAAACCAAAACAAAGATTGGAAAACAGAAATAAAGCAAGAGAGAATCTGCTACTACAGATGCAAATGAATACATATATAGAACATCTTTTGCTAATGCTACTATAATTTTGACTTCTAGCTCAACTATTACTTGAAAAAAAGGTATGCCAAATAACAGACTTCATTGTATTAGGTAATATTACCAGCTACCCCTGGTCACACATAGTTCAAATGTTTCTCCCAGGACATACATATCTCAAATCACTAAATTAGTGACATTGAGCTTCTTCTCAGAAATAACAATAATTGATGAGATTCTTCTCCAAAACATCCAGCTATAGCTTGTACTCCCTCCGTCACGTAATATATTACGATCAATATAGGAGTTAGTAGGTTGTAGTTGTTAGGGTAATAGATCTTGTATTACCAGAGGGCCAAAGGCTAGAATATATAGTACATGTACAGGTGCAAATATACAGACAACCCCCTAACATATGGGGAAACTATAATATACAAATATACTCTAGCCCCTGGAACGACGTTGCTCCAGTCACGTGCGGTTCTATGATGCTGTCCTGATGATCCAGTTCTGGAGTAATTGTCTTCCCGTCGGTCGGAATAGTGACGTTGTTCCGGAACATGCTGGGGCCTTATATCATTCCAGGCTGAGTCCGTGTGACATTGGTCGGATTTCCATACCAGTTTTCCACTTCCCGATTTCGCAGCCATTTGTTGCTCCAGACCCTTGGTGAGTAGCTTGATGCCCAATCAAACCTGTTCTAGGCCTGGGTTATTTGACAGGATATCTCGTGTTGCGACAGTGTTCTGTACCGGTGTTGGGTACACCAGGTCTCCTTTGCTGTCGAGATGAGGCATCCCTGGATCTCCTTCAAAGAGGACCTTGTTCACTTCGGGAAACTTACCGTTAGCTGTGTAACGTTTCCGGGTCTTCTAATGCAACCGAGACATGTAATCCTTAGTTGCCATGTCATCCTGCGCTTCTAGGGCTTGGGCCCTTTCGTCCAGCTCTTCAGCAGTGAGTTCTGCAGCTGTAGGGATAGGTGGTTAATGCAGCATCGATGAGTTTACGCGCACCTTCAGTGATCACGTGTCCATCCACCGATTCTTCTTTTTTCGGCTCTTCTGGGATAAGTGCTCCATCCGAGTCTTCCTCATATTCCTCGGCAATCACCTCCTCTGTCAGAGGGTCTTTTGTCGGGGTCTTGTTCTTCTTATTCCTCTTCTTTGCCTTCTTGGCAGCGTCGGTAGCAAAGACGGCTTTGGGTCCGTTTCTCGGAGTCAAGCTCTGATCGGTACTTTCGGACATTTGGACTTCGGGATAATCTCCGACTTCCATGTCATCCTGCGCTTTGGGAGAGTGTTTCCCGGATCCTTCATCCATGGCTTCTCCTTCTTCCGCAGCTTTGGAGTTATACTCCTCTTCATATTCCGCGGAGAACTTTCGGAAATCCGCTGACGTCATCGATTCATCCGAGGATGCGGGTCCGTCGGCGTTTGTTCCAATTGCCTCCAGCACAGAGTCGGTGTTTTCTCCAGCATCGGCAGAGCCGGATCCGGATCCCACATATCCGACGAAGTGCGACGCGTGCTTCCTGAGGTACCTACGGCTTTCGCGATCAGCCTTGTCGAAACTTTTGATGGTCTCGAGAATTGCATCTGCGCTTGCATCTTGCATTATCATAAGTCGCAGTGTGTACCTTAGGAAAGGCATGTCTGTCCCGGCGTCATCAAAGCCGGAATCAGTGTCGTTGATGACCTCCTCCTTGATTTCGACTTCCACGGGCGGGTCGATCTGGGATCCGGCTTCTCCAAGGAGATCCACTCCAAATTCGAGTTTGACCGCTAGGTCTTCCTCAGGCTCGGATTTCTCCACTATCTCTGCAACTGGTGCGGGCTGGGTGGGATTAGGGTTTTCTGAGATCCGGAACTCTGCCGCCTCCGGGACAAAGGGGACCCAGAAGATTCTTCTACCTCTATCACACCGCTGGGGTGGGTGGGGCACGCTCAGCGAAACCGATGTAAACATCGATCTCGCCAAAAGACATGATTGTGTAGGCAGTCATGACCTCCCTAACCGGAATCCAAGTCTCGTCGAGAACGATGAGAGGGATGTCGCTGGTGTAGAGGATGCGACCGACGGCGATGGTCTCGCCGATTCCGATTCTTGCAGATTCCGCTCGGAACGAAGATCCAAAGCTCACTTGCCCCACGGTGGGCGCCAGCTGTCGTCAGATTGAGGACAAGTACGCCATGAGGGGGTCCTCGAGGCGTGCGGAAGAGAGGGGTGTGAGACGTACGGTGTTCTGGGACGGTGAGCACACAAGTTTACCCAGGTTCGAATCCGCCGGCTTTGGACGGATCCTACTCCTGCTAGCAATCCAGTAATACGGTAGTGCCGGAATATGGGTTACAAGGGTTTCGCCTAGGCGAGTTGAGATTGTAGACTATTGAGGTGTTTAGAGTGTTGTCCTAAAGGCTCTCCCTAGGACGGCTTATATAGATATCCGGGCTAGGGTTTACAAAAGAGATCTATCCGGCTACGACTAAGAGTCGGTTACAGAGTACATCTTGAACTACAAGTAACACTACGGGCCTAAGTCAGTAAGTCTTCTGGGTCTTCCCGTAGCCGGACTGGACTCCGTCTCTTCTCCCTGACTAGGCCGCCCGTGAAGCAAAGCTCTAACCCGAAGTGGGCCACCCTGGTCAGTGAGAAACTGTGAGGATACCCGGAAAGTATATCCCCAACACCCCTTTCGCCACCGCTCATACATGGTCGCCGACGTGGTTCTAGAGACCATTCTTTGGCGACTCCACCACCAAAAGGTTTGCCTCCGCCTCCTCTCTGCAATGAGCCCCAGCACAAGCCCACACGCGCAACGAATCCATGGATTCGAGGTCAAGCTGAGAGCATCTCCATTGCTGACGTGAGCATGAGATCATAAACCCATTCGTATGTGTTAAATGTTTTTGAAATTCGTTTCTGGAAAAAATAAACCCAGTGGGGTCTATTGTGAGCATTTTAATCATTTCCTAAAATGTTTTCTATAATTAATAAAAAACCTGACATGTGGGTACAAGTGGATAAGTATTTAATATATTCAAAAAATTGTGTAATCTATATCCATACCTAATAATAAAGGATGGAACGCTTCTGTCAACCATTCTTTTTTTGGACGATTTTAACCTCCCACTAATATCCATATTACCCACCACACCACTGCCATCCGTTAAGTGAAAAAACCGTTCTAATTTTATTTTTGACTTTTCCCAGCTGCCGTCAGTTGAGGAGGAGACATAGCAGGGCAGCCCGATGGTCGAGGGTGTGGGCGGCACCGCTGGGCGTTTTGCAGGGGAGGGGCGTGGGCTATTCGGGCGAGCTACAGGGGAGGGATGGGGGCACCGCCATGTGAGCTGCAGGGAAGCTGCAGGCGAGGGGCGTGGGCGCCTCCGGGCGAGATACAGGGGAGGGACGTGGGCTTCGCCTGGCGAGCTACTGGGGAGGGGCGGGGGCGCCGCCATGTGAGCTACAGGGGAGGAGCGGGGGCGCCGCCATGCGAGCTACAGGGGAGGAGCGGGGGCGCCGCCATGCGAGCTACAGGGGAGGAGCGGGGCCGCTGCCGGGGATCTGCAGGCGAGGGGCGTGGGCGCCGCCGGCCTGCACCTCCGTGCTCTCGCGCGCCTAGCACCGCCGGTGGGAGTCTAGTCCCTTACCTCGTCCTCCACTGGCCCCGCGGGATGCCCTCAGCTCCCATCGAAACCGTCCTCGCGCACCTCACCTGCCCCGTCCGCGAGTTCCGCCACCCGTACGTCCCAGAGTCGGAGTTCCGCATCTCCGATCTCTGGCACATCCTCCTCGCCAGCGTGGGAGTTCAGTCCCTCTACCTCAAGTTCTAATGGTTCGAGGCAAACGAGTATTCCTCGGTTCCACATTTCTACATTCTCCATATCTGCATCTTGTCCTGCCGGGACCTCGCCGTTCTCGACCTTGAAGGCTGTGATATCCCCGATCCACTACCTTCCGAGTGCTTTCCTAATCTTACCACCCCTAAGTATTTCCCACGTTGGATTTCCCCAAGGCGTGAGTGGGCTGGATGCCCTGATATCTTCACCGCCGTCGCTTCAGACGCTGCTGCTTCAGCATTTGAGAGTTCCTAGTGAGTCTGAGCAATGGGTTATTCGTGCACCCAATCTCCAGCGCCTTTTCATCCTTTGAGTGAATGAGATTGGGATGGAGATTGATGATCTCCCGTCATTTGACGTACTCCCTCCGACCCATATTATTGACTTGGATTTGGCTAAATTCGAATGTATGTAGCATTAAAACATGTCTAGATATATTTAGATCTAGACAAATCCAAATCAACTAATATGTGTCGGATGGAATAGCAAATATCAATCTTAGGGACTACTTTGAGGACGGAGATTTTGTGAATCTTATCTCTAAACTGAATCAAGCTCAGAATCTCCAGCTCAGCATGCCGGTAAATTGTTTTAACTTCATTCCTCTTGACCCCTGTTTCTCTGCCATATGAGTATATGACTAGACTCTACACAGTTTGTACTCGCTCTGAGGTGTTACATATACTCCTTGTATACCCATATTGTTCTGCCAGGTTATGTTACACAAAAAAGGTTAGGTTAGATAAAGAAATAGAAGTTTGCCTGCATTATAATCATCTAATACTTCTTCACTCATATTGTTTGTCAATCGCTTAATAATTCTTAAACTCAATTCATTTTCCGGGCGTTTTGATTTATGACGTGATTCAAACTATTTCATTGCCTTTTTGTTAAAGTGTGCAATTTTGAAAATATTAAATGTTCTCCAAGATGAGAAATGCTGGTTTGAAATATAAGGTGTTTGCCACAAAATTTGAAGTACCTCCTGATGTAAAATGGATTTAATTTTCTGGGTCTATTGCTACCGATGCCCGTGACCGTAGCTCGGCAGTCGCAGAGTCGACTCTACCGTTATAGCCATCATAGAAGGGTGACAATGTGCCCGAGACCAAGATGATATCTTTGTCCCCTAACGATACACATACCCTCGCTTTTTTTGCGTCACGACCATCATAATTAGGAGAGTGACAATAGCGGCAAGTGGTACATTTGTCTCACATTACTATCAAGGCAACATACAACATTAGAGAAGACTCGGTCTTAGAAAAGGGACCGGATCTTAAAAGATGTTAGAGATGAATGAATATTCATGTTTCATTTTTTCATTATAGCCAAGGCGCGGGCATTTTCCTAGTCTAATAATAAAAGTAAGGTTTTCACCCGTCGCAATCCGCCTTCGTCTATCATGAAGGCGCTTTCCAGCGTTCGCTATTCCTTCGTGGATTCTAATCAATCGCTAATCGCCCACACCGTCACGTGCCTAAGCAGAGACTAATCAGAATCAAAGCGGGAGAGAGGAAGTCAACCGCATGTACGCTCGTTGCTGAGTCTGGTTCGAACCGGATCGAGCGTCCTCTCCTAGCCAGACAGGAGCAGAGTCCCGCGTGAGCCAGATCAATCATATGCTAAAATATAACTATCATACGTCGCTGTACGAAACTACGAATCGGTTCACTGTGCCGCCGCCCTGCCCGGCTGCCACCACACGCGACAGATCGGAAGGCCAGCCGGCGGCTCGCCATGGCAATCGAGGACGAGGTAAGAATATTGGAATATTGTCAAAAAGAAGGTGGGAATAATGGATTGGATCCGGACGAACACGGCATCGGACTGGAACAAGGGCATATAGACGGCGTCTAGAGGCAGCGGCATCGGCATCGGCCTTTCTTTTAGTTTTTAGTTTTCTTCACCCTAAATGAAGTCAGAATTCGGGTGTCCACCCGAATTGGACGTAATATATATGAATCGGCCCCTATTAATGAAATCCGTCTATATTCGTCTAAAGTTCGCCGAGTTTTGTTAAAATTTGTCCAAACCCAGAAACTCGGTCTAGAACGCGACTAGAATACCGGCCGTTTCCAAGCCAAAAATTTACTCCGTCCGACACTATTTAGCTCCGAATTTTGGTCTGAGAACGGCCAGCGAGTAGAGATACTCGATCGATGACGTGTTCGAGCCGAGGCCACCCCGCCGCAGAAACATCAAGCATGGCACCTGGCACAGATCATTGGGTAGGCAAGGACGTTAGGTGAAAAGGCGGGCTTCGCGCCGCCGCCTTCTCTTCATTCTTGCACAACGTGGCCGGTATGGTATTGCACCTGTTTTGGTCTACAAACTAAACATAGCATCCATCCCTAAAAAAAAAACATGTGAAAGCCCTTAGAATACTGATGTTTTTTTTATTCTGGATGTAAAAAATTGAAAATGCAACATTATAAATACAATTGTTACATAGACGACACTTGAGGCGCACAAAATTTCAGAATCTGGGCTCTCTACGGTTCTTTCTTCTAGAACTAGTGATCAAAAGCCAAAACCAAACGTGGTTTGCATGTAACAGTAAAACCAGAAATTCACTTTACCAAAAACATATTTAGACAAATATTTGCGTGTGCATCGTCCGTCGCCACCCACTCTCATGACCCCGCCGCCTAATATGGCGAGGAGGAGCAGATAGGACAGACGGGCAGCAGCGGGGCAACAAGGCAGAGGCGGAGGAGATGGAGCAGGGAGGGCGCGGCAACTTTGTTTCCCTCAGCGTTGGCTTGTGGAGGAGGTGTGTTGCCGGCCGGAGTAGCTGGTGGCCGAAGCGCTACAGCAACGCAACTAGCCGAGCAGCCGCTCGTGAGATATGAATCAACCATCGTCTGCAAAGTTACTGGAGTACTCCAAATTACTCCCTCTATTCCATAATATAAGCCTTTTTTAGAAAGCTAAAGCATATTGTTAAAAGGCTTATATTGTAAAACGGAGGTAGTACATGTTAATCAAAAATCGGCAATTAATAGTGTCATATCAACTGACATAATTAATTGAAGCGGAAGTGCTGGGAAGTATCTGCCAATCACCGTATAAGCGCTCTTCAAATAAATGGAGCATGTGCACCGAGCTAAATCACAGCGTCCTAGTAAAACTCCTCTCTCTTGAATGGCATTAAAAGTCTAGGAATCCACATAAACTCGCAAGCATCACTGAAGGACATAAATGAGCTCCAAATTTGTCCGAAAGAAACTACTACCTCCGTCTCAAGGCTTAAGGCATATAATTTTTTTTAAAGTCAAGCTATGGAATGTTTGACCGAACTTTTTGAAAAAACTATGATATTATATAGATACCATATGAAAATATGTTTCATGATGTATCCAAGTGTATATATTTTATATTTTAAATATTAATATATTTTTCTAAAAACTTGGTTAAACTTTACATAGTTTGACTTTTTCAAAAAATTATATGCCTTAAGCCTTGGGACGGAGGCTTAATAATCAAATCATACAATGTGGCACTTTGAAGGTCGAACACTGTCCAACTAGGCGTCATTGAACGTTGCCAGCACTCCATGGGCTATGCCTACATGAAACTGTCCATCCAGGCTGTCATTGAGCTTTGTCACCACTCCAGCATCCACTTCTGACACAATTTTTGTGCATATGAAAAAAGAAGAATTGGAAAATATAGAAATAAAGGTGAAATAATCAGGTATAAATAGTGTAGAAAAAAATCAAATGTAAAACCAAAACAAAGATTGGAAAACAGAAATAAAGCAAGAGAGAATCTGCTACTACAGATGCAAATGAATACATATATAGAACATCTTTTGCTAATGCTACTATAATTTTGACTTCTAGCTCAACTATTACTTGAAAAAAGGTATGCCAAATAACAGACTTCATTGTATTAGGTAATATTACCAGCTACCCCTGGTCACACATAGTTCAAATGTTTCTCCCAGGACATACATATCTCAAATCACTAAATTAGTGACATTGAGCTTTTTCTCAGAAATAACAATAATTGATGAGATTCTTCTCCAAAACATCCAGCTATAGCTTGTACTCCCTCCGTCACGTAATATATTACAATCAATATAGGAGTTAGTAGGTTGTAGTTGTTAGGGTAATAGATCTTGTATTAACAGAGGGCCAAAGGCTAGAATATATAGTACATGTACAGGTGCAAATATACAGACAACCCCCTAACATATGGGGAAACTATAATATACAAATATACTCTAACACCCCCCCCCCCCCCTCAAACTCATGGTGGATCCACAACACTGAGTTTGGAGGGTAAGAAATAATGCTGAGCGCGGGTTTGTGCCTTTGTAAAGAAATCTGCCAACTGCAAGTCTGGAGGCACATAATGGAGCGCAACAACTTGATCCTGCACCTGAGCACGTGTATAAAAAGCATCAACACCAATATGCTTGGTCAGCTCATGCTTGACCGGATCACGTGCAATACTGATAGCACATGTACTGTCTGACAAAAGCGGAGTGGGTGTCGTAACAGAGACCCCAAAATCTGCAAGCAACCATCGTAATCAGGTCACCTCAGCAGTCACCGAAGCCATAGCCCGCAACTCAGCCTCAACACTCGAACGAGAAACCGCGACCTGTTTCTTCGTCTTCCAAGCAACAAGCAAACCACCAAGAAACACACAGTAAGCAGAAAGTGAACGACGATCCGTAGGATCATTCGCCCACGTAGCATCCGAGTAGCACTGGAGCTGGAGAGAGCTAGAACGAGGAAAGAAAAGGCGACGAGTAATCGTGCCATGAAGATAACGAAGGACACGGAGGAGATGACCGTAGTGAACAGTGGTAGGAGCTGAGACAAACTGGCTCAGAATATGAACAGGATAAGAGATATCCGGACGGGTGACAGCAAGATAAACAAGACTCCCAACAAGATGGCGATAACGAGTGGGATCAGGAAGAGGATCACCATCCGTAGGACGAAGCTTAACATGAAGCTCCATAGGAGTCTCAACGGTGCGCTCATCTGCAAGAGCTGCCAGAGCAAGAAGATCCTAAATATACTTTTCCTGAGAGATAGAAAACCCATCAGAAGTGGATGAAACCTCAATCCCAAGAAAATAGCGAAGAGGACCAAGATCAGTCATAAGAAACTGATCACGAAGACGAGCCTTGACAAAGGCAATATACTCAGGATCATCACCAGTAATGATCATATCATCAACATAGAGAAGGAGAAGAGTGCGTCCACGAGGAGAAGTGTGAACAAAAGCGCTGGATCATGAGAACTAGGGGAGAAACCAGAAGCAGTCACCACAGAGGCAAAGCGCTCAAACCAGACACGAGGAGCCTGTTTCAGGCCATAAAGAGAACGTCGAAGACGACAAACCATCCCATTGGGAACAGAATACCCAGGAGGAGGCTGCATATAAACCTCCTCACTCAACTTGCCATTAAGAAAAGCATTCTGAACATCAAGCTGGGACACAGACCAGCGTCGGACAGAAGCAACAACAAGAAGAGTACGCACAGTGGTCATATGTGCCACAGGAGCAAAGGTCTCATCATAGTCACGACCATGTTCCTGCTGAAAACCACGAGCCACAAGACGCGCTTTATAGCGCTCAAGAGATCCATCAGAGCGGGTCTTAATTTTATAGACCCACTTACACATGATAGGACGAACACCAGAAGGGGGAGAGACAAGATCCCAGGTGCCTGTGCGCTCAAGCGCAGCAATCTCCTCAGCCATGGCAAGCTGCCATTTAGTATGACACGCAGCATCCCGATAAGAAGTCGGCTCGAAAACTACAGAGAGACCATACTGACTAGGGGAGTAACGGTCTGGAGCACGACGCTGACGAACAGTTCATGAGCAAGGAAGCTCATCCGCGGAAGATGACTCATTAGAAGAGGAGGAAGAAGGAGGCGCGGAGGAAGGATCCGAAGCTGGAGACCGAGGAGAACTAGGGGAACTAGACGGAGGAGAGGATGGCTCCGAAGACAAAGGAGGCGCAACAGAAGGAGGAGATGGAGGAGAAGAGACAGCGGAAGGTGTATCAGGAAAAAGAAGAAAAGAGAGATCATCCGTTGGGTAAGTACCAGAGGTGGGGCGAGGATAGAAAGGACGCGTTTCATCGAACGTGACATCACGAGAGATGCGCATACGACGACCAACGGGGTCCCAACAGCGATGGCCCTTATGCTCATCACTGTAGCCAAGAAAAACACACTCAATAGACTGAGCGGTTAATTTGGTGCGTTCACGAGGAGGGAGAAGGACATAGCAAACACAACCAAATAAACAAAGAGTCGAGTAGTCTGGATAGGAGCCAGAGAGACGCTCGAGAGGAATTCCACCCTGAAGAGCAGCTGAAGGCTGGATATTAATGAGGTAAGTCGACGTAGCGACAGCCTCAGCCCAGAAATGCGGCAGAAGAGAGGAAGCAATCATCATAGCATGGGTAGTCTCAAGAATATGACAATGCTTATGCTCGGCGACACCATTTTGAGCATGGGCGCCGGGACACGAGAACTGAGCAAGAGTGCCCTTCTCAGCAAGGATGCCACGCAGGTGCTGGGAGATATACTCTCCTACAGAATCAGCACGAAACACACGAATAGGCGTGGAATACTGAGTACGAACCATGGCCACAAAGCGCTGATAAATAGCAAGCACCTCGCTGCGAGAGCGCATAAAAAATAACCAGGTGTACCGTGAAAAATCATCAATAAACAAAATATAGTATCGGTGGCCCCCTTTTGAAGCAAAGGGAGCCGGACCCCACACATCTGAATGAACTAAATCAAAAGGTCGCTGAGATACAGACACACTAGTAGGATAGGAAAGCTGAATCTGTTTACCTAACCTACAACCCTGACACGAATATAACGACGACACATCTCCTGAGACAAGCCCCAGAAGATCACGACGAACTAAGGATGATAAACGGGAGCCACAAAGATGACCCAGCCGATGATGCCACTGCTGAAACGAGCCAGTGACAGATGCAACAACCGCAGGAGAAGTGGCAAAAGAAGTGTCAGCGGAAGGAACGCGAAACCAGTCTAACTCCCATAGCCCCGGAGGCTCAATGCTGTGAGGGCCAGCTTCAACCAGAGCCTGTGTACGACGGTCCTGAACAACACAAGAATCAGCATCAAGAATGACACGACAACCAGAATCAGTAAGCTGACTAGCAGAGAAAAGGTTCATCTTAAGGCTGGGAACATGAGAAACATGAGAAACATCAGGAACAGAGAAGGAGGAAGTAGAGAGGGTGCCTCGACTGGAAACAGGAAGAGAGGTACCATCAGTTGTAATAACACGGACAGGAGAAATAAGAGAGCGAATAGCAGAAAGAATAGAAGACGCAGAAGTCATATGAAAAGAAGCTCCAGAATCCAGATACCACGGGGATGACGTACCTGACTGTGTAGAAGATGATGGTCGCGTGGTGCCAGAAGAACTAGTCACAGAACCAGCAGTACCCGACGAGGAGGAGCCTGTAGCAGCGAGCAGACTACGAAGACCACGAATAATATCCTGATCAGACAGAGCACCAACAGGGGGTCCAGAAGCACCAGCAGGAGGTCCAGAAGCAACAACAGAAGATCCTGAAGAACCAGACTGGCGACAAGCAAGATACTGCTAACGTAAGCGTGGATCCCTCGTCCAGCAACCAGAGATATCGTGGCCAGGCTTGCCACAGTGAGCACAGGGAGGACGAGAACCACGGGGCTGCTGAGACTGACTCTGACCCTGGGCCGGTGGAGTAGAAAGTAGCGGCGGCGCGAGAAACCGCGACGAAGCCGGCGGCACGGGGGGACCATGAGTAGCAAGAACAGAAGGAACCTCAAGAAGACCAGCACCACGAAGACGAGTCTCCTCAGCACGAAGCTCAGCCAGTACCTCAGAGAGCGTAACACGACCACGGGCAAGCAGCTGGGCACGGCGCAGCTCAAACTCCTTGCGGAGCCGCGACAAGAAGTCAAAGACGCGCTGAAACTCTAGATCCGCGCGCACAATCAGACAGCAGGGACAGGTGTTACACACCGCTATACGAAGAGAGTTAAGCTGACGCCAAATAGCAGCACTCTGAGTATAGAAATCATCAATAGTAGAATCACCCTGCTTAAGATCATGCTCCTGACGAACCACAGACAGATAAAGGGCATCTCCAGACGGCTGATAGCGCTGACGAAGAAAAGCCCACTGAGCAGCAGCAGTGGGAAAACCCATGAACTCAGCAGCATACTGAGGCAGAACACTGGAAGTGAGAACAGCAGCAGCACGAGCATCCTCATCTATCCACTGAGTGTAGTCAGCCAGATCCAGCCGGTAGGTCGTAGTAGCAGTAGAATGCTCCTGGACCTGGCGCTCATAATCAGCCCGAGCAGAAGCATCAGCACTCTGGGCTGCATCCTTGACCGCCTGAGTAGCATCGGGGGCAAGGGCAACGGGCGTCGGGGCACGAGGCATTGGAGGCACAACAGGGCGCGGTGGACAGGAGACCTCACCGGAAAGCACACCCCAAAGGCGAAGACCGCGCATATGGACGCGCATGAAGGCAGCGAAATCAGGATAATTTGCGCCATCAAAAATCACCGGGCAGCGAGGAATCGCAACATAGCCCGATGAGGAAGACATTTTTTCTTCAAGCCGAACAAGAGCAGATCAGATCGGATCTGGAGGGCGGCGGCGACCGGGGGGCGGACCGGGGGCGGATCCGGGCGGCGGCGGTGGCGAGGGAGAGGACGGGGCGGCGGCGGGGGCGGCGGGCGGCCGGCGATGGCGGGACGAGGAGACGGCGGCGGCGGGAGGGGCCGGCGACGGGGGCGGGCGGCGGCGGCGGGCGGATCCTGGGCGGGCGGCGGCGTCGGTGGCGACCGAGCGGCGTCGGGCGGATCCGGCAGCGGTGGGGACGGTGGCGGGCGGCGGCGGGGTCGGGCGGTGACGGGCGGCGACCGGGGGTCCGGGGCGGGCGGCGGCGGCGGCGAGAGAAGAGAAAAAAAGGCCTTACGGCTCTGATACCATGTTAGGGTAATAGATCTTGTATTACCAGAGGGCCAAAGGCCAGAATATATAGTACATGTATAGGTGCAAATATACAGACAGCCCCCTAACATATGGGAAAACTACAATATACAAATATACTCTAACAGTAGTAACCTCTTGTATTATGGGACGGAGCGAGTACCTAAAAGGATAAAAAATAAAACAACCTAATCTGTAAACATGAGTAAAAAAGGTGATAGTTTATGACAAAAATAAAAGTAACTACTCTCACTGAAATCATGGTAGGATAATATTTAGCAATTTTTGTGGCAACATACATTTTTTTAGTCCAGATGATTGAGAAATTCATAGGTAAAGTTTGAGAAATTCCTAAGCATAAAATTTCTAAAAAAGGTACCATGTTTTTAAATAAATCCTCCAATACACACGAAGCCTAAGTATAAATACAGCAGGAAGGAAAGAATGCATGGCTTCTAAAAAGTAGCTAGATAGAATGGATCTATTGTGGTCTAATGGCTGTTTGTACCAAAAAGAGTTATAAGCAATAGAAACTATTGAGCAAACTTGTACAATGTTAGAAACATCAATGGTATTATTAACATAAAAAACTGAGCACAAGACATGTCACAAACAACCGATACTTAATGAGCCTACTCTCAGTGGTGCACCATGTGACAAAGTGAGGATGAATCAGCTAGGCACTATGTGACCTAATAAAATAAAAGAAAAAAGAAGTCCATTTGGTCTAAGATGATCTATTTAACACTGCTGAACTGCATCTCCCGATCAAGAGAGTTAGTAAAAATATGCAGAAATAAATAACGTGTAATAATAATTATAAGTAGTATTTGGAAAAAATAAAAGGTGCCAGTACACCAAACATCTACTGATCTACATGAGTACTCATCATTTAATCTCGCATAACATTGTTATATAAAATGAAAAGTCAAAACAGTGTGATGGAAAGGTTACATTCATTTCTTAGTCGCATGAAAAACTGTTATTTATGTCAGCAATATACTATTCCATTTGCCACACATTCCATAAATCTGACAAATGATTGAAAGCAAAGAGTAAGAGTGCCTTAAGCTTTTAGTTCTAATCCCTCCATCCATTAATAATTGACTTGAGTTTGGCTAGATACGAATGTATCTATACACTAAAACGTGTCTTGATACATTCAAATTTAGACAAACCTAAGTCAGTTATTTCTGGACAGAGGGAGTAGATGATTCTATAGTCTAAAGGGCATTTTCATACGGTTAAACAATAACATAAAATAAACCTTATACCTAGTTACTGTAAGACGCAACCAAAGCAGCCCACCCTCAAATGGAATTGACAAATCAATAAAAGAAGCAAACAACGGTTAGATACAGTATGTAAAGGAAAAGGCTGCACCGTAGCTCTTCGATAGCCCATGGGAAATAATATTGATAAGCAAACTCCAAAACTTACTTCAATGATTAGGTGACCACTCTTGTACGAACTACTTGTATGGAAAAATACATAGATTGCTCTCAAGAGGATCTAAGGATACATGGTTCATCACTGTATAGATACCCCGCATGTTGCGGGGATATTAGAGTTGAATTTCTTGTATTTCAAAAATGGCAAGAATAGTCTATGAAGACAATAATGTGGCTTTGCATATATTATTATGAAGTGGAAGAATATAGTTATTTACTTGCTTTGGTTGTGTGTTGCCTCGAGAATCATATATGAAAAAGAATATCACAAACGGAATTAAACTTAGAATTATTAATTTAGCTTTGGTTGGTACGTATATGAGGACAATAAACACATGGGAGGAGGCAACGGATTTTTTCAGGCAGCCAACTATAATTCAGGTAATAAAATCCATGTGCATCGTTAGCACAACAATCATTGATTGTAAATTTGAAGCAGGATATGGCTCTAGATGATATTTTGTGATACATATTTCAAAACATGAAGTGAGCTAATTGATCATCTAGAAATCATCACAATAGGCAGGAAAACGAATTGAACAGATAAGCGTTATAACGCTAATTCTTTTGACTGTAACCTGCAAGTACTTAAAAAGAAAGAAAGCAGACGCATCAAGTGAGTTATACATTTTTTTAGAGACACACAATGAGAATCCATGCCAATGAGGACCTTTGTCTTAATTGCTTGATGCACAAAGGCAGGTCCAGTCAGTTCACATGGGTATTTTACAAAGCACCTAGCAAGCAAAAAGGATGAGACACAAATGCTGTCATGGGAGATCAATAGTACAGAGCGAGCCCAGATGCCCAATGGCGTCCCAACATGAAGTAACGAATGTGAAATTCCAATACAAATGGTCATGCAACATGCGTATCTGAATTACAAAGTAGACATCCAGTCTCCTTGGTGACCTGAAGGTGGCACTGCTGAAGCATGTATGTCTCTTAAGTCTATCATCGAATAGCAGTCAGACAAAAGCTTTATATTTTATATAAAATTTTATGGTGAAATTTCATGAGAGATTCATTTTGGAACTAAATATTAGTGATGCCTAAACCTCCACCTCTTTGGGGATTTTAGACCATGTCCCAAGCCGCTAGAGATTTATATTTTCCTAACAATTCAGAATTCCCATAAATAAATATTACACAAGAATAAACAGAAGGAAGGGACGGAGAAGAGTCTTAGTAGTATGTGATTATTAGGTATCCTTCACATCAGGAACAAAGACACGTACATAAATAAAAAATCATAAGAATCCTAACTATAAGGAAAATGTAAAACACAAAGAAACTTTCATATTCTACTTAGTATGAATAGCTTAACACAAAAGAAGGTCTACCACTTGTCATTCTATTGGAAAAATGATCATGAGAGAAATATGGGTACTCTTACATATGTGCAGATGGCAAAAGAGATCAGTCATAAGCTATTGTTAGTGGCTAAAGTGGAACTTTAACAAAGGTTACAGAAAATAGAAGGTTATCCCATACCTCAATAATATGATACGGCCATATACGAATTGGTAGCATGGATAAATAATTGGGGTTATGTGGAATTGTTGTCATTGCCCTGGTATTGAAAGCATGTTCAATAAGTTGACGAAATGCTTACCACTCACACTGCATCTACAACAGAAAATGTAACAGTCAATCTGCCGAGTCTTTTGGTACACTAATAACTTCGCCTTTTCCATACCTGTAGTAATGTAAATGAAGGCTAAAAATTATTAAGAAACTAAATGTAATGGGTGATGAATTTCTATTAAATTTCTAATCCAGTGCATGCCTGCAAAGCTAAAACATAGAGACATTGAGAGAAATGTGCTTTCCTTAGTTGCCTAAAAAAGCACAATCTTTCGCATAAATATTCACCTGTTCCAACAAAAGAAAATCAATTATATACTACAGACTCGTACAATCATTTTGTGATATCTATAAAAAATGCCAACCTACAAAATAAATATAGCTGATTGGGTTAGAATCTAGCTATCCAGATTAAAAAATATCAAGATTATTAGGATATGAGAAGCTACTTGCTAAAGCATTCAATTGTCCCAAGTAAAAAACACATTGTGTACGTGCAAATGAAATAGAATAATCGCTTCCAATTTATCATAATTTGGTGCATGAACAAATCAAAAGGAAAGAGAGCATGTACCTATGAAGATACCAGGACTAACACATACATCATCATGTTAATGGGATCTCATAGGCAACGATGGTATATACTTATCGGGGTATTATAGATTCACGGATGAAATCATGTGTTTACCATTTAATAGCAATAATACATAGAGAAAGTCATAAAGCATGAAGCATGGTATAGGCATGCAGCAGAATTATGTAAAAGCATGTACTACTTGCTCCGCTCCGTAAATATCTACGCCCATGTTGTCTAGCTAAGCCCGGTGTGAATATAAATCGGCACTACCTATCACGATATCCTCAAGTATTATCTAAATCAGCTTTACTAAGCACCATAACACCATTTTATGTTGACTATCACATTCATGACCCAACGCTGACCCAGTAATCCCCCATAAAAATTGATGGCACGCCGCGCCAAATTACCTACCGTGGAGGCCAGAGACACTGGAATCCTATGGCATTTCAACAAAATGGTAGTGGGTTCGATGCTTCTCCACACAGAGCCAAAAAATCCGAGGTAGAACTTGCTCTTGAACACACACCGGGCCAAATTACCTACGGTGGAGGCCAGAGACACCCGGATCCTATGACATTTCAACAAATAGGTAGTGGGTACGACGCTTCTCCACACAGTGGCAAAAAATCCAAGAGGTAGAACTTGCTCCTGAATGACGTCATGTTGTATATCTCCACCGCACCTCCAGTGTCCACCTCCCCTGCTCGGCCTTCCTGGCCATGTGTAAGATCTCACCATAATAAGGTAAAGATCCCTGTGATTGCAGTGCTAGTCCCTGGATCGAAATGCTATCACCCATAGTTTAAGATGAAGTACACAGATACAAAGGTCATTATTACATCGCACATCCAGGAATATAATAGTTCAAAGTTCACGAGACATAGCATAATAATAGAGTCTTTTGTCTTCATGCGCCACAGGCAAACATGTCGAGTGTAGACCCGTAACCCTACTCATCGTCAGAGTATCCTGCAACATGATAAGTTAGAGCCACAAAGGGTCAATACAGTTGGAATTGTATTGGCAAGCGATACTATAGTTACTTAGTAAATCCCAATAACTACATGTATATATGGCTAAGTGTGGTTTTTGGATGACTTTGCTAAAAGCAAGGTTTTATCTTCTAGTTTTTGAAGAGTAGGTTTTCCCTTTCAAAAACACTAAAGTACCATTGATAGACATCAATGAACCTCTACCCTTGTTCACCCACAATTTTTAACTTAGAGAAATTTGGATGAGGAGATTTTTGAACTGCTTCAATGTCTTGACGCTCAGAAATTGTCCATAACCGGGGACACGGCTAAGTACTTAGTTTTACCCTCTCGAGAGGTGGTGTACTTTTCCCACAAGACTCGACATGCATCGAGACGAGACTTTTCAGAAGCAATCCCTCAGACCACCACGGACGCGTTCCATCCTATCATCACTACCACCCTCTGTCCGTCTGGCTGAGTTCTCGCAACTTACTCGGTCAAGGCAGCGCCCATATGCCATGTGGCTGCACTGGAAGCTTTGCGACAAGAACATCTCCAATCTCTTTGTTCCTGGGTGGCCGTCCACAAGTGCGATACACCAGGGTAAACCATAGACATGGGCCCTGAGTAACCACTCAACATAATCCATACAAGTCCCATTTCCACCCAGGTGTTTCATTAACATTAGTTATTTTTCTTAGTCAAAAAGATATATACTTCCATACTATCTTAATATGAATTTCCACCCACGAATTCTAAATAGCATGGCTAAGCACACTAGCATACGATGTCTCCTATGTAGGAAATTACTACAAGATAAATTCTATAGGATAGCCATAGCATAGTAACATATATAAAACAATCATGCAAAGATCTACTAAAATATCACTAGTACAATAGTGAAAATAATAGGACATATGATGAATTATCACTTGCCTTGGTAGCTAGGGGAGTAGGTACAATCTTCACATCAACAAACTTCACAGTCCACACAATCTACACAAAGAATTAATCCAACAACAATAATACAATAAATATAAGCACCACAAAAATATGAATACATGCAAAATGCAATTATATGAACAAAACTCTAAAACCTACAGAGTCTACAGTACAGAGGACAAAAAACAACAACTAAAAGCATAAGGATTACTCAAAAACAATTTATAAAGTGATTTTTATGGGTAAAATACTCCTAAAAAGGTTCTGCCTATAACTCCAATTTTTCAGAAGCTAAAGGGTAAAATAAGGCCTCAACAGTGAAGCTCTCATTTTTCTGATTTAGAAGCTAATTGTAAAATCCATGGACACCAAGTTTGTATTTATCTGATTTGTGGATCAAAAGTTATTGGATTTCTAAGTTTAATCACTAAATTCCATTTTAATCTTTTAAATCCAATAGGGGAGACACGTGGCCTAATTCTACTAGCCCGTACCGCTTCGGTCGGATCGACGACGTGGGCTGTTGGATTTAAGTGACAATATGCGGATCTGATCGAACGACACCGCTTCGTTAAGTGATATATCCTAGCCACTGGATCTGGATCGGACGATGCTCAGCACATGGCCAGGAACTGGTGACACTGGCTCTCTACGCGCGGCAGTGGCACGTCGGGTGGGTGGTGTTCTGGCAATCCTAGAGGGTAAAGGGAAGCAGCGAAGTTACCGAGGGGTAGTGGCGGTCTCAGTGCTATTGGTGGTGGTCACGGTTGAGGGAGGGGCGCTCGGCTTCATCCTAGATTCCTCGCCGGAGTTCACGCCAAAGTCGGAGCTCGCGTCTCGAGACGGTGGCATCATCCTGGGGCTCGAGCAGACAAGACAAGGTGTCAGCGACGTGTGCCAGGTCCAGTACAAGCCGGCTGTGGCCAAAAGAGGGTGGCGGGAACCCATGTCTCACCGGAATCATCGGCGAACGGTGGCGGCAGAAGGAAACTCTGGTGGTGACCATGGCGACGACCTGGGGCAGGTAGAAATCGAAAAAAGGTTAATCGGTGCACCTGAGGGTTGCAGAGTTTATAGGACAAAAAGGAGGGCGCGGGGTAGTCGATTCTCACCAGAATCGTCGCCGGAGTCTGTCGGTGACTACAGCGGTCCGAGCTTAAATTCGGAGATCTTGGGGGCTCTCTGGTGGCGGCGTCTGAGGGGAAAACGAAGGGGAGGGAGAGGGGATTAAGAAGCCAGGGTCGTAGTGGAGAATTAATCAGGCAGTTGTGCGAATTACTCGAATTCAATCGAGAGAGAAACGGTAGGGGTAGGAGGAACAAGCCGTTCATCTCGTGGTGGAAGACGGTGAGGTGGAGGGTGACGGGGCAGTGGGGCCAGACCGTCAACGACAGGGGGTGTGCAGGGGGCGGTGAGAAAAGAAACATAGGGAGAGAGGGGTAAGCCAGGTGGGCTTAGTGGGCTGGAGTAGCTGGGCCGAACAGGCTGCTGCTGCTGCTTTTTTCTCCCTAATGCTTTTTCTTTTTTTAGTTTTTCTTTTACAAGGGATTGAATGAGCCAAAGAGTTTCAAATTGACTCAAATTTTCACCAAAATTTTGGGGGATAAATGTAAATGCAATGCAACACATGCCATGCTGATATGTGTGTAATGATGATGTTTTCAGAAGAAATTTTTGGGATGTCACACCATGCCACCAATCGTCCGTCTTCTCCAGGTAGAGTAGGAGGAGAGAAGGCTATGGGATGATGCCAGGGCCCATGGCAAGACTTTACAGGGGAAGAAATTAGCATATTTTACTCCCACAATATCAGACTAAGCTACAAATCGTTTTCATCAAGCCATGGGGTGGAAAATTGGATTGAAACTTCTGGATTGAATCGGCGATGGAAAATCAATACAAACATGTTGTATGCGGGGCCTCGTCCTTGTTTTCTGCCTCCTCGATGACCCTGTCAAGGTCCCCGTCGTCGAATCGATCTCCCAACACCGCGTGCACAGACGTCCCCCACCGTCATAGGCTGGGACTCGCTGGTGCCACCATGCACTGCCTCCCTCAATTTCCAAGGCTCCCCGGCTCCACTAGGCCTCCCCGCCGCCCCCAACGCCGAAGACACATCGGCGGCACCAGTCATCCACACCGCTACTGACGCCTAGGACTTCCACAGAGGCCCTAGATCGACGTCGTGACCAGGCCTCCATGCCATCCCCGACAGATCTTATTCTGAATCTAATGCCATCAGCTGCGCTATGATCTGTATGTTCCCTTGCGTCAATACAAAGCCTTCAACCATTTCCAGATCCACAAAAAGCAAATATCTCAGTCTACGTCACATAGGAACTTGGCATTCTGAAAAAAAGCTGAAATTTTTATTTGTCAGTGTAAACTGCAGTACATATTTAAATTTGACTGATAAAGTTCACAATGCCATATTTACCAATGGAATCAGGAAATCTTAGCAATAATTTAGTGTGGTCGGTACATGTATGTCACCTTTCACCGCAGATATGAAGAACACAAAAGGAGATCGTATCTATATGAAGGAACACCCCTATTCTAACTCGAAGAGCTGCTTGTGAAGAACATGAAGAGCCCTGCCACTTCTCGTATGCAGAGTGGATGTTTCCTGGCAATGCTAACACTAGACCCTTCCTCTTCTAGTCGCATGAGTATGTATGTCGAATGAATAAATCTAACAATAGTAATTCTAAAGAGTCATCTCTAATCAACCACTTGTTTGAAATATTCTAAATTGACGCAAAGAAGTGTCTTGTACTACTACTGCACCTGGGTGGTTCGAGTGAGGTTGCAAAAAGCAACTCGGGTGCTTCTCTCTCTCTCTTCTCTCCTCTCTTTTGCTTTAGCTGGTTGATGGAAAGGGGACTAGGGCAGGTAGGTGGAGGCGTTGGTGATCAACTTTCTACGCAAGGAAGGATTGGTAGTTGGATAGAGAGGGGAGGATGGGATTGGCACATGGATATGTCACATGGTCGTGTCCATGGTAGCATGGTGTTGGGGCTAGGGTTTAGCATGGTTAGCATGGAAGGGTGGTGGTGTGGTGTGGTTGTTGTGGTTTGGTTGCACCAAACCACAAGGGAGAGCTCGGGTTAGCAAGATCTAGGTTATATGGATGGGTTAGTTATGATTAGCTAGATAGGATGTGTTTGAATTATTTGAACTTGGTTCAGAGGGTTTAATTCAAAACAAGTTATTGAAAAAATAGATTCCATAAGAATCCAAAGACCATAACCAAAGAAGAAGAAGATGGGTAGAAAGGTTGTCCTTGAGGCTTTACTTGAAAAGATGCCAATTTATATGAATTTAATTCATAGAAACTTCCTCTCAAATATTCCCAAGATATTCAAATAAAAGGAGATGGGAGTGCTTTGCATGGCCATACATGATCCATAAATGATCCCATATATACTTGTGAAAACAATTATAAATAGATATGGCATTGATTCATACATGCATCCAACTTGAATTAAAACCCCTTCAAGGAAGAAGCTTGCTTGAAAAATATGAATAATTAGCATATGCACATGGATGAAGCTATATGACCAATATAGTGTGTATTTTCCCACTGGATCACTTGTGGCCAAATATATCATCATACATGGGCATATAGTAATAAATTCATATGGAAGCTTAATAGTGGGGAATACTTCTCACATTACATGAAAAGGTGGCCATGAGACTCCACATACTTTATATTGTGAAAGCAATAGAAATAATATATGGGAGCATGTAGATTTAGATGTGGATCCATCTTGTTATATATGAGCTAGACATGAAGAGCCAAAGAAATACAAGTGCTCATATATAGTTTGGATGGTGAAATATAAGGTGGTGACAAAGAAAGGTGGTGGACTCAACTTGGGAATGAAGCAATTTATCAAGAAGCAAATACAACTTATTAATAGGCAAATACAAGTAATACAATATAATGTATAGTGGATAAGAACCAAATAGAGGGGTTTTATATGATGCTCAAATGCAAGGTGGCATGGTGACATGACCATGATATAATGATGATGCAATAATAACAAGTAGGAACTAGCATTTTAGTATTAAACCATGTAGCATTACATATGTTAGACATATAAGATGCTACAACTCTCCCCACTAAACAGGAATCTCACCTCGAGATTCTAGGAAGAAGAAGACTCAAAGAGGGAAGGATACTCGGAACGGATGTCATCCTCGCGCTCCCAAGTGGCTTCATCAATAGAATGGTGTGACCACTACACCTTGCAGAACTTGATGGACTTGTTGTGAGTCTTTCGTTCCGCGACTTCAAGTATTTTGATGGGGTGTTCTTTATAGGAGAGATCTTGGAGATTGATGAGCCCATGATCCACGGTCCTGCCTGGATCCTTGAAGCACTTCTTGAGTTGAGATATATGGAAGACATCATGAAGCTTGAGTTTTTTTAGGAAGCTCTAGTGCATAAGCCACTTTTCCTCTTTTGCCATGGATTTTAAAAGGACCAATGTATCTAGGTGCAAGCTTTCCTTTGATACCGAAACGATGAGTGCCTCTCATGGGAGTGACACGAAGGTAAACAAGATCACCAGGAAGATACTCCATGTTCGTGTGTTTTCTATCGTAGTTGCTTTTCTGACGAATCTGAGCAAGTTCTCAAGAATGATAGGAACCTTCTCTTCTGCTTGACTCATAATGTCGGGACCAAAGAATTTTCTTTCACCTGCCCCTGACCAACAAATTAGAGTTCGACACTTAGGACCATAGAGGACCTCAAAGGGTGCCATCTGGAGACTCTTCTTGAAGCTGTTGTTGTAGGAGAATTCAGCATATGGGAGGCACTCTTCCCACTTCATGCTGAAAGAAATGACGCAATAACGAAGCATATATTCGAGAATCCAATTGATCCTTTCAACTTTCCCTTGCAATTGAGGATGGTAAGCGGTGCTGAAGTTTAGGTCTGTTCCCAAGCCTTGTTGGAAACTTTCCTATTACTTGGAGGTAAAGATACTCCCACGATCTGAGATATTTACAAGAGGAACCCCATAGAGAGAGACAATTCTATTGATATAGAGCTCGGCCATCTGACTACCAAAAATTGTTTCCTTGACTGGAAAGAAGTGAGCCACTTTCGAGAGCATGTCAATGACAACAAAGATTGTATTGTTGCCTTTTTGAGGCCTTGGAAAGCAGATATGAAGTCCATCTCTGCTTTCTCCCATTTCCATTCTAGAGTCTTCAAAGGTTGAAGAAAACCATAAGGTTTTTGATGAACAACTTTCACTCTACGGCAGACATCGCACTCTGAGACATACTTGGCACAATACCGTTTCAATCCAGGCCACCAATACTGTGTTTTCAAATCCATGTACATCTTTGTGCTGCCAAGGTGCATAGAAAGAATAGAATCACGATCCTCTGTAAGAACTTTCTCTCTCGAACCCGGATACTTCAGAACAAACATCCGGTGCTTAAAGAATAGAGTGCCTTGGTTGTCAAGGTGGAAAGGTTCATACTCCAGAAGCTGAATCTTGGAGATGATGTTTTTGGTGTAAGGATCACCAAGTTGAATGGAGCAAGCCTTTTCTTCCAGGAGAGGGGTAGCTATCAAGTTAAGAAGGTAGCCTTGAGCTAGAAGCTCGAGGTTGAGTTGATGGAATTTCTCACACAAGAGAGGTTGTTGTTCTTCCACCAGGAGGTTATTCACATATGCCTTACGACTAAGGGCATCGACCATCACATTTCCTTTGCTTGGAGTGTAGTTGATCGAAAGATCAAAGTTGTTGATGGTTTGAATTCATATCCTCTGGCGAAGGTTCAGGTTTGGATGAGTGAAGATATACTTCAGGGTTTTGTGGTTAGAAAAGATCCCACAACAGTTTACAAGCAAGTTGTGCCTCCATACTTTCAAAGCGAAAACAACCGCTGCAAGTTCAAGATCATGTGTAGGATTGTTGAGCTCATGAGTCTTCAACTGACGGGAGGCATAAGCAACGACTTGCTTTTCTTGCAAAAGGACCGCACCAAGTCCTTGGAGAGAGGCATCACAGAAGATCTGAAACAGTTCTGATGTATATGGAGGAATCAAGACAAGTGTGGAGGTGAGCTTTTCCTTGAGTGTTTCAAAGCTTTCTTGACATGCCGATGACCAAAGCAATTTCTTGCCTTTCTTGAGGATATCAGTAAGAGGCTTAGCAAGTTTTGAGAAGTTCTAAACAGAACGTCAATAACTAGCCAATCCAAAAAAACTCCAGACTTCTTTGACATTTTTAGGAGGGAGCCACTACACAATCGTCCGAACAGTCTCTGGGTTGACAACAATGCCCTATGAAGAAATGATGTGACCTAGATAGGGGACTTCAGGGAGCCAGAATTCACACTTTGAGAACTTTGCATAAAGGCGGTTCTCACGAAGGTTGGTAAGAACACAATGGAGATGTCCCGCATGCTCTTCTTTTGTCTTGGAATAGACCAGGATGTAATCGAGATAGACCACCACGAACTTATCAAGGTACTCCATGAAAACTGAGTTCATAAGCCTTGACAATGCAGTGGGAGCATTGGTAAGGCCGAAGGACATGACATAGAGAGTTGTGAAAGCTGATTTAGGAACATCTTCCTTGCGAATCTTATTTGATGATATCCACTTCTCAAGTCAAGCTTGGAGAATACCACTTCTCCTTTGAGCTGATCAAAGAGATCGTTGATCCGCGGAAGGGGATATTTATTCTTGATTATTTTTGCATTGAGAGCACGACAGTCAACACAAAGTCGATTAGTCCCGTCTCGCTTCTTAAAAAAGATTGCTAGGCTACCCCAAGAAGAAGTGATATGCCAAATGAAACCCAACTTTTCTTGTTCATCAAGCTGTCATTTGAGTTTGGCCAACTCTGCAGCACCCATCTTATCAGGCTGCTAGGAGATAGGAGTGGTTCCAGGTTCAAGCTCAATCACAAACTCGACCTCTCGGTTAGAAGGCATACCTGGTATCTCTTTTCGAAAAACATCTGGGAACTCACAGACCACTGGAACATTTTGTAAGGCTTCCATAACATCAATGTTTTGGACACCCAAAGAGTGGAGCTTAATAGAAGGAGTCTGCCTTGGAGAATAGACTATATGGACTTCAGGAATTTTTAGAGAAACCGAGTATTCCGCACAATCAATTACAGCTCCATTTGCAACCAACTAATCCATACCCAATATGACATCAATATCCGAGTTACGAAGAATTATCAAGGAGGCCTGAAAGGTAGAACCCCCAATTTGAATATGATTGTCATGACTGATCTTTGACGCCTTCATCTTAGAACCCGGAGTTTGCACCATTATCTGATGCGATGGAGGATCTTCAGATAGCTCATGTTTATGTGCAAAGATGCTAGACACAAAATAATGCGATGCTCCTGTATCGAATAATACTCATGCACAGACTGTGTTAACAGGAAGCGTCAACACAACTCCAGGTGCATGCTCCGCCTGAATGAGGTTGACGTTGTTGATTCGAGTAATAGTTGACTTGGGCTTGGCGTTGATGTTGAGAGCCCGTGGTGCAGGTGCACGAGCAACATTTGTCGAAGCAGGTCTTGGAGGGGGTGGAGGAAGATCCTTATTGTTCATAGGACAGTTCCACTGCTGGTGTCTAGTGTTCCTACACGTGAAACAAGAATCTCTCGGGCAAGGAGTAGAGTATCCAGGAACTCCACCATACGACGCTCTAGGGTAGTTGTTGTTGTAGCCGCTTGGAGCGACAATTTAAGAGTAGGGTGGCCTTGGCGAGAAGCTTGATGGTCTTGGAGGAGCGGGGAGCGGCGGTGCGGTATTAGAGACCCACACACCACGCTTAGAAGGAGCGGCCACTACCGAGGAACCACTAGTATCACGGTTGTGCTTCTTGGAATCATAATAAGCTGTTTACTTGCTTCTTCTTGGAGAGCTTCCTGCTGAAGCTTGAGGAAGGAGCTTGGAGTACCATGGGTGAGAGCATACTTGATAGAAGCATTGATCCCTTGACGGAACATCTTTTGTCTTTTCTTATCATCAGAAACCTCATCACCCCTTAGTGAGATAGGTTTGCAAAGTTCTTGATGTAAGTGTTGACATTGTCATTTCCTTGCTTGAGATTCAGGAACCCCTCCTTCATATGTTCCATGACAATTTCAGGCTGATACTGTTCCTTGAAAGCATCAGTGAATTTCTCCCTTATTAGTTGAAATTCAGGTGGGCTTGCTCTTAGATATCTCTCGCACCAAAGAGCAGCTTCCCCACACAGAAGGTGAGTAGCGAACTTGACCCTGTCGTTCTCATCCATATCCGTGGTACCCAGCAGCCTCGAAATCTCTTGGAGACAGTAGTCGGCATCCAGTGGCTCAACGGTCACCTCAAAGTGCCGTGAGGTGAACTTAAGGAAATCTTCCATGTTGCCACGCTAGGGAGGCGGAGGAGGTGGTGCAAACTCATTCCTCCAGACACTCTCCCCCGAACCTCTGCTGGTTTTGCTGCATAGTTCCCCGTGTGTTTGCAAGACTGACAAGCGTAGCACCAAGATCTGGCAAACCCGAGATATCATCATTGTGGCGAGGCGTCCTGTTATGGATGGAAAAACTTGCGTTAGTACCATAAAAGAGAATTATCAATAATTCAAAATAGTACTAAAACAAAATTAACCAAGATTAAAGTGTACAATTTACTAAGACGATATTAAAATATCAACCAAATTTCATAGCGCCTAGAAGATAGTTAGCATATCGCACACGACTGAAAAGGAGTGTTGAGCACAAATCTACAAAAGAAAAAATTTCTGCAATTTCAGCATAAAAATACCAACTAGATGCGCAAAACCACTTAACAATTAGAGATTGGTAGCTCCACCAATTCAATGTACAAGAGAGAATGATGAGAGTAGTGGTCTAGTCATGACTCCATCCCGCATTCAAAGTATTAATCCGCACATGAATAGGGTGCAACCCAACCCTTATCCTTCTTAAGAATACTGCAAGAGATTAGGATCTAAAGAAAAAACTCCCCTAACTATATCACGTCGGTTAACAAGGAGTAAGACAGATTGCATCGGTTTACAAAGAGTCAGATAGATCACGTCGGTTTACTCGAAGTCTATCGGTATAGAATGTACCAACAGTTGATAACCAAAGGAAAATTGCGATAACAGGTTGGATACAACAGATAGTCAAATAATTACACACACATCCTATGGTACTACGGAAAACCCCAAACCTGTGAGTCTTAGTTTGAATTTTTAGAAGAGGATAGACAAACGTTACACTTCCTTACCAGAAAAGGGAGGGTGGGTGGGTAAGAAGAAAAATGGAAGCAGTCCTACTCTCACATTTAGTTTTTCCTAGTATAAATAACTACTAAAATATTTTCTAGACTGACAATGACCATCTTGGCTGAGACCCTGAAGGGCGGAATGACTCTGATACCAATTGTAATACCTCGAACCCTACGCTCTAGCTCAAGTCTGGATGAACCAGAAGTGGACATGACATACTATTGTGGGGGCGCACATCCACACACATTAGGCCCACCTCGTAGAGCAGGGCACGGTACCGGCCAACCATCCCACCCACTTTCAAGAACATCAGGACAAGAGCAAGCGGCATAGTCGACATGTAAAGCGATCAAAACGTACACAAATGAGTATGTATGTCAGCGACATACAATAGACATCAGAGCCACACCATCCAAAACAATAGTGACAGAAATATTCAACGCCATATGGCAAGATCCAAATATCCTATATAGATATAATAGTGTAGGATACATCCTCATACATCACACATCAGAGTATCAAGCAGAAGCGGAAAACAAGATCTGAGCACGGATAAAAAGAAAATTGGTATTAGATGCCCTGAAAAGAAGCACATCCCTCCAACAGATCTCACGGATCTCCATCCCTGGAATCTCTACACCTGATAGTCGTTGCCACCATCATCAGTTTCTTCGACCCAGTAATCTTCCTGAGAGTATACCTGTCTATCTGAACCAAATATATATCGTGTGAGACCCTAGGAGTACTCAGCAAGTCTTAATGCATCTAAAGGGAATAACCTGGGGTGATGCAATTGTAGTGAAAGATAATAGATACCAAGTTCTATAGAGACACGCTACACATCCGCCCAACCAGAGATGGACGAACGATGGTTAATTAGTAACAAAAATAATATAAGCAACATAAATAAACATCGCTTGCCCTCCTTCTTGCTTACCGACGAGAAGGCGGAAGAACATCCCACCTGTTGGCAATTTTATTAACCATTCCATGAGTGTTGCACTATTTACTAGTCATGTCTTAGTAAAATGAAAGGCGGTACTTTAGTTATGCCTTTCTATGATCGAGAAATTGTGCTCCAAGTCATCCATAACTGCGGAAACGGCTTTCAGAAAGATTTACCCTACGAGGTGCAAAAATAGCAACACTCATATGATCAACCTCAGGAAGAACCAAATAAAAAGCAACAAGGCCTCACGACAATGCATTCACATGATTCATAAATTATTTTAGGGGGGCACCCAAAGTAAGTTACCCGCTATAAAGTCAGTCGTCTTCGTGATGGACCTAGGGTGTGTGGCGATGGCTGTAAATGACTTGGAACCCGAAAGTCTGACTAGACTTGTTGATATAGGGTAAGCATGGCACGAGGCTCCTAAATAGTACATGCGCTCCACACACAATTGTAAATAAAGCAGTAAAGCATGGCATAAGTACATGATCGTAATAAATCCCTAAGAAATAAAGTGTGAATCAAGCTTAGGCAAACGGGGTTCCATAGAGTCTCCCGAATGTGGATAGTGTGAATAGTCAAGGAACAAGAATCAAGTACTCGGGGTCCTACGGGACACAAGTGACCATGGAAGAACAAAATAACAGCTATTACCCACCGGTGCCTGATGACTGCAAGTGCACAGATCGTTTGTAGCTAGTTTCAAAATAAAGATATCGATCCCACAGGGAGCTAGAGTCCGAAGTCTAATAACTATTGAGATAAATATTACGATAGAAATGCTAAATAAATTTCTAAGTAACAGAATAAAATGTGAGTATTGTGTAAAAGGGTGCTTTGGGGTTTTAGGTATAAGAGCAACAATAAAGTAAAGTAAAATAACTGAATGCAGAAAGTAAGTATCGCGTATCTAAGAGAGACGGAACTGCAATAAGGAAAAAGTATTCTCAGGGAGTAGAGGATTCACCACTAGCATTATAAGGGGCTAAGATAAAGATTATTATCATAAACATTCTCAACTATGTATGTGTGGGAGGAACTCTGTATTTGGACAAATAGGAAGCAACCGCTGCTCACATCATCCTCATAACCACAACAGTCAACAATCGACATCGATCGAATTACTGTGCTATTAAGGGATGTAATCCCGTAGGACGTATCCCGTGGCATGGATAGTGTTCCGTGAGTTTCCTCAGTTCCCAAGTTGATACGTAAGGAGTGCCAACAACTTTATAGTCACTGTAAGTGCTAACACGCCTCCATCTACCAATAAGTAGTTCCCTCCATCAGGTCCCTATCAGAGGCAAATATTGAGAGGTCAACTTATCTCAACATCAAGATGAAGACAATCCAACACATGGTCACAACAATGAATATCATAATAGACTTCATCTTATTTCAATATCATACTAGGGTTTCTCCATCTCACCAAGAACTAAATATTTACTCAGACATGGAGGCAATCAACATCATGGCAATATCAATGGAATCTATCATAGATGAATAGTACTTGTATAAATCCACAACAAGTATGGAAATTACAACAAGATCTAGAAAAGATGTAGATGGGATGGATGGAGATGGTGGTGATGCAGCGGTGTATGATGAAGATCGATGCCTTAGCCTCCTCGATCTTCGTAGGGCAAAGATGGATCCCCGGTGGATGAGTTCCCCCTCCAGATGTCTTCTGGAGGTGAGGTTTCGGCGATTTGTGGGTGTTCTGTATGTTGTCTCCTTGATCCAGTTGCACAGGGTGAAACTATTTGAGGAGGCAGAGGCGGCACCAACTATACGACCGAAAAATTTATTCCGGTCGTACAATTGGTCGTTGAACCCTTTGTCTCATTTGTTTGCTTTTGGTTTTCTTCTGGTATTATTAATATTTCCCAAATAAGCGATTGACTTGGTTTTTGACTCCTTTTCTCCTTAGTACAACTACTCCAAGAATTATATCCATTAGAGCCATCATCTATCCCGATCCTAGTGAAAATAGACATAAAATGTGCGCACGAGCGCCGTGAAATACCAAGATCCTACATCTACAATGCAAAATAATTTTGTAAAACATGATGAAAATACACACTCATCAACTTCCCCAAGCTTAGACTCTTGCTCGTCCCGAGCAAGTTTAGCTTAATGGATGTGATCCTCATATTCATGAAGTTGAGTCGATAAAATAAATGAGGCAGTTGCAGCATGTGTTTATCATTATGATACATAGGAATAAGTTCATGAATAGTACCCTACTCGAACCATCTGAATAGTATTAGTAGGCTTCCACACCTTAGTGATCAACAGTTCATAAAAGATGAATCTCAACATAATATAAAAGTATCCGGTTCAATCGAATGAGTTAGCGAGGTAGTCCCAAGTGTTTTAGGATCAACGTATTCACTTGGGATTCGAAATCTCCTAAGTGTCTCTTTGTCATACTACAATATAGTGGTATATTCCTATTTTCTCTTTGCACACTCGCTGTTTTTCTTCTTCTTCTTTTCTCTTTTCTTTATATATGCTCACTCTTTTGTTTAAGTGTTGTGCAAAGAAGCTAGCCATACATTCCACTTCATGTAGGAATCGAAAGTTTAACGATCTCAATTATGAAATTCCAATTGTATATGAAGCATTTTATGACTTGAAGATTCTACCTTGACTTGCTCTCACTCTATTTTGATAGCACTTTCATTTTCCTTTCCTCAAGGTTTCTTTTTCAACTTAACTGCATAGATAATTTTTCTCTGTAAATCAAACCGTAGACCTACAACATATTGACCAAATTATCTTTATATGTTCCATTAATACCAATGGTGTGGAAGACTCCTATTTCTATCATCAAGTGCAAGTAAAATTATACTCAAGCCATTCATATATCCAATAAAAAAAACACAAACTCATATTGCTTCATATATAATAATAAACTCGGAATTTCATAAAAGGGATCGACTATTCCTGAAGGGAATTCTAATGATGCAAACTTTATTTCTAGTTTGAACTAATGCAACAAATAGTAATAAAAACTTATAAGATATATTACAAGGTCTTAAAGATCTCCCCAAGCTTGGAATCAAGCCAGGCGGGATCAAATAATCCCTTGCGATTATTTGATACCGTGATTATTGTAAATCACTGTGACGCCATGGCATGTAACACCACGGTGCGTAGCTTCTTGTTGGTATCCTCCAGGGTAGTGATGCGGCTGTAGCACCTGTGCAAATCAAATTGCAGAGTATCCACTCTATCTGTGAGCTTAGTTACCAATGGAATGGTGTCTTCCTTCATTTCCATCTCATTGAGACGGTGACACACTTCAACGCGATGGAGTAGCTCCTGCTTCTGATATATCTCCAGTGCCCGCACGCGATCCTTGGTCCTGGGGACAACTTCTTCTTCCTCATCCATAATGGATGGATCTGGGAAGTGGAAACCATACCTCCACTCTTCTTGAGGCTTAACCTTCATACGGACACCAATGGTTGACTCCGAGAGTGCTGCCTTCGCTCCCTTGCTAGCATCTGCACCAATATTAGATTATTCCTTATGCTTGTGCAGCCTTGGATCCATGGTGCTGAACTTGACTGTATCCACACGCCCTTTTCCATGCGGCTTGCGATCTTCTCTCTCTTGTTGAGATTTCTTAATTCCCGCCCAATCGATCTTCGGTGGATCATAGACGTCACGGTGGATGTAGAAGTCAACCACATCATCATCGGAATCGTTGTTGTAGTAGCTTGGCTCGACGCACTCCTTATATCTCGGGCTAAACCTCTCCACCTCCTCGTCATCGTCCTCCATGGACGGGCTGCTAGAGCAGTCCCTGGAAGGAGCAATGAGCCCCATGGGTTTCCCATGGCCTGGAACGGGATAGCGCATTGGTAGATTGGTTCCTGGAGATTATGATTAGAGAGAGAGACAATGGCAGTATATAAGGGGGTCAGAGGTCGGTAAAACTCGCAAGAAACATCAAATTGTCGCCCAAGAAAAGAGTCTTAACGAAACAGGGAAAGAAATTATGGATTTGGACATGTCCTGCCGTGTAACGACCAACTATACAGGTGCGACCCGTATAGCTCCGGCCGTAAGCTGGTTCTGGGCAGATATTTCCTAATATCTCGAGTCCAGGTTGATTATATCATGACTCGGAACCGACAATAACGTTTTCTTGGCAATAAAAGAAAAAGACAAACGAAAAGTGTCTAAGAGTTTAACGACCAACTATATGCCCATAATTTTGGCTCCGGTGATATAGTTGCGACCATATAGATACAGACAAAGTGTCTAAGAGTTTAATGACCAACTATACGGCTGGAATTTTGGCTTCGATTGTATAGTTGCGATCGTATAGATACAGACACCAAAAATCGAAAGTATCTAAGAGTTTAACAACCAACTATATGGCCAGAATTTAGGCTCCGGTCGTATAGTTGCAACCGTATAGGCTCGGATATAAAAAAAATTCACGACGATGATACAGAGAGTTTAACGACCAACAATACAGCGAGAGCTTCCTCTCCTATCATATAGCTCCGCCCGTATAGTTGGTAAAAACCCTCAAAAACTTTAGAAAAACACATGGAATTCAAAGGCAAAAATTTCAGAAGTAAAATTTGTGAAAACAAATCACTTATTTAGGTAAGAATACTTACCTCTAACTTACTGTTTGTTTATTCGGGGATGAAAAGCTCCAACAACAACAAAGACTTCTTCTCTTTGGGAGGCATTGCCCTTAGTTCATTGAATAATTCTTGTAAACAAAAATCACCAGGACTAAAGTTCCTGTCAGTAAGATTGGTGTCTTGTTGGAAAACGTGGACACTGTATCCCACATCATTATTTCTTAGCTCTGCATAATCTGTAACTCAAATTCTTGAAGTGAAAGAATCCAACGGATCAGTCTTGGCTTATGGTCTTTCCTCTCAAGGCGTTCTTTTAAACCATCACGATACGTATGAACTCTTACCTTTGCATCTACTATGTAAGAACGAAATTTATCACAAGAGAAAAATATAGAAAAAAGTTCCCTTTCTTCCTTAGGGTAATTCTTTTAGGCACCATTTAGAGTTCTACTAGCATGATGTATAATATTTAATCTGTGACCAATGTGTTGTCCCAGAGTTACTCCTACCACATCATCACTAGCTTCACATATTAAGTCAAAGGTTGTATCCCAGATAGGTGGTTTAATAATAGGAGCACGGGATAAAGCATTTTTGAGTTTATCAAAGGCTTCAAGACATTTATCATCAAAATTAAACCTTACTCCCTTTTGCAGGAGGTTAGTCAAAGGTTTAGATATTCCCGAGAAATTTCTAATGAACCTTCTATAAAAACCCATATGGCCAAGGAAACTTCTCATACTTTTAATATCCCTAGGTTGTGGCATTCTCTCTATTACCTCAACCTTAGGCCTATCCACTTCAATTCCCTTATCTGATACCTTGTGTCCAAGGACTATTCATTCTTTGACCATAAAATGACACTTCTCCCAGTTTAGAACAAGATTAGTTTCTTTGCAACGCTGCACAACTCTTTTGAGAATATCTAGGAAACTAGTAAACGAAGTTCCATAGACAGAAAAGTCGTCCATAAATACTTCCGTTATCAGTTCTATAAAATCCACAAAAATGGTAGTCATGCATCTTTGAAAAGTAGCTGGAGCATTACATAAACCAAAAGGCATACGTCAGTAAGCATGTAAACCATAAGTACTAATGAAAGTTGTTTTAAATTGGTCATCCGGATGAACAACTATTTGAGAAAAACCAGAGTATCCGTCTAAGTAGCAAAAATGAGTATGGTTTGCTAACCTTTCTAAAATTTGATCTATGAATGGTAACGAATAGTGATCTTTCCTAGTTTCTTTATTTAATTTTTTGAAGTCTATGCACATACTATGCTCAACAATAGTTCTAGTAGGTATCAATTCATTGTTTTCATTAGGAGCAATAGTAAAACTACCCTTCTTATGGACACAATGAATAGGACTTATCCATTCACTTTCTTTAACATGATAAATTATACCTGCGTCCAGTAGACGTACAATTTCTTTCCTTACCACTTCCTTCATTTTAGGTTTAAATCTTCTATTAAATTCTGCAACTGGTTTAGCACCTTCTTCCATGAATATCTAATGGATGGTTATCATGGGACTAATGCCCTTCAAATCATCCATTGAATACCCAAATTTTTTGTGATGCTCCTTAAGTATCTTCATAAGTTGTTATTTTTCTTCTCCTGAAAGTTTAGCACTAATAATAACAAGAAATTTATTTGTATCAACTAAAAATCTGTATTTAAGATTATCTGGTAGAGTCTTCAACTCTAGGGGTGGTAATTCCTCATCCCCTCTCTTTTATGGATCTTCAAAAGCCTCGTCAGTAGGAGGTCCCATAATGGGAAGTGAATCAAATTCATGTTCAAGTTCTTCTAGGGACTTGTCCTTCATATCTATTTCTTCATAATTTGAGTCTTCATTTATTTCTTATTCTTGATTACTAAAGAAAAGAGCTGCCATTTCCCCAATAGTTTTATCTTCCTCTTATTCTTGTATTTGTGGAGGCCTGTCTTTAAATTTGGAAAAATGGAATTCATTTTCTACTCCCCCTAGCTTTACGGACACAATCTCCTTTTTGAAATCAACATAGGCACCTATATCACTCCAAAAGTTTCTTCCAAATATAATTAGGCAAAGAGTGTCAACTGGCATATCAACAACTACAAAATCAATAGGAACGTTTTTATTGCCCATTGTGACAGTTGCATCTTCAACTACTCCCATTGGAATTCTAAGATTTTTATTAGCTAACATAATTGTCATATCAGTATTTTCAATTGTAGTTGGTTCTATTTCTTCTTTTATTTCTAAGTAGAAATCATAAGATATAACATTAACTTCGGTGCCAAGATCACATAAACCATAATGCGAGGTTTCTTTAAATATGCAGGGAAGAATAGCCTTACCCACATCTTTTACCTTTTTTTACCTTCAACCAATACGGAAGTCTCTTCATCAACTTCAACTATGTTACAATGTGCGTACATAGCCATAATTGCTTCCTTGGTTACCTCTTTATCTTTGGTTTCTTCCAAGTGTTTCATGACTTCTGTCATACTTTCTTCTTCCTTCATTTCTTGTACTACCTTGACCTGTTCATATTCAAGAATATGCTTTTGTGCAGTGTTAGGGAAAGGCATCTCATATATTGGTTCTAGGGAGGCCAGTGTTGCTTTATCTTCTCTTTTCTTCTCAGTTTCGGGTGGTGGATCATACTTGACCACACCCTCTTTCAGAGCTTTGATATGTTCTGTAAAAGCTTTAACAACTTGCAACACAAGATCTGAATCCAAAAAAAGTTCTTTAGATAATTCTTTAACATGGCCCTTTTTATTCTAGTCATGGATGCAATCATGTTCTATTTCTACACCTCCTTCACTTCCTAGACCAAAATTCCATGAAACTCTATGATCGTGAATTCTATTAAGTAAAGCCCAAGCTTTAGTTATAGGAAGATTCATAAAGGCTCCTTCTACAAAAGAGTCTAGTTCAATTTTATTAGGTTCAATTAAACCGCCATAAAAGATATGCAATAAAAACCATTCAGGTAAATCATGATGAGGACATAGACGTGGTAAATCTTTAAATCTAATTAAGCTCTTACTAGTCCCTCATTAGAACGGTTCCTCCAAGTCATTATAAGATGCCTGATTCCAAAAGATTTTGATAATGGATAATATTTTGCTAGAAATTCACAGGCTAAATTATCCCAAGTAGTAGTGGTTTCAGGGGGTAGAGATCTATACCATGAGAGAGATGTACTAGTCAAAGTCTGACTAAAAAGTTTAACCCTTACCTCATTAGCAGTATATCCCCTCAGTTGAAAAGTGCCACATATATCTTTGAAACATGCAATATGCTCATATGGATCAGGAACTTCTTCATCTCCAGTAAATTGTTTTTTGTGTAAAATACCAAGTAGTAGAGGATTTATTTCAAATCCCCTTATCTTCTCATTGGAGTTGTCTCTTTTATAAATATCACAGGGCTTCCCAAAGTGGTTGAATGGGTTAGCACTAGTCATATGCTCAAATTCCATCATGTTGGTGGAAACCTGTAACTCAAAACAAAACTTAGCAAGACAAAAAATAAATAAGAAAAAACTAAAAGACCTACATCGCTTAGCTCCCTGGCAATGGCGCCACAAAATAGCTTGATGACTGCAAGTGCACATATCGTTTGTAGATAGTTTTGAAATAAAGATATCGATCCCACAGGGAACAGGAGTGTGAAGTATAATAACTCTTGAGATAAATATTACGATAGAAATGCTAAATAAAGTTCTAAGTAACAAGATAAAATGTGAGTATTGTGTAAAAGGGTGTTTTTTGGTTTTAGGTATAAGATAAACAATAAAGTAAAGTGAAACAACTGAATGCAGAAAGTAAGTATCATTTTTGTAAGAGAGGTTAGAACTGCAATAGGGAAAAAGCGTTCTCAGGGAGTAATGGATACACCACTAGCATTATAAGGGGCTAAGATAAAGATTATTATCATTAAAAATTTCAACTATGTATGTGTGGGAGGAACTCCGTATTTGGACAAATAGGCAGCAACTGCTACTCACATCATCCTCATAACCACATCAGTAAGCAATCGACATCAAGCGAATTACTGAGCTATTACGGGACGTAATCCCGTATGACATATTCCATGGCATGGATAGTGTTCCATTAGTTTCCTCGGTTCCCAAGGTGATACGTAAGGAGTGCCAACAACTTTATAGTCACTGTAAGTGCTAACATGCCTCCATCTTCCAACAAGTGGTTCCCTCCATCAAGTCCCCACAAGAGACAAATATTGAGAGGTCGACTTCTCTCAACATCAAGATGAAGGCAATCTAACACATGGTCACATTGAAGAATATCATAATAGCCTTTATCTTATTTCAATCTCATACTAGGGTTTCTCCATCTCCCCAAGAACAAAAGATCTACTCAGACATGGAGGCAATCAACATCATGACAATATCAATGGAATCTATCATAGATGAATAGAACTTTTATAAATCCACAACGAGTATGGAAATTACAACAAGATCTAAACAAGATGCAGACGGGATGGATGGAGATGGTGGTGATGCAGCGGTGTATGATGAAGATCGATGCCTTAGCATCCCAAATCTGAGCAGGGCAAAGATGGATCCCCGGTGGATGAGTTCCCCCTCCAGATGCCTTCCAGAGGTGAGGTTTTGGCGATTTTTGGGTGTTCTGTATGTCGTCTCCTTGATCCAGTTGCATGGGGTGAAACTATCTGACATGGGTATACCCTACAGGTACTCGAGTTTGGTATATATGGTCTAAATACGTACAGGCCCACGGTGTCTCCAAGGCCCAGATGAAAGGATTCGAGTAACCTGCGGACTCTCGATTGCTTGAAGGACAAGAAGAAGCTAAAGATAGAAAGTTTGAAGGGGAAAACCCTAACTTGTAACCGACTCGACCTGCTACCCGAGACCTAGCCTATCTATATAAAGGCTAGGAGGGGGCGGCAAGAAGGACACACGCAACCCTAGTTTCCACAACCCTCGCCAGATTGCATCTGCGCACCATTGTAACTTTCGACTCCTTCGATAATTGCACGAGCAGACAAGCAGGAGTATGGACCTCTACGAGGCCTGAACCTGGGTAAATCCTTTGTCTCCTTTGTGCTTGTTTGCTAGCCGATAGATGTCTCCAGCGCTCCCTCCTTCTCCAGAACCCAAGTCCATAACAATGGGCATTGATGAGTTAAACCCTCGTCAATTGGCGCCGTCTGTGGGAATTGGGAGTGCTGATGTTGCGGCTTCTTCGGCTCCATTGACTGCGATCTACAACTCCGCAACAGCGGAGATTCGCCAGCTCTTCGGCGTGTTCGACTTCACCGTCCACACGCCCACCACCCGCGCATCCTTCAAATCCATGGGGGCCGGAATCAGTCTGGTTATTGGGAGTTTCCTCTTCCAAGTTGGCCAGATGGGCACGCTTCGCATGCCCGATCAGCCGACAGCACCGGCGATTGCCCCGGCATCGTGGTTCCCTCCATCAATCGGCACCCTCAGCGAGCTCAACACTCCGTTGGCAGTCGAGAACACGATCAGCGACAGTAGTCACGACTCCGATCTGAGCGCTCTGGCCACAGAAGATGGAACCTACGGTTCCGAATCTGAAAGTTGTGGAAGCAACAGCTTCCCCAATCACTTCATGTGCGCCGTCATTAACGCATGCGACACCTCCACCAATCGCGGCAACGGCGGTAACACCGGTAATGGCACCGATCCACCCAACGGTAGCAATGGTGGCAACGGCGGTAACGGCGCCAATAGGGAAGCAGTCGAACCTCCCAGCATAATCAATGAGCAAACCGGCGAACGCATCGTAATCAGGCTCAACGAGCAAGAGTGGGAGCGCTACCGCGAAGCCCTACGAGGTGCACCTCTACCCCTTGGGTCCCCACAGGAACTGCTGATGGGCTACCACTGGCTCCTAAAAGAAGAATTCAAGCGCCAAAAACAAGTAATCACGCAACTTGAGGCGCGTAAAAAGGCAGCGGACGAGTCAAGCCTTCGTCGCGCTGGGCTCTCCTCCTACGGAGGATCCTCCCTAGAGGCAATGAGTACCTCGCCAAGAAGAGGCAGTCGCGGATGGCTCACCTCACCGAGCAAGAACGCATAGAGGCCGCGAAAGTCCTCGACTTCGGCTCTATGACAGTCGACACGAGAGGCAATGTGGTTCCTAGGACGCCGCAGGCTGCGGTGATAGCAGCCACCATGTACCTCCTCAATAACCAGCCGCTAGCTGGAGATCCCCGAACTGCCATGCACCAATCTACGATCGCAGGTTTGGGGCTAATCGAGGCCGCCCTCGACAAGGAGCCGGTACCAGACCCAAAAAAGGGCAAAGCGCTACTCCTCGCCCTCATCCAGCGATGACAGTCATGACCTGTCTCGACGCCGTCGCTCACGGCGACACGATCGCGACTACGATGCGCGCAACGACCTCACGCAACGCAAGATCGACAAGTCAAGGGCATGACGTGCTCGGTCAACTGACTCGGAAGAGGAAGATGGGGAGCTCTGCGGCGCCAGATGCTTCAGCAGATCCATTAGGCAGAAGCGAATGCCTAAAGGGTTTAAACTCCCGTCGGAGAATCCGAAATTCGACGGTCTACAAGACCCTAAAATCTGGCTAGAGGATCACATCCCCTCCGTCAGGCTCCACGGAGGCAGTCGAAGTACTGCCATGCAATGTTTGCAGCTACAACTGCAGGGCGCCGCCCGAGCATGGCTCAATAACCTCCCACGCGGATCCATTCGCAGTTGGGATGAGCTGGTTTACAGCTTCGTGCGCAACTTTAAGGGCACGTACAAATGACCCGCATCAATCGAAGAACTGAGATGCTACCAGCAAAGACCTGGCGAATCGATGAGCTCACACATCCAAAGGTGGTCCATCATCAAGAACTCCGCGGAAAACATCTCGGAGGACCGCGCGGTTGATGCATTCAACGGTGGCATCCGCCGCCTAGAGCTCAAGGAGGAGCTAGGCCGCTCGAAGCCCCAGACCATCGACCACCTGATGGAGATCGCGAATCGGTGGGCCGATGGAGAAGATTCGATGAAGAACCGCGCTCACTCCGACGAGGAGGCGGAACTCGAACGTAGACGCGACCGCCGGGGCAAGCTCCGCATGCACATCTACGACGACCGTGACGACGTCAACATGGTCGCAGCCGGCTACGCTGATAGACGCGACGAAAACCGCAACAGCGGATACCATAGCAGCGGATACCGTGACTCCGGGAAAACCACGGAAGTGTGGCAACGCCGCACTCGCAACGAGGCACCCGCGACCTCCATCGAGGACAAACTGTCCGGGCCATGCACGGTACACTTCTACATCGACAAGCATGACGGCAAGAGAAAGTCCAGCCACCTCCTCAAGGACTGCCGCGAGTTCCTCAAGCTACACGAGGGATTGGTTCGGATGAACCGCAACGCAGTCGAAAGAGGCTACGGAGCCGCTCCAGGCGCCATGGCACATGGCGCACCGCCACCACCACCTGGGCCACCCCCGAACGGAGCTGCACCGGACCAGCACCACGAAGGAGAACCGTACCCACGGGCCATGGGTACCATGATGATCCAAAAGGGGCGCCCCTCCAACAGGGTGCAGAAAGCCATCACTCGCCAAGTTAACTTGGCCACGCACTCGCCACCATCCACCACTGAGTACCTCAGTGGCAGTGAGTCGTGCATTACCTTTGATAAACGCGACCACCCGCCTCAAGTACCTCGCCCAGGTCATTGCCCCCTCGTACTCGAGGCACAAATTGGAGGCTTCGACATGAGTCGTGTCTTCATGGATGGCGGAAGCGGCATCAACCTCATATTCGCGAGCACCTTGCGAGCAATGAGGATCCCGCTAACCTGCTTGGAGGCATCGGACACAACGTTCCACGACATCGTCCCAGGGAAAGGCGTATACCCTCTGGGCAAAATTAACCTCGACGTCATATTCGGCACGCCAAAGAACTTTCGGCGCGAGCGCATCGACTTTGAGGTCGTCGACTGGCCCTCACAATACCACTGCATCCTCAGACGCGTCGCGTTCGCTAGGTTCATGGCGGTACCCCACTACGCCTACCTGCAGATGAAAATGCCAGGTCCCAACGACGTCATCAAGATCAACGGGAGCTTTGAGCGATCTGACAGTTGCGACAGGGAATTCAATAGAATATCCCAGTCCTTCGGCATGCAGGAGGAGCTCACGCGATTGAAGGAAACGACAGACAACAGTCTGCCTCTCCTGAGTAGGCCAAGCTCACCTGATCTCTCCTTCGACTCATCTGTGCACACAAAGAAGGTGTAGGTCCATCCGTCAGATCCCGCCAAAACGGCCCTCATCGCCAACAACTTGAGTCCTGCATAGGAACTCACGCTCGCCGAATTCCTCCGTGAGCACTGGGAAATATTTGCCTGGTGTCCTGCGGACATGCCAGGAGTTCCCAGGGAATTCGTCGAGGACGCACTCAACGTCAACCCCGACACAAGGCCAGTCAAGCAAACAATCAGGCGACTGTCTGAGCCACGAGCGCAGGCAGTCAGAATGGAGATCAACAGACTCCTCGAGGCCAAATTCATACACGAGATCAAGGAAAGCACTTGGCTCGCCAATACAGTGTTGGTGCCAAAAAAGGACACGGATATCCTATGGATGTGCGTGGACTTCACTTCTTTAAACAAGCACTGCCCAAAAGATCACTTCCCGCTACCACGGATCGATCAAATCATCGACTCCACCGCTGGATGCGAGCGCCTCTGCTTCCTCGACGCCTACTCAGGCTATAACCAAATTCGACTGAAGGAGGAAGACCAGGAGAAGACCGCGTTTACAACGCCCTTCGGTGTGTTCTGCTACAACACAATGCCCTTCGGGCTAAAAAACGCGGGAGCCACCTACCAGCGGTGCATGCAGGCTTGCCTCAAGGAGCAACTGGGTCGCAACATCCAAGTCTATGTCGACGACATTGTAATCAAAACCAAGAAGGACGCCTCTCTAATCGACGACTTGTGCGAAATATTCGCCAATCTCGATCGTTACCGGATTAAGCTCAATCCAGACAAATGCGCCTTCGGCGTACCATCTGGGCAGCTGCTCGGGTATCTCATCTCCGCGAGAGGGATTGAGGCAAACCCGAAAAAGATAAAGGCCATACTGGCCATGGAGAAGTCAAAGAACATAAGAGGCATCCAGCAACTAGCCGGACGAATCGCGGCCCTCAGTCGATTTATCAGTCGAATGGGAGAAAAGGCACTGCCCTTCTATCAACTCCTCTGCAAAGCTGACAAATTCGAGTGGACCAATGAAGCACAAGAAGCATTTGAAGATCTCGAGCGCCTACTATCGACCTCACCAGTACTGGTGACTCCACGAGAAAGGGAACCACTACTTCTGTACATCTCCGCTACCAACCAAGTGGTTAGTACAGTGCTCGTCGTCGAGCGGGCTGAGGAAAACAAGGTCCATGGCATACAACGCCCGGTATACTACCTCAGCGAGGTCCTCATGCCAACAAAACAGCGGTACCCGCACTACCAGAAGCTGGCGTACGGCGTCTTCATGACCGCCCGGCGACTGCGCCATTATTTCCAGGACAACCCAATCGTGGTAGTCAGCGACGCCCCATTGGGACATATCCTTAATAACCCCGACACCACGGGACGAGTCGCGCTTTGGGGAATCGAACTGTCTCCACGAGACATCACATACGAAAAGTGCGACGCAATCAAGTCGCAAGTTCTCCCTGACTTCCTCATGCATTGGATGGAAAACCAACTCCCGGACAAGCCAGATATGTCCTACCTCTGGACAATGCACTTCGATGGATCCAAGCGGAAAGATGGAGCAGGAGCAGGTGTCATACTAACATCACCTCAAGGGGACAAGCTGAAATACATCCTGCGAATGCAGTTCACAACCTCAAACAACGAGGCTGAATACGAGGCCCTATTGCACGGGATGAGGATGGCAAAAGCCTGCGGCGCAAAGAGGCTCATCATATATGGAGACTCCAAGCTGGTCGTCAACCAAACAATGCACGGGTGCAACGCACTGAATGACAACATGGTCGCATACTGCGACCTCTACGATACACTCGAGGGAGACTTCGATGGTTGCGAGTTGCGACATGTAGGTCGCGAAAGCAACGAGGAGGCGGACACACTCGCCAACATAGGCTCTACCTGCGCCCCCGTACCACCTGGGGTATTTCTCGAGCGCATCTGCGAACGCTCCATCAAGCCAAAGACCATAGAGAAGAAAACAGGCGCAGCAACGGACTCGGGGGGCTACGCCACCCAATGAGCTAATGGCACTTGATGACTTGGAGCTAGACACAGGACTCGAGGGACCAATGAGCGTCATGATGATCGAACAATCCTGGACGCAGCCGTACATTACGTACCTCCTCCGCAAGCGCCTACCGGACGACCCGACAGACGCACGGCACATCGCGCGACGCTCCAAAGCATTCGCCGTTATCAACGGCGAACTGTATAAACGCAGCATCACAGGCGTGTTACAATGATGCGTCTCCCTGGCCGATGGAAGAGCGGTCCTCCTCGACATCCATGAAGGGTCCTGCGGGCACCACGCCGGTAGTCGCGCCCTCGTTGCCAAAGCTCTACGAGCTAGATTTTACTGGCCCACGGCCATGTGCGACGCCAAGGACATAGTCCAAAAGTGCAACGCTTGTCAGCGATTCGCGGACAAGCCACACGCACCAGGCACCAAACTACGGCCTATTCCATTGGCCTGGCCCTTCGTACAATGGGGGCTCGACATGGTGGGCAAGCTCCCAAGGTCCTCGCAAGGAGGCTACGTCTACCTCTTGGTCGCAGTCGACAAGTTCACCAAGTGGATTGAGGCCATGCCAGTGACCAAGCAATCAGGGCACAGCGCGGTCAAGTTCTCCGAGTCCATCGTCTACCGCTTCGGCATGCCGCACAGCATCATCACTGACAACGGGACAAACTTCACATCAAAAGAGTTCCAAGAATTCTGCGGAAACCTGGGGATCAACATCAGTTACGCCTCCGTCGCGCATCCACAGACCAACGGTCAGGTGGAAAAAGCAAACGGGCTTGTCTGCGGCGGCATCAAGAAGCGACTCCTTCGACCACTCGAGCAGGCCGCGGGTTGCTGGCCAGGTGAGCTCCAATCCGTACTCTGGAGCCTACGAACAACTCCAAACAGCGCCACGGGCTACACGCCATTCTTTATGGTGCACGGATCAGAAGCAGCACTACCCGCCGAAGTTCGGTACAATGCGCCGCGTGTAGTCGCTTACAGCGAACAAGAGTCATCTCTTGCACTCGAAGACTCCGTCGACCTCCTCGACGAGGCAAGAGAAATCGCCACAGAAAGATCCATGATCTACCAGCAGAACCTGCGCAACTACCACAGTAGAAGGCTTCGCCCCAAATCCTTCATCGAAGGTGACCTGGTCTTGCGACTGAAGTAGCACGGGCATCTCAAGCTCGAGTCCCCATGGGAAGGACCATACGTGATTACAGAAGTAATCCCAGGTGGCGCCTATCACCTTCAAGATTTAGAGACAGGAGTCGCATACTCCAACCCTTGGAACGTAGCACAACTACGACGCTTCTACCCCTAGCTGTTTTTTACTTTTACATCGCAAATAAGGCTACTCAGCCAAGGCTACTTAGCCACACATTGTACCTCGTACTGTTCTTCAAATAAGTAAAAGCTAAGTGCCCCAAAACTCTGTGTTTTTTCTTTTCACTTCTATCAATTTTATACTCGGGGGCTACGCCACCCTACATACATCTGTTCTTCGAACCAATAAACGCGATATCCTGAGTAGCTGGCACATCAATCAAACCCCTTAATGCAAACCTAACCCAGCTGCAACGCACCTGGCAGGTTGACAAAGGGATGATCAAGCTAACGAAAAGGACTCGCATAGTGCAACGCACCTCACGCCAACAAAGCTGTTTATACACATTCAACAATAAAATATCTACAACCTATACATGAACTTTACAACACAAATACACTTATGTGTAAGATACAAATCTAGCTACTGCTGCAACAGAAGAACATTGGTTTGTTCCTCGAAGAAGTCGACAATCTCCTCTGCTCGACGGTCCACCGCCTGATAGTGCGGCACCATATTCCAAGCAGATCCGGCTGGCGGCGCTGGCGGACCGGAAGCAATGGCGGCGACATCCACGTCAGGCCTGTGCAATCGCACCATCGAGAGGGCAGCCTTGGCACCAGCCACCAACTGCTGCTTCACGCACTCGCGAACAGTGGACATATCTTGAAACTTGGCCAGAAGAGCCAACAGGCTTGATGGAGTGTCATCCAATGGGAACATCGCCCGATAGATGTTCTTCAAACACGACTGCGACTTCTTCAGGAAGAGCAGCACTTGTGAAGCGCGATCCTGTAGGGTCGCCAATGCAGTCGCATGATCATGATCTACCTAGAAGTATCCACTCTCTTGAAGTTGCTCCTGGGTGAGATCATGAAGGCGGATGGCAATCCTATCCCTCTCCTCCTGCGGATGGCGTCCGCTAACAACTACACGAAGCAGCACCAACAGCATGAGTACAACGTACCATTGCGACTAACTACAAAGGAAAAGATGAGGACGAGCAAACTAACACTTAAACTGGTCGCCCAGCCGTGTCACCTCGCCAAGCAGATATTGCTCGCGGGCGGCGGATTTTTCCGCCTTCGACTTCCACACGTCTGCATTAACACGGATCAGGGGCAACTCACGCTCCAGTTCCTTCACGCGATCACGAAGTCACGATAGCAAGGACAGCTCCTCTACCCTGGAGCGCGGCGGTGCCACTGTCTCATCAAGACATTGCGAATCCTGGTTTCCCCCCACAGGACCACTCGATGCACCCTACCACAAGTCAAGACAAAGGCAATTAAGGCGACCAAATTAACACAAAGGAAAGGGGAACATATGCATTCAAGATAAGCATAAGTGTTTACAAACACACTCGCCAGCAGACACGTCCTTAGGCTAAAAAGGCAACTGATCAATTATTACAACAAGCTAACTACGGAGCAGCTGGCTTCTTCGACTTCGATGGCTTCGGGGGCTTCATCAAGTCCGTGGCAGTATCACATGCCACTGAATTTCCGCCGGCCCCTGAGGTCGAATCTTTCGCCGCCTTCTTCGCACGTTGGAGCTCCTCCGAATACTTGGCAACAGTATTTATCAAGGAATGGCCATATTTGGCACAAGCAGTCGCAAAGGGAGCAAAGACTACCTGCTGACCATCCGCGCCAACAGGCATCGCCTTCGACACCGTAGAGGGATCTATCTCGACTCCGTGGGCTTGCACCATGGCGAGTGACATCGTCGCACCAGCAGCCCGGAGGGAGTTCTTGTAGGTAGCATGCACACCCCCGGCGAGTGACTCCACCAGCTTGTCCATATTATCGACCAGCTCCGCCTTTGGCATCAACTCCTCTTGGAGGCGACTAAGGGCGACCTTGGCCTTGGACAATGTATCCTGGATGGCGGCGCTTCGGTCCTCGACCGCAGATACCGCGCCGGCCAGAGCGTCATCACGACGAAGGGCCTGCGGGTCAAAATTCAAGTCGCCAGCATCTACACCGAAAATACACACATGGATCAAACTTCTAGTGCCACCGGCAAAACTCTAGATGCAGATAGGAACATCAGTAAAATATCTACCAGTAAAGGTACCTGAGAGGGCCTTGGCGACTGAGAACAGTTGCTCTTCGAACAACTTTTCTCTGGCCGCAAAGGAGGCACGCCGATCCTCTTCGCGCTTCTGGGCATCATCACGAGCCGCGATTGCCTCGTCGCGCCCCTTCACAGCTGCGGCTAATGTCTTCTCCAACGTGGCGACATTGCGCAGTAAAGCATTATGCTCAGCTACATGGCAGTCAATAATTGGCTATCAGTCGATTACACCAAAACAGAGAGAAGACGAAAAGATAAAATGTAGAAGCACTCACTTTTGACCACGCGGTGACGCGTCTCCAGCATGGCATGCTGGCGACCCATCACCATCACCTGCTCTGCCACTTGCGTAGCTTCTTTTACAAGGAGCTGTCACACAAAACAAGGAGTCAGAAGAGGGCAACAGAAGGCGTCGACTACCACACTAAAAAAGAAGGAAAGATATACTTACATGGTCCTCTAGCGACTCCGAAGAAGTTTGCTCAACCTTCATCCGAGCAACTATTCGATGCTCCCCTACGTGAGGAGAACTCGAAGAATTGTGCCCGGAGTGGGCCGCCGCCAGAGGAGAAGGAGCACGATCGACCTCTACTTTGGCCCTTGAGGTTGCGACTCCAAATTCTTTCAAAAACTCGATGTCGCCAGAAGATGACGATGCCTCTTGGCTACAAGACGAAATTCACATTGAGAAAAGGAAAACTCCAGGGCAAAGCCAACAAGAATAAAACAGAAAAGATCTAGTGAAATCGCAAATTTACCAGTCAAAGTTGTCAAGATTAAACATGGCCTCCGCCGACTCTGATGAAGAGTCCTTCGGCAATCGCATCTTCTTGCGAGAAGATGGTGCCACAGCCCTCACAAGAGCGGCGGGAATTGGTGACTCCGCACCAGCAGCTGTGCCTTCTAGAGTCGAAGGAGTCGACGCATCGGAGTCCTTGCTGCGCGAACGCTTGCGAGTATCCGGGCTCTCGGACTCGGGGGCTTCCTCTTCCACATCAGAAGGGACAGTCGACTCATACTCGTCCTCTTCCAAAGCTTCGCGAGGAATAATACCCTCAGGGAGAGGAGGCATACAAGGTGACACCGCCCAATCCTGCATACAGACAGTGAAGATCAGCAAACAGAACTGGTAGGCAACAGAAAAAGCAATCACGAAAGTAAGCTACTGCGTAGCACAACTGTACCTCAGGAGGAGGATTCGAAGCATCAAAAGGAGGAACGACTGGCTCATTCGGAAGCACATCCTTGAAGGTGTACTTCGTGACCAGTTGCACCCTCTTATCTACCTCACTCGCGGACATGCCATCGGCAGACACACGAGTGGCATCATCAGCGCCACCCCATTGAAACATGGGATGGACTCTGGCCTGGAGAGGCTGGACGCGACGACGCAGCCAAGTCCTGACAAGGGCGCAACCTCCCTCTTCTGCGCCTATGCGACTCTCGATGTCGCAGATGCGTTGATATAGCACGTCTATCTCCGCGAGTTCGGAAGGCATGATCACGTTCTTCCAAGAACGCATCTTCTTGCAGGGAGTCGCGGGATCGAAAGGCGCGAGTCCAAAGTGCTCATCCTTGGCCTTCTGGTCGCGAACATAGAACCATTTGTCCCTCCATCCCTAGACGGACTTGGCGAGCTTGATGTCGAAGTAGGTGGCGGACGGGTCGACATGGATTCCACAACCACCTACGTCATAAACTAGAGAGCCAGACGTGGACTGACGCTTCAGCTTAAATAAGCGTTTGAAAAGACCAAAGTGCGGCTCCATTCCGAGCCAGCACTCGCAAAGAGTGATGAAATAGGAGATGTGAAGAATCGAGTTTGGGGACAGCTGATGGAGCTGGAGCCCGTAGAAACAAAGGAGACCCCTAAGAAAGGGGTGGAGAGGCAAAGAAAGGCCGCGAATGACGAATGCAAAAAACATCACTCGAAAATTGGCGGGAGGCATAGGAATGTTCTCACCGCTGGGGACGCGTGCATCGGCGACTGCTGCAGAAATAACTCCGTCTTGGTGAAGAAGACGGAGATCCGATGCCTTGATGATAGAGGGGCGCCACGCGCCATTGGTCACGCGGGTGCCCGCGACCTTATTTTTCCCGCCGGCGGCGGCACTGGTGCTCGCAGCAGCGGGGCCACCCTTCTTCTTCGTCGCAACGATGGTGGCCGCGGATTCAGGGGCGGCGCCTCCTTTCTTCTTTCCCATTGCGCGGCGGCGATTAGAACGCAGAAAATAATTTGGAAATGAGCGGAGGTGGTCCAGAGTTAAGGAGGAGATGAGCGCAGGGAAAAGCAGATGAGCAGCAGCTATGGCGATGGCAGCGAGGAAGAAAAGAGTGCAGATGGAAAATTACCGCCGTAGCGCCGCTACTTAACCCTTAAGAGATGCAATCCAACGGCTCACAAAAACCCTACTGGGCGCGTGGCACGCATCGCGTTCAACACGTGGAGAAGAGGAAGCGCGAACCGTCCATCCACTGCTCCCATTACATGCGGAAATCGAGGAGGGACAATTAATAATAATATTACGTACGCCCAGTCAAATCAAAGTCAGAAAGTGGGACCCATCGCTCGTCACGTCCCGTCAAAATCGCTCACGCGGACAACTAAGGTCATGCAAGCATCAGTACTGACGTCATCAACAGCTACGTAGTGGAAAACTTCGATTACTTTAGTCCTTGCTGGAGTCTTTGACTCCACCAAGCACTCAGGGGCTACTCCCATAGGGAGCGCTGGCCGCGCACCCTATAATTTTTTCTTTTCTTATTGCAGGGATATAGGCAATCAAATTCAAACCTAACCACTCAAAACATGGTTCGACTATGGACATTACTCCCATAGGGAGCGCCGGAAACAATTTCGACTGAAACAAACAAGCAAAGATGATAGCAGTCGCAAAAATTCTTTAGTCCTTGCCTAAGTCTTCGACTCAACCAGGCACTCAGGGGCTACTCGCATAGGGATCGCTGGCCACGCACCCTATGATTATTTGCACAAAAACTGTGTGTTGATAACATCCGCACTCGTAGATCATGGCGACACCGCCTCATAATTTTTCCTTTAAAGAGACTACGTCTCCTAGGTCGCCCGAATCGTCTCCGCGATGATAAAATTCGGATGCCACGCGTACAGCGTGAAGGTAAGACCTTCATAAGGCATGGCAACGCATTTAACTGCGCACTACCAGAAAAATATCCATGCCTGCAGGCACGATGAATATGCCTAGACGGACGCGTCAAGTGCTCACACCCATATAACTGGAATTCGACTCCTGTAAGACCTCCGCAGCCTGAGTCAAATTACGCCAGCACTTTTATGGATTCGAGTCTGGGGACTCGAGTTCGAGTAGATTGCGTTGTTTCACCCTAAGGTGGTTAACTGATACCGATACTTCGGCTATATCAGGCACGTATATCAACAATCCCTATGACATTAATGAAAGCAGTCAAAAATGTACTCATTCAGGCACTCGAAGTTACCCATTCGAATCTGCTATTCCACTGGATACTCGGGGGCTACTGACATGGGTACACCCTACAGGTACTCGAGTTTGGTATATACGGTCTAAATACGTACAGGCCCATGGTGTCGCCAAGGCCCAGATGAAAGGACTCGAGTAACCTGCGGACTCTCGATTGCTTGAAGGACAAGAAGAAGCTAAAGATAGAAAGTTTGAAGGGGAAAACCCTAACTTGTAACCAACTCGATCTGCTACCCGGGACCTAGCCTATCTATATAAAGGCTAGGAGGGGGCGGCGAGAAGGACACACGCAACCCTAGTTTCCACAACCCTCGCCAGATTGCATCTGTGCACCATTGTAACTTTCGACTCCTTCGATAATTCCACGAGCAGACAAGCAGGAGTGGGGACCTCTACGATGCCTGAACCTGGGTAAATCCTTTGTCCCCTATGTGCTTGTTTGCTAGCCGATAGATGTCTCCAGCGCTCCCTCCTTCTCCAAAACCCAAGTCCATAACAATGGGCATTGATGAGTTAAATCCTCGTCACTATCTGAGGAGGGGAGGCGGCACCAACTATACGACCGGAAAATTTATTCTGGTCATATAGTTGGTTGTTGAACCCTCTGTCTCCTTTGTTCGCTTCTGGTTTTCTTCTGGTATTCTTTATATTTCCCAGATAAGCGATTTACAGTGTGTTTTACTCATTTTTTCTCAGTACAACTGCTCCAATAATTATATCCATCTGATCCATCATCTGTCCTGATCCAGGTGAAAACATTCATAAAATGTGCGTGCGAGCGCCGTGAAATACCTAGATCCTACATCTACAATGAAAAATAATGTCGTAAAAGATGATGCAAATACGCACTCATCAATGCCTCTTTCTTTAGTTATTCCATTACTATACAGTTTAAGTTGTTTAGGTACCTCATTGTCCAAAGACTCGCATAAACCCTACACATGCAATTCTACGACTCGCGTGGCTCAAACAACTCCTGTAGTAAAGGCTCATAGGATTGGGGATACGAGCTTCAGTGTGGTTTAAAAGTAAAGGCTATGCAATACTTGGGATTCCAATTTAATGCAATTGTGACTCAATGATGAAAGAATAAGATAGATGCATATGTACTACATGTATGCAAGCATGGGGAATTTCTTGCCTAGCAGTTCAGCTTCTAAATAGGAAGGATCTGGGTATTCTCCTTGCTCAGTGTCTATCCATATAAAAACCAAACTCACAAGAGCCAAAATAAATACATTTCACATTCATATAAATCATATGAAAAAAGCAAACAGGGTATGCCATGATGGAATGATGCACAATTGCATGGTATAACATAGCATGGCATCGGTGAGGTGCGGAAACAATAATAAAGCACTTTATTAATTTATTTAGGCATATTTTACTCTCATAAACAATTCTTATTATTTAATATTTATATGATGCATGCTTCAATTCATATCATGGAACACATAATCAGAACAGGCTTGTCGCGCTGAGCGATTTAGACATATTATTTGTTGAATTTGGAAAGATGGATTTAAACTTATAGATTTATTAAAAAGAGACATTTATTGGCATTTAAATAATTTTGAAATTTTAAATTGCTCAAAATTTATTTTGGATGGTATATTTCAATTCCTGGCAATTTGTTTAGCAGAAAACATATATCATATGTAATATTTTAATTTATGGATTGAAATCAAATTATATTAAAAAAGGGTCAAAAGTGAAAGTTTGACTAGTTAGAGTTGACTCTAGTCAAATTTAAAAATATGGTTGAATTCACAATTAAATTTGAATCATATAGGCTTTTGAATTTTTTATCAAATTCAAATTATATAAAAAGATATGATTTAGATTAGATATCACAATATTTTAGATTTATTTTAGAATTTAGAAAAGGGCCAGAAACTTTGCTCACCCAGGAGTTCATGGCCACAACCGATGACAAGTGGGGCCAGGAATGACTTAGTGTTGTGCTGATAGAACCTGCGCGCTAGCCTTTTTTCACCCAGAGGGATGTACCCACTACTGCTGATGTGTGAGCCATCAGGGGCAAGCGGGGCCACAGGCGCGGGAGCCAGCACGACAGCGACACGTGGGCGGTCCAGGGGCGGTTATGAGAATACCTGAAAACTCTGGTCGCTTTTTATAAAAATGTGTGTGCCCGGTTGTTAGTGAGACTAACAGGTGGGGTCTACCAGAGGACTGGCGGTTGAACAACGAAAGCTGCAGGGGTATTTGCAAAATAGCACGCGCTACTGTTATTCTTCTTGCTGGTTTCTCTGATGAAACTAATGGTGCGCGATGCGATAGAACAAGGCAGCGGCGCGGGGTCTCGATCTCGCGATGCTGGCTTTCTCGGATGGAACAGGGTCGGTGCGGTGGTTGCGGGTTGTTGCTAGGAAGCGGTAGCGGCACTAGGTGAGACATTCCAACGCGGCACCGACAACCCAAAGTTGGCGGCATGGTCGTGTCCACGAAGAAGCGGACATATGTGCTCCAGGAAGAGCGGGTAGGGGCTCTCGATGCGGCGTGACAGCTCGGACGCGTACATGCACGCGTGTGACCGAGGCGGTCAACAAAGAGGCGGCAGGCGAGCGGGGTGGCGGCAAGCGGCGGTGCACAACAAGTGTTTGACTAAAGTTTGCAGCATTCCAGGAAGCATTCCAAAAGGTGGCCATGTCTAGGGAGTAGGGTTTCTCACCACGGTTTTGGCGGAGTAGATGGTACAGCCTGAGGCGGTGACGATATGCGGCGACGCTGGTGCATTGGAGCTAGCGTTTCTGCTTGGCTTCTTCGTGTTCTGTGTGTACTGGGCTTCTCCTCCTCGAGCAGGTGCACGGGATAGGCTCCTAGGGTGGACTCGTTTCTTCCTCGATGCCCTTGCTCCCCTCCTTCTTACCCTCTTCGTCGAAACAGAAGGTTAATAATGGTGTCCGTCTATGGTGATAGGTGGGATAGAAGAGGAAGGTGGGGAGGAAGAAAAGGTGCAGGGCAGAGCCCAGATGAGATCCAGGTCGAGCTAGGGCTGGCGGGTGACTAGACAAAGCTAGGAGGGAGCTACACATGGGTGGTTCAGGTGAGGTTGCAAAGAGCAATGATGGTTCAAGATATCTTGAGCTCGTTGGGAACCCCAAGAGGGAGGTATGATGAGCACAACAGCAAGTTTCCCTCGGTTGTGAAACAAAGGTTATCGAAACAGTAGTCATAAGGAAACAACTCCAAGGTGTTGCTAACAACTTGGAATCCTGCAAAACACAACCACAGAACTTTGCCCCAACTTACAGTGAGGTTGTCAATCTCACCGGTTTTGCTGAAAACAAAGGATTAAACGTATAGTGTGGAAGATATTAATTGCTTGCAAAAAGTAAACAGTAAACAGTAAATAGTAGATGGTATATAAATGGTAAGATAATGGACTCGTGTCCATAGTTCACTAGAGTTGATTCTCCTTAAGATAAATAGCATGTTGGGTGAACAAATTATAGCGGGGCAATTGACAAATTTGAGAAAGCATACAATGCATATACTAGACATCTTGACTCCTATGAGATTTGATTAGGCAATACAACATAATACATAGACCGTAATCCAACTACATCTATGCCTAATAATCCACCTTCAGGTTATCATCCGAACCCCTTCCAGTATTAAGTTGCAAGCAACATATAATTGCATTAAGCAAAGCGTGTAAAGTAAACAATACAATTGCCCCATGGACAAAGGATTGATGTTTTCTCCCTAGTAGCAAAATCACATCTACAACCTTAGAGATTTCTGTCACTTCTCTAGATTACTAGAGGCATGAACCCACTATCGAGCATACATACTCCCTCTTGGAGTTGCAAGCATCTACTTGGCCAAGATAGTTACTAACAACGGAGAGCATGCAAGATCACAAATAACATAGACATGATAGAATCAATAATCAATCTAAAATAGCATCTCAATATCCATATGATCCCCACAAACACAACATATAGGATTACAAATACATGATCTTGATCATGAACGGAGCTCACAAGATCTAAACATGATATCACAAAGGAGGAGAACCAACCATCTAGGTACTACATGGACCCATATTCCAAGGATGAACTACTCACACATCACACCGGAGGCTGGCATGGTGATGAAGAAGGCCTCCAGGGTGATCTCTCCCCTCCGGCAGGGTGCTCGGAAGAGCTTCGGATCCCCCTGATCTAGGGATGGAGATGGTGGCGGCTACAGACTCTTTCGTGGATTTCTGATCGGGTACTTAGGGTTTTCGTCCCGGTGGCTTTTATAGGCGAAGGGGCAAGGTCGGTGGATTACCAGGGGCTCACACCCCTGGTGGCGCGCCCTCAGGCCACGCCGCCACCAGGTGTGGCCGCCCTGGTGTGCCAGTTCGTCTCTCCTCCGGACTCTGTGTTGCTTCGAGTAAAATATTGACTTTGGCTTTTGTCCCATCAAATTCCAAGAATATTTCCTTACTAGCTTTTCTGAGACCAAAAACTGCAAAAAACAGGCAACTAGCACTGTGGCATCTTGTTAATAGGTTAGTTCCAGGAAATGTATAAAAACACCCCAAAGTGTGAACAAAACATAAGAAAGTAGATATAAAACAAGCATGGAACATCAAAAATTATAGATACGTTTACAACGTATCAAGCATCCCCAAGCTTAACTCCTACTCGTCCTCGAGTAGGTAAGTGATAAAAAGAATAATTTTTGAGGTGACATGCACCATCACAATCTTGATCAAGGTATTTGTAAAACATTGATAGTTGGGATCATAGTACTCTAACATAGACATGAAAGATATAGTTCTAACAATAAGACATAGAAACTATGTTGTAACATGAAAAGGTACAAACAAAAGATCATGAATAACAATGCATTGAAAGACGTTTGTTTGCTTCACATATAGAAAACATAATAAGAATAGTATTCAGCTTGTCCCTCATGGTATAGAAAAACATAAATGCATAGGACACCTTCAAAGTTCATAAGGGTGACTAGATACAAATAATTTAAGAGCAAGCAATATCAAAGTTATGAATCAATCAACAAGTTTTGGGACAATGAGAATTAAACTAAGAATGACCACTATGCTCTCTCAATAGGTGCATAAAGATAGAAGATGGAGACTCCACATAAAAGTAAAAAGAAAGGTCCTTCATAGAGGAAAGCAGGGATTCAAGTCTCATAAAGAGCTTCCAAAAATTATGGTACTTATTAGCTTACAGCTCTCATTGACCCTATCATAAGCGTCTTGAGGTGATTAAGGTTAAAGTGACACAAATATGAGGATATGCTTGACAAGTTATAAGTTGAAAATCTCCTGCCCCTTGCTTACGAGTACCGAACCTCATGCTACTCAACTTCAGTCACGAGTAAGTTCTTGTCATTGTAAGTACATGTGTATCATAGAGAACCGCCAACGGGGTACCCCTTGCCCCATGATACAAGAGCTATCCCATATCAAAATGACAAGGCAATAGACAATGAGCATCTCAGTGATCTTTTTATTTGCTATTTTCATAGGTTTTTATTGAGGATGCTTCACAGAATGCTCACTATGGTTAGGCTACAAGTTTCCACCATGATTAGGCATGGCTTAGGCTAGCCGCCTAGGCGTTTCTCAAGCACACATACAAACCCCATGAGCTTACAAGCTCCCATTTTATTTCACATCACCGGTATCCATAAACAAAAGAACATGATATCAACTGACTAATAAGTACAATGTTGAAAGCGTTCCCCATGGTACATGGTTCTGCTAATTCACAACTTATAAAGCGTAAGCATATACGCAACATAGATGGACAAAATGGTTCATGTTTATTAAGTGTAAGAAAGTAAAGTGTGCCATCAAGTTTGTGAGAGCTTTAATCACTAATTTTCACATAACAAGTTTAATTCAGAAGGTAGATAAAAACATGAATATACTTGGAATGGTGTAACACACCATGAATAGGAATTTATAGTGGACTCTTTGGAATGACTTGGTTTCATTTGGAGTTGGGTGCATGAGTGGAACTCATACTTGGTACATGTGGAGCCTAGCAAAAGACTGGGAGCGACCAACTAAGAAAGCAATAATGGCCATAATCATGCAAAGCGACAAAACATTATTAATTAAAGCATAAAGTGATATTACAAGTCAAAAACTAAATGATCATAGAGGCTAAGGTGACTGGTATAGTCTTAACATGGTGTAAGCATGCGCCAAGTCAACCCAAATAAAGCATCAAAGGAGAATACCACAATATTATGCTTTTGTATGCTAAAACAACACATGATTCTTTCAAGGAACATTAAGCAATCTCAATTGTTTGGAACAAGTCATGCTACATCAATAATCACTAAGCATAAAGGCAAAGAAATATCAAACATGACATGATAAAGTCTAGACAACAATCAAAACAAGCTCCTTTTGTACCACTTATAAGCATGAACTTTCCTACTCTTTTCTAATTACCAATCAACTTATTTGAAACAGTGTATGAATGCGGGGGTCCAACCAATTTATTTAAGAAAACCAAACAAAAGAAAACTAAAAACAAAAACGAAGACGCTCCAAGAACAACAGAATTGTGCATGAAACAATAAAAATGAAGTGTTTCGAAGAAAACCTGAGATTTTTATTGATGAAGAAGGGGATGCCTTGGGCATCCCCAAGATTTTACGCTTGTACTTCTTGAATATTTCTTGGGGTGACATGGGTGGCATCCCCAAGCTTGAGCTTTTGTCCATACTTCATCTCATCACATTATTCTTCCCTACACTTTAAAATTTCCTTCATACAAAACTTCACACAATCTTCATTAGCAACATTAGTGTATTCAAGATAATAAGTCCTTGGGTTTAGTTTCAACAGAAGTAAAACTTCCATTAAAACACAAGCTACAGTAGCAATTCCTTCTAAAAGCTCAAGTGATCAAAGAGAACTCAAAGAGAAAGAGATTAAGAGGAAAATGCAAATAATGGCAGAAATCTATCAAAATAGACCAGCAGGTAAAAACTGTTTTTTCGAAGACCTTCTGTTGCTAAAATTGAAAAGTGATAAACAAATGACAGTTATACAACAACCGGGGGCATAAGCACAAAAAATTACAGCTCAATCCGACGTACATGGATTTTTCACGATTTTTACAGTGAAGCACAAAAAATCTGTTTTGGGACAACAACTTTCCCAAGTCTTACTTCTCTCTCATTATAGGTTATTCTTGGCATAAAAACCACACAAAAGGATAAGGAGAGGTTATTACTAAAGCAATAAATTCCAATACTCAACAAAAGAAAAAGTTACTGAATAAAAATTTGGGTTATCTCCCAATAGTGCTTTTCTTTAACGCCTATGAGCTAGGGATAGGAAGCAAGATTCAAGTATTCTCAAATGTAGAAGCATCAAGAGCAAACTTTGTTTTAATAGGAGAGGCAAAAGGTGTCTTCTCTCTCCTCTTAGGGAAGTGTTCTATACCTTTCTTGAGTGGGAATTGATATTTAATGGTGCCTTCTTTCATATCAATAATGGCACCAACAGTTCTAAGAAAAGGTCTTCCCAAAATAATAGGACATGAAGCATTGTATTCAACATCCAAAACATAGAAATCAATGGGGACATAGGTATTGTTAACCATAATAAGAACATCATTAATACTCCCCATGAGTTTCTTTTTAGCATTATCATCAAGTTGGACATCTAGATAACACTCTTCCAATGGTGGCAAATCAAGTATTTCATAAATCTTTCTAGGCATAATAGAGACACTAGCATCAAGATCACATAAAGCTTTGAGATCAAAATCATTCACTTTCATATTAATGATGGGGTACCAACCATCTTCTAATTTATTAGGAATAGAAGCTTTATGTTTCAACTTTTCTTCTTTAATTTTTATGAGAGCATTAGTAATGTGTCTTGTAAAGGCCATATTCATAGCACTTCCATTAGGACTGTTAGCAAGATTTTGTAGGAACATAATTACTTCAGAGATATTGCAACCATCAAGATCAAAATCATAATTACCATCCAAGGTAGTAGAGCTATTGTTTCCCATATTTCCTAGAATTTCAGCATTTTTATTGGAAAAAGTTCCATTGGTTTTAGGCATTGTTGCAAAAGGAATGGGGACTTCATGTGGTTTGCGAGCATCAACATTGGTGGTGGTAATAGTACAAATACTACTATTTCTAGCAATTTCATCTTCTCTCTCGAACTTAGCATCTAATTCAGCTAACAGTCTAACATTTTCATCGATTCTAACTTGTATGGAATTTTCGAGCAGCAAAGAGGTTTTCCATAGTTTCAGGTTTAGCAGCCATTTTATTAATCAAAGAGGATTGTGCTTCAGACAAATAAGATATATTTTTTCAGCATTCGAAAGTTTTTCCTCAACAATTTTATTGAAAGCAGTTTGTTTATTAATAAAATCCTTAAGCATGACTTCAAGTTTAGAGGGTGCACTTCTATTATAGTTGTAGGAATTTCCATAAGCATTACCATTATTGGGAGGATATGGCCTATAGTTATTATTACCAAGATTATTCCTGTAGGCATTGTTGCAAAAATTATTGTTTCTAATGAAGTTCACATCAACTTGCTCTTCTTGAGCAACCAAAGATGCAAAGGGAACATGATTTGGATCAATATGAGCTTTTCTATTAACAAGCATATACATAAGAACATCAATTTTATCACTCAAGGAGGAGGTTTCTTCAACAGAATTTACCTTCTTACCTTGTGGAGCTCCCTTAGTGTGCCATTCAGAATAGTTAACCATCATATTATCAAGGAGCTTTGTTGCAGCACCCAAAGTAATGGTAATAAAGGTGCCTCCAGCAGGAGAATCCAGCAGATTTCTTGAAGAATAATTCAGTCCTGCATAAAAAGTTTGGATAATCATCCAAGCAGTCAGTCCATGAGTGGGACAATTCTTTACCAAAGATTTCGTTCTTTCCCAAGCTTGAGGAACATGTTCATTATCAAATTATTTAAATTTCATTATTTCACTTCTCATAGATATAATCTTAGCAGGAGGATAGTATTTTCCAATGAAAGCATCTTTGCATTTAGTCCAAGAATCAATACTATTTCTAGTTAGGGACAACAACCATACTTTAGCTTTTCCTCTCAAAGATAATGGAAACAATTTAAGCTAAATAATATCTCCATCTATATCCCTATGTTTTTGCATCTCACAAAGTTCAACAAATTTATTAAGGTTAGCAGCAACATCATCAGTACTAGCACCAGAGAATCGTTCTTTCATAACAAGATTGAGCAAAGCAGTTTAATTTCAAAGAAAGCAGCTTCAGGAACAGGTGGAGCAATACGTGTGCACATGAAATCATTGTTGTTTGTGCTATTGCAATCACACAACTTAGTGTTTTCAGGATTATTCATTTTTGTAAGATTAAAGCAAGGCAACAGAAATAGAAACTGAAATAGGAACTAATTTTTTTGTGTTTTTGATAAAAGAACAAACCAGTACAACTATTTTTTTGTGTGTTTTTGATAGAAAAGAAGCAAGCAAACAAAGAAAAAATAAACTTAGCAAAACAAAAAAACAAAGTAAAGAGATTGGTTGTGAGGGACTCCCCTTGTGAAGCTGTCCTTAACTCCCGGCAACGGCGACAGAAAAAGGCTTGATGGCTCAAGATATCTCGAGCTCATTGGGAACCCCAAGGTGAAGGTATGATGAGCATAGCAGCAAGTTTCCCTCAGTTATGAAACCAAGGTTATCGAACCAGTAGGAGCAAGGAAACACCTCCAAGGTGTTGCGAACAACTTGGAATCCTGCACAACACAACCACAGAACTTTTCCCCAACTTACAGTGAGGTTTTCAATCTCACCAGTTTTGCTGAAAACAAAGGATTAAACGTATAGTATGGAAGATAGTAATTGCTTGCACAAAGTAAACATTAAACAGTAAACAGTAGATGGGATATCAATGGTAATAGAATTGACTAGGGTCCATAGTTCACTAGAGGTGATTCTCCTTAAGATAAATAGCATGTTGGGTGAACAAATTACAGCGGGGAATTGACAGATCTGAGAAAGCATACAATGCATATACTAGACATCTTGACTCCTATGAGATTTGATTAGGCATTACAACATAATACATAGACCGTAATCCAACTCCATCTATGACTAATAATCCACCTTCAGGTTATCATCCGAACCCCTTCCAGTATTAAGTTGCAAGCAACAGATAATTGCATTAAGCAAAGTGTCTAAAGTAAACTATACAATTGCCCCATGGACAAAGGATTTTTGTTTTCTCCCTAGTAGCAACAACACATCTACAACCTTGAGATTTCTGTCACTTCCCCAGATTACTAGAGGCATGAACCCACTATCGAGCATAAATACTCCCTCATGGAGTTGCAAGCATCTACTTGGCAAAGATAGTTACTAACAACGGAGAGCATGCAAAATCACAAATAACATAAACATGATAGAATCAATAATCAATCTGAAATAGCATCTCAATATCCATCGGATCCCTGCCAACACAAAATATATGATTACAAATAGATGATCTTGATCATGAACGGAGCTCACAAGATCTAAACATGATAGCACAAAGGAGGAGAACCAACCATCTAGATACTACATGGACCCATAGTCCAAGGATGAACTACTCACGCATCACACCGGAGGCAGGCATGGTGATGAAGAAGGCCTCCAGGGTGATCTCTCCCCTTCGGTAGGGTGCCAGGAAGAGCTTCGGATCCCCCCGATCTAGGGATGGAGATGGCGGCGGCTACAGACTCTTCGTGGATTCTTTATCAGGTACTTTGGGTTTTCATCCCGAGAGGATTTTATAGCTGAAGGTGCAAGGTTGGTGGAGTACCAGGGGACCCACACCCCCTTGTGGCGCCCCCCAGGCCGCGCCGCCACCAGGTGTGGCCGCCCTGGTGTGCCACTTCGTCTCCCCTCCGAAATCCCTGTTGCTTCGGGTAAAATATTGACTTTGGCTTTTGTCCCATCCAATTCCGAGAATATTTGCTTACTAGCTTTTCTGAAACCAAAAATAGCAGAAAACAAGCAACTGACATTGTGGCATCTTGTTAATAGGTTAGTTCTAGAAAATGTACAAACATACCCCAAAGTGTGAACAAAACATAAGAAAGTAGATATAAAACAAGCATGGAACATCAAATATTATAGATACGTTTACGAGGCATTGGTGATCAACTTGCTATGCAAGGAAGGTGGGGTGGTTGGATAGCGAGGGGAGTATGGGATTGGCACATGGACATGTCACATGGTAGCCTCGGGTTGGGGCTAGGGTTTAGCATGATTAGCATGGAAGGGAGGTGGTGTGGTTGTTGTGGTTTGGTTGCACCAAACCACAAGGGAGAGCACGGGTTAGCAAGATCTAGGTTAGATGGATGTGTTAGTTAGGATTAGCGAGATAGGATGTGTCTGAATTATTTGAATTTGTTTCATAGGGTTTAATTCAAAAAAGTTATTGAAAAAATAGATTCCGTAAGAATCCAAAGACCATAACCAAAGAAGAATAAGATGGGTAGAAAGGTTGTCCTTCAGGATTTACTTGAAAATATGCCAATTTATAGGAATTTAATTCATACAAACTTCCTCTCAAATATTCCCAAGATATTCAAATAAAAGGAGATGGGAGTGCTTTGCATGGCCATACATGATCCATAAATGATCCCATATATACTTGTCAAAAGAATTATAAATAGACATGGCATTAATTCATACATGCATCCAACTTTAATTAAAATCTCTGCAAGGAAGAATCTTCCCTTGAAAATATGAATAATTATCATATGCACATGGATGAAGCTATATGACCAATATAGTGTGTATTTTCCCACTAGATCACTTGTGGCCAAATATATCATAATACATGGACATATAGTAATAAATTCATATGGAAGCTTAATAGAGGGGAATACTACTCACTTGCCATGCAAAGGTGGCAGTAAGACTCCACATACTTTATATTGTGAAAACAATAGAGATCATATATGGGAGCATGTAGATTTAGATGTGGATCCATCTTGTTATATATGACCTAGACATAAAGAGCCAAAGAAATAGAAGTGCTCATATATAGTTTGGATGGTGGAATATAAGGTGGTGACAAATAAAGGTGGTGGAGTCAAGAATAGATATGCCCCCAACTCAACTTGGGCATGAAGCAATTTATAAAGAAGCAAATACAATTTATCAAGAGGCAAACACTAGTGATACAATATAATGCATATGGGATAAGAACCAAATAGAGGGGATTTATATGATGCTCAAATGCAAGGTGGCATGGTGACATGAGCATGATATAATGATGATGCAATAATAATAAGTAGGAAGTAGCATTTTATTATTAAACCATGTAGTATTACAGATATTAGACATATGGGATACTACAGTTCCCCCATAGGAGGCCTCGATGTCCCTACCGCACAGAGTGTCACTCGTAGGCCTATTGCACGGAGCCCACTGTGTGGCACTCAATATTGGATGAACTACTCCTCATCTCGTGAGTTAATGCACCTGGCGCGAGGCCATGGCTGCCATCTCGGGCTTGGTCCGGTATCGCCCAGTGTCGGGGACGGCAGAGTTTGTGGCCTGGAGAGAAGAGGTGGAAGCTCGCATGGAGGATGCCAGGCTGCACCTGGAGACTACCCGTGCGCACTCCCTATCCCACCATGAACCATGCAAGGTCCCAATCAAGCCCCACCCATCGGAGGGCACCCATTGGTTCCTTCCTTGCAACCACATGCTCTGCCCACTACTGCAGGGCTAGGGGCTGGTGGGCCCAGGGATGATAGGAGGGGAGGCCAGGAGGAACAAGAAGGGCATCCCGGGAAAGCTAATGTGGAACATGCGTCGGTAGGGTCCTCAGCCAACCCGGCGCATGACCACGCGAGTGGACCACGTCATGACTCAGTTGTAGCCAACGAGACGCTTATCAGAGAGCACCTCCATCAACAACACCACCAAGCTCTGGGTGTGGAGCCAAACCCCCAAAGCACCGATGATGCCAGAAGAATGGCCTTGGAGATGGTGGTGGTTGCTTGGCCTACACCCCTACCCTGAGGTAGGTGGTATGGACTGTTGGAGATATGCCCAAGAGGCAATAATAAAAGTGGTTATTATTATATCTTTATGTTTATGATGAATGTTTACATCCCATGCTATAATTGTATTATTAGGAAACACTAATACTTGTGTGTTTTGTAAACATGTAAGAGTCCCTAGTAAGCCTCTTGTTGAACTAGCTTGTTGATTAATAGATGATCATGGTTTCCTAGTCATGGACATTGGATGTCATTAATAACAATGTTGTATCATTAGGAGAATGATATGATGGACACACACCCATAGTAAGCGTAGCATAAGATCAAGTCATTAAGTTCGTATTGCTATAAGCTTTTAAATGCATAGTAACCTAATCCTTCGACCATGAGGTTGTGTTAATCACCATCACCGGATGGGTACTTTGATAACATCAAACACCGCTTCGTAACTGGGTGGTCATAAAGGTGCCGTTGGGTATTCTGAAAGTATGAGTTGAAGCGCATGGACCAAGATTGGGATTTGTCCATCCATACGACGGATAGATATGCTCTGGGCCCTCTCGGTGGAATGTCATTTAGTTAGCTTGCAAGCATGTGACTAGGTCACAAGGGATGACATATCACGGAACGAGTAAAGAGTACTTGTCAGTAACGAGGTAGAACTAGGTATGGAGATATCGATGATCAAACCTCGGATAAGTAGAGTATCGCGAGACAAAGGGAATTGGTTTCGTCTGTTAATGGTTCAATCGATCACGAAGTCATCGTTGAGTATGTGGGAGCCGTTAGGGATCTCCAGATCCCGCTGATGGTTATTGATCGGAGAGGTGTCTCCGTCATGTCTACATATTCACGAACTGTAGGGTGACACACTTAAGGTTCGATGTTGTTTAAGTAGATATGGAATGTGCGTTGGAGACCGAATGTTGTTCGGAGTCTCGGATTGGATTCGGGACATCACGAGGAGCTCCGGAATTGTCCGGGGAGTAAGATTCAGATAATGGGGATCTTTTTCTGATTTAGGAAATGTTCCGGAGTGTTTGTATGGGGATTCTAGAAGGTTTCGGAATGTTCCGGAAGGTTCTAGAAGATATTTTGGTGTTTATTTGAAAACCAAGATAAGATAAGATAAGGGAAATTTAAAGAGGAGACTTGGGAGGGGAAGACTCCTCCCCCACCTCCTTGGTGCGCCGGCCCTAAGGGGTGGGCCTAGGGCTGGGAACCCTAGGTCGCACCCCTCCCTCTATATATAGAGGGGTGGAGGCGCCACCCCCCTTGCCCCTCCACTCTTGCCCCTTAGCCGCCTCTCTCCTCCTCCTTCCTTCTGCTCAGGCTTAGGCGAAGCCCTGTAGAATTCTCTACTCCACCACCACCACCACGCCGTCGTGCTGCTGGGTTTCCGTGGAGAGATCTACTACCTCCGCTGCTCGCTGGAACGAGGAGAGGAAGGTCTGCTTCGACTCCGCACGTGTGACCGACTACGGAAGCGCTGCCGGAACGCGGCGCCGGAAGGATCGTCCACACGATCTTGAGATCGGCAAGTGATCGACTACATCAACCACGAGATCCAATCTCGTTAACGCTTTCGGATCTACGAGGGTTAGTACAGATCTATCTCGTTGCACATGTCTAATAGATTAGACCTTGGCTTTTATCTAGATTAGATCTGGGTTTTGTTCGTTCTTGCGGTAGAAATTTTTTGTTTTCCATGCTACGAACCCATTAGTGGTATTAGAGCCGTGTCTATGCGCAGATCTGTTGCACGAGTAGAACACAATGGTTTTGTGGGCGTTGGTGCTCGTGCCGTCTTTTGCTTTGTGTACTTTGCATCTTGCGGCATGGTGGGATGAAGCGGCTCGGGCTAACCTTACATGTCATCGCACATGAGACTTGCTCCACGCTTGACGTGTAACTTGCTTTGCACAAGTGGCTTTGCGGGTGTCTGTCTCTCCCACCATAGTATAGATCCAATTTACACTTTGCAAATTTTGATAGCACTTGCAACGTTGTGGTTCAGTTTCGTAGGTAAGATCCGTTCTTATTCGAAAGCCCCAAACCACGTAAAACATGCAAAGAAAATTAGAGGCGTCTAACTTGTTTTTCAGGGGTTTTGTGATGTGATATGGCCATCATGTGGTTGTGATTATATTTGATGTATGCAATGATCCTTATTGTAATATGGCAACCGGCAGGAGCCTAATGGTTGTCTTTAATTCTGTTAAGACCTGTGTTTCTATTCATCTTGTAATAGCTTTATTCCAAGTAGTTGTAATAGTTGCTAGTGATGATGGACAACCATGAAGCGGCGCCACTGACCTTGACGCAATGCTGGTGATGATGGAGATCATGTCCGTGCCTTGGAGATTGAGATCAAAAGCGCAAGAAAAAGGGCCATATCATATCACACTAATTATGAATTGCCTGTGATGTTAATCCTTTGTGCATCTTGTATTGCTTAGATCGCGAGGGTAGCATTATAAGATGATCCCTCTCACTAAATATCAAGTAATAAAGTGTTCAACCTTAGTTGGCACCATTGCTAAGACTCGTCGTTTCGAAGCATCTCGTGATGATCGGGTGTGATAGATTCTACGTGTGCATACAACGGGTGCAAGCCAGATTTGCACATGCGGAACCTAAGGTTATCTTGACGATCCTAGCATGTACAGACATGGTCTCGGAACACGGAATACCGAAAGGTAGAGCATGAGTCATATAAATGATATGATGAACATGAACATTGTTCGCCGATGAAACTGCATCTTCTCTCGTGAAGATCGGACTTGGTGTAGTGGACTTGGTTCGTGTAATCACTAAGACAATGTGAGGGATGTTGTTTTGAGTGGGAGTTCACCTAGTTAATTTAAGAATTAAATTTGAACTTAATTTATCATAAACTTTGTCTAAACTACTTGCAAATTTGTTGTAGATTATGGCAACCCCCTCCATCAATTTCAATGCGTTCCTAGAGAAAGAAAAGCTTAAGAACAATGGAAGCAATTTCACGGACTGGTTTCTAGAATGAGCGGCTGCGCATATTTATGTCATGTTTCTAGAAAGTCATCCACATCATACCTGAAGCGGAGGATGCCACCATCATTAGTGCATTCCTCATGAATGTCAAAGACCGCAAGATGCGGGAAGAGCTCACTATGCACCGCATCAAGACAACCCACCATCTTTGGGCCTTGGCCGACCTCTACTCTCTAGCAGAGGAAGGATGACTTGCGCCTGAGGTTGCCGCTAAGGCTCCGAAGGGTGGTGCTGATCCCGGGAGTTCTTCCGAGAAGAAGGACAAGGCGTGAAAGCGTGATAATCGCTAGGTTCTAGAGACCGAACAAGGCGCTCCCTCTAGGAGAAAAATGATTGCAAAGCCAGCCGAGGAGGTGGCATTTGCGAAACCGGCTACCAGAAATTAGTGCCCGATGCACGAATCTAGCATCATGATGCTCAAGATTACCGTTTCATGCGAGGCCTCACGACGACTAGGAAGAAGCATTTTGCTGAACAGGGGGATAACCCTCCCTTCGGGAATTGCTACCAGGGCGGGTAACCTGGGCATATGGCGCAGAACTACACCAGGAGCCATGGAGGCCGTCTTGAGGGCTGTGGTGATGGAGGTAGAGGCGGAGGACGAGGAGGGCATGGCTAGGGCCGTGGCACGCAGCCCCCAAACCACGCGATGAAGGGGTAGCCCAAGAGCTGGGCTAGGAGGGCCATGATGGATATGGCTAATACCAGGAAGCCAAGGAATGTGCATGTGTTCACATGAGAGCATACACTATGCCTATCACCTTCGATGCGGGCGACCACCCAGACCGTGTCATGGCGGTTTGCGTGTCACCATTTGTGGTCTCCCCGGTCATAAACAACATTGGGGTCACCAATATGCTGATAGATGGAGGGGCATGGCTCAACATTCTCTCTGCCAAGTTAATGGAGAAGCTACAGATCATAGAGGACTAGATTACCCCGACGGGGTAATTCTAGGGTGTGAACCCTGGAGCCACCCGGTCATAGGGCAAGGTTGAGTTGCCTGTTACTTTCGACACAAAGAACAACTACCGCACGGAGAACGTCATATTTGATTTTGCGGACATTGCCTTTCCATATAACAGTATCCTAGGGAGACCCTCCCTAGCCCGGTTCATGGTGGTCACCCACCACACCTACAATGTAATTGATGGATCCAAAATTATCCATCTTCCACCGCATTTAAACATTGTTTTTAGTCATGAAATTGACAAGAAACTCTCAATCCTTGCCACTAATGACTAATAATTGCAAAGATATGCAAAACCTTTCTTTGAATTGTGTTGTGTAGGAAATCACGCTTTTCAATGTTAAGTTAGGAGTCATAATGAAGGTTTTTGGGGAAGTTCAGACGACCAAGTAATTGTGGAGTCAATTCCAGGCATCAGAAGCCGTAATGACCGCTAGTACGGGTAGGGCCCGCCCGCACCGTCCGCTCGTACCATGTGGAGGTGGTTTCGTCTCATTAAACCCTACAACTTTCATGAAGACACCTATATATTTTTGAGAGTCTTAAATTTACGACTTTTTTGATGAATGATTGTCTTGAGAGTATACCCTTGAAGACACTTAACCCCATAGATGTTTTGATAGTCTTGACAACACTCTTGAAAGGAGTTGTTTGATTGAAATGAACTCTAGTGGTAATTGTGATGCATGCCAAAGCTAACCTTGTGGAACAAACCATGGTATTAGCATAAAAAGAGAAAAAGATTTATGTTTCTCATGCACACCGTTGGGATGCCAACAACTCCGCTAGCTTTTTAACAATCTATGGTATAACCCATTATTTTGGCTGTGAGTTGATGACATGAGTGGCATACATGTCAATATATGGTAAAAGTATTGGTACTCTCAAAGGTTTTGCAAGCACTTGTAAGACGAAACAGCCAATGCTCCTTGAAAGAAGAAGAAAAAAGATAAAAAGAATAAAAAATGATATGTATGAAGAACCACAAAACAAGTCCTTTGCATGGTCTCGTTACTACTTTATGAATTTTCTTGATAGACAATGATTGGATTAGAAGTGTTTTTGATAGACTTGATTTATTGATGTGGGCGTAAATAAGACAATTCACTTGTATGCTACTTAGGAGATGAACTCTGTTACTCAATTATGCTATTAAAACATCTTAGTGTTCCTCGACAAGATGAGAGTTAACTAGAAGAATTGGATTGATTGTTACACTTCTAGTTATTTATACTTATATTAAACTTTACTTTGATTGTCTTGACTTACCGAAGCTTGTAAAATATTCTTGTCATCTCTCTAACTTTTATAAGCCTTTCAAATGGATGAAGTGCTAAATGCATAAGTCTAACAACCATAAGTGAATTCTTATTCTCATTGTTTCAAGTTTAAATGTCAAATCCTTATATTTCTTTTGTTTCTTCTTACTCGAGGGCGGTCAGGGTTTGAGCTTTGGGGAGGTTGATGGCTCGAAAAATAGCTATATTCCACCGCGTTTAAACATTGTTTAAGTCAAGCAATTGACAAGAAACTCTCAATCCTTGCCACTAATGACAAATAATTTCAAAGATATGCAAAATCTTGCTTTGAATTGTGCTGTGCAGGAATCATGATTTTTAATGCGAAATCAGTAGTCATAATGAAGATTTTGTGGAGTCAATTCCAAGCGTCAAAAGTCGTAATGACCACTAGTACGGGCAGGACCCGCCCATACCATGTGTTGGTGTCTCCGTCTCATCAAACTATACAACTTTCGTGAAGATGCCTATATATTTTTAGGCCATAACTGCTGCAGAGAAGGCCGACATTCCTAGATTACATCATAACACCACCAAAGAAGATCCACACCATTGTTCAACCATCCATTATCCATCCCCTCCATTAGCCATAGCCATTGCTTTGTACTTTAGATCTTCTTGTGATTCGGTGACCATTGTAAGAATATTTGATTTAATCTAAGTATTTTGCACAATGTTTTCTATCTTTGATCTTAATGAGTGAGTAGTCCTCACGGGTTGTGGGTTGGGGAGAAACCTCGCAGCAATTATGTGCATCTAATTCATGGGAGCATTGTGTATTGTTTGAAATAGCGGTTTGGATCTTTTGTTTCTTTGTCTCGTGTCTCGATCTGTGGACTTGTAGGTGCCCAAGATCCCATAGATTGATAAAGGCTTGAGGTGAGATACTTGGCTAGTTGCGATCTCATAGGAACTAGTGATAGAAAGGGTAGTACGGTCTTCGCTTAGCACCCCATTTGGGATCACAACAACATCACCACTTTATGCTTTGATATTTGTTACACATAATAATCGTTTGTAGCCCGTTGCTTCATGATGCACTCGATTGGATTAAAAGACTTTTGCTATGCCCGCTGCATCACGAGGACTCTAGTATACTAGATGATACCCGCGTGTTTCTGCGGGACATTTGGTTAAAATATCATTGTATATTAGGAGGAAATATAAGAATGACTATTATATTGATTATCATGTGATCATTTCGTACTATTTTTGTACTAAAAATAAATTATTGAACTAACATATATTATGTCAGCATAAACTGTTGTACGGTGCAATATGGTTGTACCAATAGATGATAAAAATCGTGAAAAACAAACCATAAATAAGTTATTTATGATAGTTTCATCATTATAATTTGTTTTAATGGGCATATGAAGTGAACCAATCATTGAAAATTTGCATTGAGTAGGTACACAATAAAAATATATGCTTTGAGAATCGGTAATTCTAAGCATATCCTTGACCTCATAATTTAAACTGAACTATGCTTTGATGTTAACTGTGATGGTTGGGGCAATGGATAATTCTCCTTTGACATTCAGGTTGGAATTGGTGGACGAATAAATGCATCTTACTTATGAGAAGGTTGCAATATGCAAGCAAGTGGAAATCCTTGAATTGTCATGCCATGTTCCCCACTCGTGGAAACATAAGTACTTCCTCTGCTTGCAAGAATATTTCCTTTAAAATTATTGACAAATATAAAAATTTAGTGAAACGACGTAAAAATACTAATTCAAGAAAGCATAAACAAAAAAGAACCTCCAGAATTGAAAATACAAAAAAAAGGCATGTGAATGATATAGGCACCTCGATGATCGATTTGTGGATAATCCAAAGAAGATACTGAAATCAAATCAATGGGTAGGTTAAGAAAAATCGAGAAGTAATGGAGAAACTCCCATCTACTGCAGGAAAGATGTACAATAGCGGGTAAATATGTGTAGAGAACCTTGCGACAAATCGACAATGCGGCATGTGAGGGTCCATATCGTGGAAGAACTTTCTGCTGTGGATGCAATTCCGATGGCTGCATGTCCTTCAACAACAAAAACATATCAAACCCAAATCCCTTGTATAAGAAGCCAGTATATCCACACCTTGAACTATCCATTGTCCATCAGGAGAAGAAGTAAGCACATACCTGATCCAAATCCCTAAATAATGATAAGAAAAATCCTTGATCAAAGGTTTCAGTGTGGCTTGCCTTGAATACAACCTAAATGATGTCTTCCTATGCACGAGGAGAGTTGTTATCCGTGGCCTACTTCCGCCGCTCTGCTCAAGGCTGTAGGGGTTATGACCTGTGATGGACTGGCTCGCCGACGGCTCCAATATGAGCTGTCTTGTAGACACTCACCATACTGGAGTCCGAAAGCGATGCGATCAAAGAGGATTGAGATGGAACATGGCAATTTTAATAGGGGAAAATCTGCATCAAACTCCTCGTATGCTTCCAAAAACTATTTAAATTAGAAGTTCACATTTTTCAAGTGAAGATGTAGGGCTGAAGAGATGATTTTCAAGTTCTGGACCACGGAAGAGATTGTTTACATAGGGAAGCTTGCAAACTGAACATTGGTTTATCTTATCGCATAGATGGACGCTGGTAACATCTATCTTCAAACCAAAAACACACTGGTGGTCCATAACACCAAAGAAAAATGAAGTTGTAAAACCATGAGGCACCTGTAATTTGTAAGTACTAGCAAATTAAGGAAACACAAGTAGACCCTTGCAGTTCAGAAGATCATTTTAATATGAGCTACACTATCACATACCTGAAGGGTATGTATGTTCCATTTGTGGCTATATGTTTACCCAACATTATGCGGGTGCTCTATTTCAATCCAATAATTTTAGCAAGCCTGAACTATAGGGTAATCGACCATGGTCATCTTGAAATGTAGATTGAATGCGAGATGTTCAGAAGAGTCATTATATATCTATTATATACTAAAAGTATATTATGGGTTAACCAGAAATTAGAGAAATAAGCTAAAAAATCCAACAAAAATCAGAGAAATCGGACCATTAATCTGAGAGCGCATGGAACCTCAGCCGATGGATCTTGGAAAAAAAAGTAAACCTTTTATGTTTTAGGAAATTACCCACCTCTGCCATCCATGATGAATTAAAGCGATATCTCAAACCTTTCCAACTCCCTGGATCGGAGAAATCCATCGCTGCCCTAAAATATCCTCTCCTGTTTTATTTTGTTTGGCAGGTGAGAACTATACATACACAAATATGTTAGCGCCGCCAAAGCCCGATTGACATGCCATCGTACTCGAGCTGCTCCGGGCATCGGGTCTGTTAGCCCCGCCAAAGGCCCAGTGATGTGACATCGTCCTTGAGCTGCTCCGGCCATCGGGTCTCCACAACCTCCTTTTTTTATTAGCCCCATGTTGATTGCCGGAGAAAAGTTACGGGAAAACGGAAAGCTGATTAATTTTGCAGAGCTAATTGCTATTTTGCTCCTGATGCGTATGGATGTTCAAAGCAACGTGATAGTACGAAGCTGGCTAGCTTGGTACGTACTTATATGGTGCTGCTAATGATGCAAGTGGACTTGCAGGGCGCGCATGACCTAGCTTCTCTACGCGCGCGGACTCGCCAAAGAAATATATGGATCGATGTACTCCGTATCAAGGATTTGCACAGCTGCATGAGTAATTGTGAGTAATCTATAATTCTAACCTCAAATTCTTTGTTCATACCTAATTTGGTGTGTCGAGGTGGGAACACATGTCAAATCCTATCAGTTTGGAGATTACATCTAATTTTTTTGTTCTTCTACTATCTATATGACAATGATATAATCTGAAAAATATTCTTAATTACGAGCTATATTGTGACAAACACCGGCTGCGTGCGTAAATATTTTTTCTGCAACTTTAACGCATTACTTTGATCCTAAAATTTTATCACGATATAGTGGGGTTTGGGGTACATGCTTATATATGCATTCTTATTTGGCAGGTGCAGGTTTGTGGTACAGAAAGGACATGGATACAAGAATCCAAACACATGGTTCATGTTTTCTGAAAGACTATTAATAATTAAACTTAGTAGATACGTCGAAAGAAAATACTTCCTCCAATTCATAATAAGTGTCTCTGATTTAGTAGAAATTTGTATTAAATCAACGACAAGGGGGGACTATACTATTCATGCTTTAATTTGGAACTACTCCCGTGGAATGGTTTACGTATGTTTTCTATTAGTTCTCAATTGTCCATCCACGCTACAAAATTTACTTTCTGATGTTTAGTCCCATTGAAAAAAGGCCGGGTATTATATTCCTAAATGGTTCCGGGTTAACAAAAGTTATCTTTTAACCGGTATGGTATAAGTTGTGTTGATGATATGCCAATATATTGCTATTTCCTAGCCTTTATAACATTTAGTCAGAAGAACTTTTGTTATCCCTTTCTATATTGCCTGCATATGCTCATAGAGAATGAGATCATATAATTACTGATTTGTACTTATGTTAACAAACTGAGTTTACATTCAACAAGGTTGTATAGTTGTTGCCTTGAGACTGAACTTTTCTAAGACAAGGGAATATTTCCCTCAATCAGCACAACTGGGTCATACCCACATCATTATAGACAAAGCTAGCTATGAACCTTTTACACTGATTAATTTTTCTTTTCAATCTAATTTATATGTCCGGTTCCCAGAAACCACAATTGGAGCCCGAGCTCCATGGTGGTTGTTGATGAGAAAAATTAAATCATCATTTGTAAGTTTTAAAAAAACCGCAACAAAAATACTTGGTGTAGATAATGTTGAGCTCTTCCAACGAGCAAAATCGCAGCTCAAAATCCGTTGTATTCTAGGCTACAGTAATTTGTTTATGTACATGTTTTGCTTCTACCAAAAAATTGATTGGTTGTTTTTTTCTTAATTATGTTTCACCACACAGGAACCTCACGTGGTAACTACATAGTAAACCACACTATAGGCTTGTCAGGCCCGTGTTAGGAAGTTCCACACGATATATATACTTTCTAAGATTCATGCCTATATCATAAAACCGTGACTTCTTGCCAAAGTTTGGCACCTCACAGCCCTTCACGAAAAAATATATATTCAATAATAATAGTTTCGCGGATGCTCAATATTTTCTCATAACTGGACGCGATTTTCTATGCTAGAAATTCAAGGTAAAAGCAAAATAAAATTGACAAGTTGATCCTTATTAATAATTAGACAATTAATAGTTTTGGATCTAGCTTAGAGGAAAAGGAGTGCTATGCCAATCTCACAATGGTCCAGCAGCAATCCAGACTAGCCAATAGAAACCAACTTGGCATGCTCTCATCGTGCAAGACCATTCGGTGCATTCAATGGTTTTTGTGGTCTAAATACTCCATACTTTTTTAAATTATAATTCCCATCTCACGAGGCTAGCTGCATTCAGTTTTTATTAAAGTAGCCCAGTCCGTGTTTGCAAATATAAAACACCATATAGTTTTAACTTGAATCTTACAGAATCTCTGGATTTTCTATATTTATCACTAAGAGGAAAATATATTAAGATTAATAACCTAAATAGTTATTTTCATAATTTAAATATATTCTGCAAATCTAAATCTGCATCAATTTATTAGAGTTCTCTATCATAAAATATAAAATTAAGATGTTGCCCGTGCATGTGCACGGCCCCTGTGCTAGTTTACTTAAAGTATATACTTGTGGGTGATATGGTAGAACCTGCAGTAGAAGGCCAACAATGACCCTCATGCAGTTGTATCACTTGGGTACTACCCATGGTATTTAGAGTCAAATAGTACTGCATAGGGAATGGCATACCTGAAATTGAACTGGAATATTATATCCCCTTAGATTTAGGACTTGTCTGTGAAATAATAGAAACCTGCAGCAGGAATATTATGGAATTATAATATCTTTAGTTATTATGTAAAATACACTATTGTTGACCAACAATTTTTTTAGCTTCCTATGCATGTAACACATAGGTGTTCTGGATTTTGAAAAGTGTATATTTCCATCACTACAGGTTAGAAAATTCAAATTGTTCAGGTCGAAAAAGGCACAAAATTTTGCTTTTTGGATTTTGTAGAGGCAGCATGCATATGATATGCTAAGCAAGGATGGTCGCTAATTAGGAGTCTTGTGTCCTTGCTCTGTTCCAGTAAGCACATATAATCAGGTTATTTCACATGACAATCTCTACAGTATATGATTTCAAATGGATCGACGGGGAGCAGTAAATACCCCTCTATCTCTTGTATAGATATTTCCATAGTTCTTAGGTGTTAGCTTAGCGTTAATCAAATAATAGAGAACGATAAAGAAATCATAGCAAAGGGGACACAGATTTAATGTGGAAAAAACTCTCCAACAAAGAGAGGAAAAAACCACGGGCGCCAGCGAGCGAAACTTCACTATATCGAGGAGTATTTACACAATGGCGGGGATTTTCTCAGATGCGACTTATCCTAGTGGGCGACTTACAAGAGGATTATATAGTAGTGGTAAGCTAGGTCATCAATGATCTGTACAATAATTACTCTAATACTGCAGGATCTCCTTACAATAATTATGATAATCATAATTGAGCAACTCATGGAAATCTCTCATTTGAGCAAACCATTAGAACTTGTATGCAAGCCCAAACCGAGAAAAATAATATGCTCATTGAAATCACGTAGAACAATGAAAGTAGTATAGGAAAATTATCTAGCCAAATTAGAAATGATGTGCAGGCTCTACAAGAAAGTACAAAGACCGTGGAGGCTCAGTTGGGCAAAGTAGCGGAGATCCAAGCTCTCATACTAGAAAAGTTTCCTAGGAAGCCTGAGCCAAATATGGTAGAAGCCCTCAAGATAATGAGGGTGGTAAAAAAGGAAGAAAAGAGCTGGATTATAGCAACGCACCAACACCGAAATATACCGTGGAAGATCTACTAAAGATGATCACCGTAAAGAATCCCGGTATAGAACAAGGTAATGATGCTATGTACCAACAATTTATTAAACAAGTAGCATCTAAAGTTCATGATTTAGAGATGGAGTAGAAGAGACTAGTTGATAAACAGCCTGGTAAGATAGATGATATATTTGAGCCCACTATTAAAATTATGGTTGGGGTCAATGATATATCTGCACTTTATGATCTTGGTGCAAGTGTATCAACAATTTCGAAAAGTCTATTTGACAAGTTAAACTTGTGGCCATTCGCAACTACTAAATTAAGACTCCATCTAGCGGAGTCAACTTATAAACAAGTTGTTGGGATAAAGGAAAATATAGTTGGTGAAATTAAAGGTAGTCCCGCGCTTATGGATCTTGTTATTTTGGACATGCATGAAGATCCCATAGCACCTATAATACTAGGTAGGCCGTTCCTAAAAACTATTAAAGAACTAATCAATTTACATGAAGGGAATGTGAGAATAGGACAACCATCTAGAGATCCTTTTATAGTCCACTTCCCTAGGAAGAAGAAGGCCAAGCCTAATAGACGATGGTATGATTAATTTGAAAGCCAATTACTTTGGAGTGTGTATTCCACTCATTAAACCTAAATGATCACCATCTGGGTCAAGCTAATTTATCTTAACTAGAAGAGCTTCATGGGAAGCAACCCATGTGAAATAAAATTTTTACTCTTGTGTTAGTTTAGTTTAGTTTGTTTGTTTTTGTTTGATTTATTTAATAAAGAATGTTCAATAAGACCTCTAGGGAGAGGAGAAGATATAAGGTAATCCTTAATCTTTTATTCTTACTCGTATATGGCCTAAGAAGTATTGCTGATTTTTTATGAAGTCTATTTGCTGTTATTTTGCCTTTGGTAAGATGTGTAAAGATGCACGAAGCTACTAATCAAATTCTTTGATCTTTTTAGCTCACTAGCCGCATAACGACTAGTGGTACAGCCGGAAGGGACCTTACCGTGCGCCCGTACCACCTCGAGGCATTGGAGACTAGAAACTTTTAATTTTGCCGCTAGACACAGGGGTCGCAATGACCACTGGTTTGGGCGGACGTGCCCGTACGGCACGCCCGTACCGTATACTTGAGCAAACCATCAGATTTCAAACAAAAGAACTGAACGCATAACGACCAGTAGTATGGGTGCGCACGACCGTAGCGCGCGCCCGTACCGAGTGCACCGACGGAACGGATTCGTCATCCCAAAGGTATGTCATCTGGTACGGGCGGGCTCCGGCCGTACCACTCGCCCGTACCACGTACGCGGCCACCATAACACCATGAGGAGGTAACCTAAAAATTCCCAAAACACAAATTTTCTCTTTCTTCTTCCTCCAAACTCCAAACCACCTACATTGGATCTTTAAAATTACTCTATCTTTCTTTGTTTCCTCGCACCCAATCGACCTAAGGTATGATTCTCCTTTGATCCCCAACTTATTTGTAACAAAAATTCACTCAATCTTTCATCATTGTCAATCTAGACTCAGGTCTTGTTCTTTATCTAATCTTGATATTGAGCATGCTTAGTATTATTTTTAGAGGAGCTTCTTTTGTAACTAGTGTAGAGGATCACATATGCTATGTTTCTATTGGACTTAAATTTTAATTAGCAATCTTTATTTATTTTGTTTTAGATGAATACGAGGAGACGTACACGTGTGATGGTTGTGGAACCTTCCACATTACCCGTTGATACATTGACCCCCCGAGTCACTTGGTATCGAGTTCACCGAGGAGTTTCAGCTGAACCGCTTCGACCGTCTCAAGCTTCGAGAAATCAAGTCCACCAAGTGGGAGTGTCCCTATATCCTGAACCAAGTTGGTATTCGTAATGATCTTGATTTACTTTGCAACAATGTTGGTTTGTATGAATCTGTCTTCCAGTATGTTGCCATGTATCACCGCTTGACGCTTGAGTTCCTCAGTACTTTGATGCATACGGTGAGCTCTCACTATTGTTCCGAGGATCCAATGCCTGAAGTTGATCGTATCAACATCCGTCTTATGAACTGTGAGTAATCCTTGACACACTACCAATGGTCTCAATGTTTAGGGTTTGCCAACAACACCACCGATATATGCTCCACTACCTTTGTTTTAAATCCTACACCTTGGAATTACTTTAATTTAATGAGTATTCGTGGAAACACACCCAAGTGGAACCAAATTTATCATCCTGCTATTCACTATTTGTTTTATATTATTGCTAACACCTTGTAGGCACATGGTGAGTTTACTAGAGTCAATGAGAAGGACACGATGGTCCTCGTAAAAGCTGCTATTATTAAGTGTAAATTAACGCCAAATGTGGGCGCTCTTCTTGTGTTTTACCATAAGAATCATGCTCTACAATCTCGAGGACCCATATGCGGAGGAGGAGTTGTGATCATTCTTGCACGCGCACTTCATATCCACCTAGGTAACATCCAACCATTGAAAGCAAGTAACCTTCTTAATTTTTCTACTCTAAAATCATGTGGTATGATCTATAGAACTAATGGTAGATACTTCTTTTATATACCTAGAGCAAATCACTTGATCCCAGCTCCTTCGCCTAATGGTCTATTCTCTATCAAGAATGGACGTTTGCGTTTTGATGTGCAGGTTGAGGTAGGTCTACCCTATCAAGAAATACTCGTGGGAGGAGGAGGAGAAGATGGAGAAGTAGAACAAGAGGAACCCGAACAAGAAGTGTAGCCACCAAACTACTACACCACCTATGAAGATATTTATGCGCTCGAAGGAAACATCCAAAACATGAAAACCTCTCCATCAACCTTTGAGATGCTTCTGCAAACCACTCCACCTAGTTCCATGATTGGACAAGCCAATTGAACATGGGAGATTATCCACTGCCACTATAATGAGTAATAGACGGGCTTGCAAAATCCTGAGCATGGGGATGTGTTCCCCCGGCAATTTTATTTGTGTAATAACAAGGTTGTACTCCAGCTCGTTGGGAGCTTTCAAACACTCATGTTAGCTTCTTCCAACATTTTGCTTTTCCGTTCGCTTATATTTTTAGTTTGCTTTCATTTTTCATTTGTTTTTATTTTCTTAGTTCCTTGCTTGGTTGCAAGTTATTTTCTATTCTTTAATCCTATCCTCAAAAATACAAAAATATTTTTCCGTTTTTCCTTTTTTCGTAAATGTGGATTCACACTTTGCCCGTTTTCTTTAATATTATTATGGGAGTAATCGTGCTTGAGTTTTGAAGGAACACATCCCTATAAGGAAGAGGATTATGAAGTTACTTATGAGAGGTATGTCCTATGTCTCCGAATTTTGAAGTTTGAGTTGTTTATCTTAGTTGGTCGATTTGCTAAGATGCCATGCTAGTAGGAGTAATTTAATATATGTAGACTAAAGCTTTTTATTGGTATGATGATTAGTTGTCGAAGCTATTGCTCTAGTTCTTTTAGCTAATCAAGTCTTTCCTTGGAAATAATATTTCCAAACAAGTGCCATAAGAAAAAGTCTGAAATTTACGACTTGTTTGATGAATGATTGTCTTGAGATTATACCCTTGAAGATACTTAACCCTGTAGATATTTTGATAGTCTTGACGACACTCTTGAAAGAAGTTGTTTGATTGAAATGAAGTATAGCGGTAATTGTGATGCAAAGCAAAGCTAACCTTGTGGATCAAACCATGGTACTAGCATAAAAAAGAGAAGAAAAAAGAGAAAAAAATTATGTTTCTCATGCACACCTTTATGATGTCAACAACTTCGCTAGATTTTGAATAATCTATGGTATACCTTCGGATTTCGGCTATGATTTTATGACATGAATGGCGTACGTGTCAATATATGGGCAAAACTATTGGTACTCTCAAAGGTTGTGCAAGAACTTGTAAAAAGAAACAGCCAATGATCCTTGAAAAGGGAAGAAAAAAGAGAAAAAGAAGAAAAATAAAAAAATGCATGAAGATCCACATAACAAGTCCTTGGCATGGTCTCATTACTAATTTTATGAATTTTCTTGAAAGAAAATTATTGGATTAGAAGTGTTTTTGATAGACTTGATTTATTGATGTGGGCGTAAATAAGACACTTCACTGTTATGCTACTTAGGAAATGAACTCTCTTACTCAATTATGCTATTAAAGCATCTTAGTGTTTCTTGGAAAGCTGAGAGTTAACTAGAAGAATTGGATTGATTGTTACATTCTAGCTATTTATACTTATATTAAACTTTACTTTGATTGTCTTGAATTACCGAAGCTTGTACAATATTCTTGTCATCTCTCAAACTTTGATAAGCCTTTCAAATGGATGAAGTGTTGAACGCATAACCTATCAACCGTAAGTGAATTCTTATTCTCGTTGTTTGAAGTTTAAATGCTGAATTCCTTATAGTTCTTTTGTTTCTTCTTGCTCGAGGGTGATCAAGGTTTGAGCTTTGGGGAGGTTGATGGCTCCAAAAAACAGCCATCTTCCACCGCGTTTAAACACTATTTTTAGTAAATCAATTGACAAGAAACTCACAATCCTTCCACTAATGACTAATAATTGCAAACATATGTAAAACCTTGCTTTGAATTGTATTCTATGGGAAATCACGGTTTTTAATGCAAAATAAGCATTCATAATGATGGTTTTTGAGGAAGTCCACACGAACAAGTAATTATGGAGTCAATTCCAGGAATTAGAAGCCGTAACGACCACTAGTACGGGAAGGTCCGCCCATACCGTCAACCCATAGCATGTGGCGGTGGCTCTGTCTCATCAAACCCTACAACATTCGTGAAGCCGTCTATATATTTTGAGGCCTCAGCTGGCACGGAGATGACCGTCATTCCTAGATTACCTCACAACACCACCAAAGGAGATCCATGCCATTGTTCATCCATTTTCCATCCATCCATCATCCATCCCCTCCATTAGCCATAGACATTGCTTTGTACTTTAGATTTCCTTGTGATTCGGCGACCATTGTAAGAATATTTGATGCAATCTAAGTATTTTGCACCTTGTTTTATATCCTTAATGTTATTGTTATGAGTGAGTTGTCCTCATGGGCTACGGGTTGGGGAGAAACCTCACATCAATTATGTGCATCTAATTCATGTGAGCATTGTGTAGTGTTTGAAATAGCAAGTTGTGAATTTTGTTTCTTTGTCTCTTGTCTCGATCTGTGGACTTGTAGGTCCCCAAGATCCCATAGATTGACAAAGGCTTGAGGTGAGATACTTGGCTAGCGACGATCTCATAGGAACCCAAGTGTCAGAAAGAGTAGTACTGTCTTCGCTTAGCGTCCCATTCAGGATGACAACACCATCACCACTTAATGCTTTGATCTATGTTTTACACTTAATAATCATTTGTAGCCCGTTGCTTGGTGGTGCACACAGTTGGATTAAAAGACTTTTCCTATGCCCACTGCATCATAGAGGCTCTAGTATATTAGGATGTGTTTCTCACAAGAGATTATAACTATTAAAACTTTACACGTGACTGTGCTTATTACTATCTTTTATCCCATATGATGTGCAGCTGCAGGTGGATCTTCAACCCTGTCCTATCTCCATCCGTTGATTCAACCCACTATAAAAGTATACTAGATTGGCCTGGTAAACAAAGGTAAAACAATGAAAAAAAGTATTGTCGACATGTAATTTTTTATTTCTCTTTAGCATTGCTTTTCAAGGTTCGATTAAACCTAGGTATTCTAGGGAAAAGCTAATATACTACATCCATGAATCCGGATCAAAGGTATCAGTCATCAAGATTCCCTCCATGTGGGCTACCTTGACTGTGTAGGGGTGATGTGAGTGACGTAGTGCTCTGTGCTGAACAACTGTTCAAAACAGCGACTACTGCTATTCCTGAAAACAGTGATGATGAAATGAGTTTTTACCCAATTCCTGGCTCACCCGGGAAGATGATGTGTAGCATCCCGGAACCCAGATTTGGGGCCAAGGGATGGGTGGTGCACCGAGTAAGCAAAGACTTCTCGTGGTACGTCCCTACCACCGAAAATCCTAGGAGGAAGGTTCACATCTCCTGGCAAGAGCAAGGAAAGGACCGTGTATCCGGCCTGGCCCGCCCATGAGTAAACCACTATAATTCGGGGGCTTGTCCCTTTTAGAATGAAAATCGCGCGCTCTCTAGTTTTTCCACTTCGTTCTTATTTTCCTATGCATTTTCACAACTAGAGTTCCTTTGGGTCTTTCTCGGATTTTGGATGTGAGTGACGAAGCTTGTCATGCCAAGAAACGTCGTATGCTCATGAGCTGCTCTAAGCTATGAGCGTAGTGTTCTGGTATGGCCAATGGGCACTGAATTGCGAATTCACACCTCTCATCTCCTACCCTAGTTGGCAAGCCGTGCGCCTTGATCAAGTGGGAATAACGTATTTAAACGTGAGACATGGATAAGATTCCATAGGGTGTGTTCATTGCATTTCACGGCGCAGAAATCCACCAGCGGAAGGCGTCGTTAGCAAGTGCAGGGCTCAGATCAAAACAAGGCCCTCCCCGGGAACCATGAAAGTGAGCCAAGAAGTTCCAGCTTCGATGTAAAGAGGGTAACATCACCCGGGACCGTGAGCCACCATCGCTCTAGCGAATAGGGTGGATCTAGCGATGGGCCAAAGAAGTACAAGAAGTGGAAACAGGAGCCAACCAGCAAACACTGTAAGGAAGAGGTAGTACGTTGAACTCCGACCAGCACAAGGCGAAGGAATCCGAAAAAGTCACGCAAGAGCAGGCATAAACGAAAGCTAAAAAATATTGAAGAGCTCATCAGCATTACATTCCAGAATGCTAAATGCAGGACAAGCCTAGAGAAGGTGGCCAGTGGCAGGTTATGGGCAGAAGGCTTTGGGAGTACAAGGGAGTGAGGCTGGCTCCACTCCCTCCTGATAAACTCCTCGCACACAGGACCACTCTTTACTAAAGGAGAATACTCCTTCGGTACCTGGTCGCTCAGGAGCTCGAGGTAGAAGCTCCGGCGGCACATCGTGTCGTTAAAGAATTTAACCGCGAGATGACCCTCGCCACAGTAGTGGAACTTGAGGACATGACCGACACGTAGCCTGTTGAATGCTACAAAGTTAGGACAACCTTTTCCCAAAAATAGGCAGCCTTAATCGCTAGTCAGCATCTCCATGTCCCAGATGGGCTGCTCGGTCCTCGACTCGTGTACCCGTACCTCCAATAAGTGGTTCCCTCGCAGCTCACTGGGAAACAGGTCCGGCAGCTTGAGCTCTTGCTGGAAACCTATCGGGAGGACGATGAGGAACTTGAAGCCAACGAGTTTGACCGTGGGGTCTTCCTCCGACCAGGAGGGAGAGGCAGGTGGGTCATGATGCCTTGGGTAGTTGTGGGCATGATGCTCTCCACGACCTCAACCACGTCCACATCTGGGAGTTGGAGAGTACTACTCCTGAGACCCGTTGTGTCCCCGATCCCTCCTGTGTCCTTGCCGGCCGCGAAGGGTGGGGGTACTTATGGGAATGGGTGCCAGATCTCTCTTGGTTTGGGACGATACACGACAGGACCGGCGAACGTGGTGATGCTTCTATCATGGGACATTAGATGATGTGGGAGCTACCTCGCCCCTAGTGGGTGGAGGGCTCTCTCCTAAGCGACGGCAACCATCACCGCTCTTAGACAACATCTCTAGTAGGTGAGAGTGTGGGGGGATATGGTGTGGCAATTATGCCCAAGACCATCACCCCTCGCCCTTTTTATAGCTGCGGAGGGGGTTGGCGGCTCACCTCACCGACGGAGCGGAAGGAAGACAATGTTGCCTCCTCTGCATAGTTATGACTATTTTTTGCAGAAATCGAAGAACCCAGAGTCAATGCGGCCAGACTGCAGAAGTCAAGATGGGACTTGACGCGACACATTGTTGCCGTGATTACTTGAGTGCACGTGTGTGCGCACACTAGCATGAGGTACCCCGAAACGTGCCTAGTTATCACGTCATGTGCGGGCGTTGACGGGATGGGCCCACATGTCGTTGGGCGAGGCCCGTCAACGGTGTCCATGCCATCCCAAGCAACTGACAGGACAAAGGAGGTAGAGCAGGAGCCTCGCCGAGCCTCGCCTGGGGTTTCTGTCCGCGCAGCAGGAAAGGGGGACCCTCGCATTGCACATTAATGCGTGGAAGGGACTATCCCCATAGCAAGGTCATCCTTGTGAGGAGGAGCATAGGCCTAGGAGATGGGTGCTAATAGATATAAGTAACATTAGTGAGTACCCTTACTTCCTTCTCCGCGACGTCGTCATGGGAGTGACTCCTCCCGCGCCAGGTGTCGTGGGAACACTACAAGAAATGTGTTGACTAGTGACCTTTTTTTAATGACCTTGAGTTTTTTGGTCATAGATCTATGCCCATTTTTAACCAACTGGTCGTAGGCCATTTGGGAGGGTACAAACCATGAAAAACTACGACCTTTTATGTCAGAAAATTCATAGTTTACTTACACCAATTGGTCATAACATAGATATTGTTGGTCCATGACCTTAATTATGGGATAACTACGACCAATTTAAATGGTCGTGGGTGTTATTCATGATAACTTAAAAAAGACCGATGGCCACCTCAGTAGGTTGATCTAGGTGGCACATCCATGTGTCAAGTTTCGCTAACATGTCATGTGTCAATTATGCTTATATGTCACCTCCATATGGCATTGACCTATTGACTACCAATTAGAGCATGTCAGTCACGCGAACTGAATATTACACAAAAAAGGGCAGAAATGGGAGTCGAACTCGCGAGCTCCCGAGGAGCTCCTGCGTCCAAGCCAACTCGGTCTACCACCTAGCCACCGCGGCCTTATTGCATAAAGGAGAGTACCACATAGTTTTAACCAATTATTAGCCTTGTTAACCCATGCAGGCCTCCGTCTTGCGGCTTCTTGGCCTTCTTCCTCGACTCACCTTGGGCCGACGGTAGCAAGCTGGGAAAAAGGCTTGCTCGGCTGGCTAGTTTTCCTAGCGGGTTCGCTGGGCCGGCCACCTCCATTTTTTTTATTTTTTCTTAATTCTTTTATGTATTTTTAATCATAATTCCAAATTGAGTCAAATAAAATTCAGAGAAATTATAAAATTTCAGAGAATGGTTTTAGTACATTATGGAACACTTTTACTTTCTATGAAAACTACAAGAAGATATTTTTCATATAAAACCTTAATAGGTGTAAATAGAGATTTTGAATCATGGTTTTGACAATAGGGGTTTGAAATTGAATTGTTTTGTAAACGGGTTGAGCCTCGCTAAAATTTCATTGGATCTTTGAAGAAATATCATATTATGAGTCTAAATTTCATTGGATCACGTAGCTGTAGTTCAAACCAGACCCACTTCCTACCGATTCAGCAGACATTTGTCTTTTTTGCCAAGGGTGGATAGAAAGGTTTGACATATCTTACTTGGGACATTGTCTATGTAAAGTGGTCTAGTATTTTTGAAAAATATGGTGGTAGCATTTTGAATTAACCATTTGGTGGTTGCTTCACAAAACATCCTATTTTTGGCACTCAGAAAATGGAAAACACTTTTTCTGTGCGACGAAAAGGAAAACTTCCTTCTGCAACATTGTTCATCATCTCAAGATGCACATGCGTGCACAATATGGGCACATTATCACAAACTATGTCATGTTTCTGGCCATAACATTGGACGTTTGACCTAAAAGCCATGAAACCTCGAACAAGATAGGTCATTTTTGTGAAGGTTTTTTCGAGATGTTCGCAATATATCAAGTTTGGTATTTTTTTCTTCAAAATATGTCACATAATATGACAGCACGCGAAGGTTTTACATTGTTTGGACCGTTTTTGAATTTTTCATACCCGTTTCGAAATATGGTCAAAACGGCGGGCATAGAGGTTCATAGATAGGGGCTGAGCCTCGCTAAACTTTCATTGGATCTTTGAAGAAACATCATATTGTGAGTCTAAAAATGATTTTTTTCCAAAAATCATGAGCATTAGGTCTAGTAGCTGTAGTTTAAACCGGACCCACTTCCAACCGATTCGGCAGATATTTGTCTTTTTTGCCAAGGGTGAACGGAAAGGTTTGAGATATCCTACTTGGGACATTGTCTATGTAAGGTGGTCTAGTATTCTTGAAAAATATGGTGGTAGAATTTTGAATTAACCATTTGGTGGTTGTTTACAAAACGCCCTGTTTTTGGCACTCAGAAAATGGAAAACGCTTTTTCTGTGCGACGAAAAGGAAAACTTCCTCCTGCAACATTGTTCGCCATCCCAAGATGCACATGCGTGCATAATATGGGAATATTATCACAAACTATGTGACGATTCTGGCCATAACATTGGTCGTTTGACCTAAAAGCCATGAAACCTCGAACAAGATAGGTCATTTTTGTGAAGGTTTTTTCGAGATGTTCGCAATATACCAAGTTTGGTATTTTTCCTTGAAAATATGTCACATAATATGACACCATGTGAAGGTTTTATATTGTTTGGACCGTTTTTGAATTTTTCATACCCGTTTCAAACTATGGTCAAAACGGTGGGCACGAAGGTTCATAGATAGGGGATGAGCCTCGCTAAAATTGCATCGGATCTCTGAAGAAACATCATATTGTGAACCTAAAAATGATTTTTGCAAAAAATTAGGAGCATTAGATCTAGTAGATGTAGTTCAAACTGGACCCACATCCTACCGATTCAGCAGGCATTTGTCTTTTTTGCCAAGGGTGGACAAAAAGGGTTGACATATCTTACTTGGGACATTGTCTATGTAAGGTGGTCTAGTATTTTTGAAAAATATGGTGGTAGCATTTTGAATTAACCATTTGGTGGTTGCTTCACAAAACACCCTGTTTTTGGCACTCAGAAAATGGGAAACGCTTTTTTTGTGCGACGAAAAGGAAAACTTCCTCCTGCAACATTGTTCGCCATCCCAAGATGCACATGCGTGCACAATATGGGCACATTATCACAAACTATTTCACGATTCTAGCCATAACATTGGTCGTTTGACCTAAAAGCCATGAAACCTCGAATAAGATAAGTCATTTTTTGTGAAGGTTTTTTCGAGATGTTCGCAATATACCAAGTTTGGTATTTTTTCTTAAAAATATGTCACATAATATGACACCACGCGAAGGTTTTACATTGTTTGGACCCTTTTTGAATGTTTCATACCCATTTTGAACTACGGTCACAACGACGGGCATGGAGGTTCATAGATAGGGGATGATCCTTGCTAAAATTGCATCGGATCTCTGAAGAAACATCATATTGTGAACCTAAAAATGATTTTTGCAAAAAATCAGGAGCATTAGATCTAGTAGCTGTAGTTTAAACCGGTCCCACTTCCTGCCGATTCGGCAGACATTTGTCTTTTTCGTGAGGGGTAGACGGAAAGATTTTTAGATATCCCAGTTTGGACATTGTCCAAGTAAGGTGGTCTATTATTTTTGAAAAATGGGGTGGTGCTGTTTTGAAACTTTCGTTTGGTGGTTGCTTCACAAAATGTCCCTGTTTGGCACTCAGAAATTGAAAAATGGATTTCTTGTGCCATCCAATCAGAAGACAGGATTTGCCTTCCCACGGATCACCCAAACAGAAGATCTCAGCCGTCTATGAGACCACATCCAATACCCAAAATTTCTCCTGCCTACCCCCTGGCCATCCCCCGTGTTTGGCTTTGGAATGACTGGAACACCACTAATCCATTGCTGCACTGTAAAAATATCTAGGCATATTTGGGGGAATATTTTGATGCCACCCATATAACCCAACCCAAACTTCTCCCCTCCACACAATTCAACCCTAGCTACTCCACCCCGATACCCGCCCGCTCGCCTCAACCCTCCACCGCCGCCACCACCATCTCGCCTCTGCCCATCCCGCGCTGGTATTACCTCTCTCGCACCGCGGCCTCTACTGCTCCGGTGACCCTCCTCTCTCTTACAAAACCCTAACCCCTCCCATTCCCCTCCTCTCCGACCTAGAAGAGTCACGGCCCCAGCCCCAGCAACTACGGTGACGCGTCTGGCTTCCTCCCACGGTGTCGTAGGTAGGACGAGATATGGCTTCCTCCCACGCGTCTGGCTTCCTCCCACTGTGTCGCGACATGCTTGCCTCACCGGTGTTGCGCTAATGCAGCGGATGGCCTGGAGGCGACTACTACGCGACGGACCACCATCCGCCGCCGCGACGAGATGCGCGGCCATAGTTCCTGCCTATAGGCCCCCGCCAAGTCAACAGACCCCGCTGGTGAGCCACCTCTCTCCTCTCCTCTACTCTCTTCTCTGTAAGCAAGTAGGATGTATCCTAGCTGTTTGATGAAATTCTTCTGCATGGGACTAGGGTTCTTATTATTTGGAAGAGGGTGATGAAGCTTCTGCATAGGATGTATCCTAGCTGTTTGATGAAATGCTTCTAAGAAGTAACAAGCTTCGGCATTGATCTATGTCATATTTTTTGCAGAAGTTGAGTGTAATCAGGACATATTCTTCTGAGCATTAACAGGCTTCGGCATTTTCCATGACATTAGTTCGTCATTCCATTGGTTTAGACAATTTAGGCTTAGTGGTTTAGACAGTTTAGGCTTAGTGGCATTTTCCATGGCGTTAGGCTTGGTAGTTCACTTAATACAATGCAAAGTCACTCAATGGACAGAGATGTCCTGGGGACTATGTTTGCTGATGATATATCTATCTTATGTGTATGTATTTAAATGTTAGCTTTAATTGGAATATCAGGTTGCTTTTATTATACAGTTTCATTGATTTCATATAGTGAGGCATAAATCTGGAAATGTTAGTGCTATGATCTGAGTTTCTATTACATCCCAAGAGGCATTTATGTTACCAGGAAAACATTTCTGAGTTTCTTACAAGCTTGGTAACATATTGTGTCAGGTTGCTTGGTATCCATTGTAGTGTTTCCTGATGCTGCCATACTCGCTTTTTATTTCACGCTACAAAATGTAACCTGCTACAACTTGGATGCGTTCTTGTGTTTCCGGGGATCATCTGGTCATGTAACATATGATCTTGTGTCCCCTATCTCATTATTATGATTATTTAATAAAATTCATGGACTAAAAACCTAGGTCAAGGGAAACTGTTTGGGTATTCTAGCTGCTGTTGCAATAGGAATTTTTTTTGTCTTTGCGTGCTGCCGTTTTTAGGTCTTGGTCAAGGATAAGTGTCCTTTTCATCTGAATATGTTGCTGCTTACAGGTATGAAGCGGTGACACTTCCAGAGAACTTGATGGATATGGAGGTGGGGCAGTCCATGCATTTGATGAATAATGGTATTTCCAAGTTCCACAGAATGGTAATCGTTGCCATCTTTGTATTCTGTAGCTAAAACTCAAAACAAATGCATAATAAGCGGTGCTAAACCATAGTTATTTTTGTAATACTTAGTATTTTGGGATCTGATTGTAGTCCAATTTGCAATACTTACTAGTATTTTGGAATGTGCTCTACATGGTACCAAGTAAACAATGCCATGATCTGATTTTATTAGCACTAGGTGCCTCAATAATTTGTGTGTGGTTCATCTATATGATTCTGTATGCAATAGTAACATATTCTTATTTAGTTTGCTTTATTTTGGTTTTCTATCATTTAGCTATATGTTCAGAGATGCTAATTTTGGTCATCTAACATGTTGCTTATACCATCTGTACGTAAATCTGTATATATGTATGCAACGGGTCCACGGATATGTTCCATCCTAGGTCACCGTTTGTCTTCTAATAATAGAAAAGCATGTGACATTTAACTAGCTATTTTCTGTGTGTATAATATATTTGTGAAAGTGTACTATGAATAAGTAATTAACTTTAGATATACGGCTCTCGATTTCTGTAATTAGTAGTACTCAGTACATAGCTGCTATCTATTTCTTTCTGATTCAGGCTACAACACTGGCTTTATTTGTACAGTTGTGAGTGGCTCGCCATTACGCATGGAGGGCGCCACCAAGGAACGGGATTGTGGTTGCTTACCCTGGCTGCTGTTGCCAGTGGTCCAGCCAGAGTTGCTGCCTGGGACACCACGTGTCTGAGCTGCTGCTACCCGCCACTTCCCCGAGCTTCTTGTGTTGCTTCCTGTCACCAATCCAACCGAGCTAATGAGCCACTCTAACATCAGCAGGACTTTTTTGTAAATTTTAATTGTATAGGACGTGAGACATACTTTCTGGGATGGATCGAGTATTTTGATTGCCGAGTAGCTGATGACATGGTTGTAATCTATCTTGTATTGCTGCTATATGAAATGTTATGATTTTATTGGCTCTGTTTGAATCAAATTGCTGGTTATTGCACAAATGAAAATTGATGAGTGTGACCTGTGTGGAATTTATACATAATCTGTGGGACTAGAAGGAAATTAGTACTGACAGGTGGGACCCATCTGAATTGTGGGACCTACTATGAAATGAAATTTAAAGAACGAAATTGTTGGGCCAAGGAAAGCGCCAGAAGTTAAAAAATATATGGGTTTAAGTTTTGGGCTTGGCCCATGAAATAAAGGTCTGTAAAAGCTAGGCTTAGAAACAAAGAGACTAGAATTGTTGGGCTTGGCCCATGTAAATCACTAAACTGGACTGGGCTGAAACTGCTGCCACGTCATAGTCCACGTCAGATTGGCTTACGTGGACATGCTAGAATGCCATGACCAAAATTTTGGTCATGGACACTATTACCATCTATTTTGGTCATAGTAGTCCATGACCAATTCAAAAAAAGGTCATTAGCTATCTATAGTGACCCTCGCTATGTGACCTACTGTTTTTGGTCATACACCAGTTAGCACATTCCTTGTAGTGGAATGGCCACGATAGTCGCTACTAGGGGTAGCAATTGAGTCGATTGGGGCACGGGCAATTCGCCATCCGCGGGTCGAGATTGAGGGAAGCAACAAGGTTTACCTAGGTTCAGCCCCCCTGTAGGGTAAATACCTATTTCCTTCTTGATTGTATTGATTGGGAGTAGATTACATGATTGGCGAGCTCGACGGATAGGCAATTAGTCGCTTGGATGGGGTGGCCAATAGCATGTAAGTATAACGAGTACCTTAGGGAGATTTATATAGGGTATACCCATTGTGACGCGCTGACCAGGGTGGCTCACTTCGAGTTAGAGCTATGCTTCACGGACGGCCAGTCAGGGAGAAGTTGGAAGCCCATCCGGCTATGGGAAGGCCCAGAAAACTTACAGACTTAGGCCTGTAGGAATACTCATACTCCAAGATGTACTATGTAACCGACTCTGTATCGTAGCCGAAAAGGACTCTCATGTAACCATAGGATCGGATGATTATATAAGCCGTCCTAGGGATCGGCCTTTAGGGCACTCGACAACCAACCTCAACTTGCATAGGCGAAACCTCTCTTGTAATATGTACTTCTAGTTCTGCCGTATTACTGGATTGCTAGTAGGATTTAGAATCCCATTTGTCTAACATATGTAATGTTACATGGTTTAATAATAAAATGCTACTTCCTACATGTATTATTGCATCATCATTATATCATGCTCATGTCACCATGCCACCTTGCATTTGAGCATCATATGAAACCCCTCTTTTTGGTTCTTATCCCATATGCATTATATATTGTAGTTGCCTCTTGACACATTGTATTTGGTTTTTGATAAATGCTTGATTCGCAAGTTGAGTTGGGGGAATATATTTTCTTAACTCCACCACCTTTATTTGTCACCACCTTATAATTTGACCATCCAAACTATATGTGGGCATTTGTGCATTTCTTTTGGGTCTTATCTAGCTCACATATCTAAAGATGGATCCACTTCTATACCACATGCCCTCATATATGTTAGTATTTTTTTCACAACATAAATGATGGAGAGCCACATGTGGGGATGCTTCTATATCTTTTAGATGGTTTGTTTTAAAGGTGCGAGCATGTCTAAATATAAATGGGGCCAAATAATCATCTAGTGGGACCACATACTAGAATGGCCTATTTATATTCATTTATGATTGTTGTAATCCATTCCATATAAGAGAGCAAGCTTGTCTAAGTTTTCTTGGCCTTTATTCAAATTTTGAATGCATGCATGAACATAAGGCCCTATGAATATCTAGATGTTTTCACAACTAGCAACCATGGTCATTGTGATCCATGCTTGGCCCATGCAAGCCCTCACCTACCTTCTTTTGTTTTTCTTTGAATTTGAGGGAAACTTGTTTGATTGAAATGCAAGCAAGAGGATTCAAATTCAAATATATCTTTGATCCATACTTTTCCTCCTTGATATTTTTGGATCTTTGGAGGTTGTGGTTTTAGACAAATGTAAGATAAACCAAAACAAATTCAAACAAGAACCAAACCCTAAATAGTTAAACCTAACAAACCTATCTAATCTAACTACCTAGCTAAACCTAGATAAGCCCTAACCACCCTCTTGTGGTTTGGTGGAACCAAACCACACCATCACCACCTCTAATCACCCCACCACCTAGCTACCCTAAGTCCTAACCCGAGAACACCATGGCACATGCCATGTGCCCATGTGCTCCCCACCTCCCCTCTCTAGCTCAACTCTCCCCTCCCCCTTGTCTTGCTGTCCAAGAAAGACACCCAGGTGCCCCAACCTACCATGGTCGCACCCCCTGGCTCACCTAACTGAGAGAGAGGGAGGGAAAACCATAATCGGGCACCACTCATGTGCAACTCCCCTCCCAGCTTTATCTACTACCCCACCAGCCCAGCTCGATCCAGATCCACCCTAGGCGCTGCCCAAAACCCTCTTTTCCTCCCCACCTCCTCGGCTAGCCTACCTAACGACCTTAGCCACTACCTTCAGGTGTTTGCTCATTCTAGAGTAAGGGCGAAGGAGCCGAAGACCACCGGGTGTCGAGGAAGCTCGCCATCGCCTCCTGGACCCTTCCAGTACCCAGCTCGAGAAGGAGGAGGAGGCCTGGGAGCAACTGTACCAGAGGCGGAGCCGAGCAAACCGTAGATCGCCCGTGCCCGAGCCCCGTTGCATATCATCGTCGCGCCGACCATGTTCAACCCCACCGTCAACCCTGCAGTGAGCACACAAACACCCCAGACATGTCTATTAGCCATTTCGCTACCTGGTTTGCGAGTTCCTTCCGTTGAACGCCATCCATGCACCGCCACTAGCTGCCATACCCTATGTGCATGGCCTTTGTGTAGTGCCTCGCTGTCGCTCGCTTGCACGCCGGCGTCCGTGCCGCTGTTCTGTGTCAAACGCGCTGAACCGTGTTTCCTGGAGCCCTAGCCAGCTGCGTCGCCATGCATGTCTCTGTCGCCACCGTTCGCTGTCGCATCGGAGGTAGACGAAGGCTAGTCTGTGTATCTCTTCTATCCCCACAACCCTTACTAGCATCAACCTGCAAACCACTATAGTGGATCTATTCCACTAGATCGAGCCGCGGGTCGCGGTATCGACCCTACGCTACTGTTAGTTTCGCTATAGCGTAGGGTTTAGTTCTATTGGAGGGATGTGTCGAGGAGAAGAACAGTTACAAGATCCCACACTTGTACCTTTTTTAGAACCCCCCTCCCACGTGTCTTTTGCTTCTCAACCCGCAGTCCACCAAGCTACCCCACCTGTCAGCCTCACTAACGACCCGGCCCCCATTTGTTTTATAAAAAGCGACCGAAGATTTTATGTTTTTGCAAAACAGTCCCACGGTCTGCCCACGTGTCGCTCGCGTGCGGCCCTGCATTTTCCCTTGGACCCACCTGTCAGTTTCTGGGGGTAGATCGTCCCCGCATGAGAAAATCCCCAACGTGATTTAACAACTCTAGCGTGGGCACTTAGTTAGCATCAACCCCACCTGTCATGCCTGTGGCTAGAAGAACCCCGAGTAACAAAAGTATTCTATGAACTTCTCTAAATAATAAAAATTCCAGAAAATGAGTTTAATCTTAATGAATTCATATCTTTTTAAATAATTCGAATTTGACAAATTTCCTAAATTAAAAGTGATTCGAATTCAAATATGAAGCCAACCATATTTTCAAATTTGACCAGAGTCAACCGTAACTAGTCAAACCTATGACATTTAACCCCTTTTTGAATTACTTGTATTTAATAATTATTTTAAAGTCATAAATTAAAATTTTGCATATGATATATGTTTTCTGATCATATAAATGCTAGGAATTCAAATATGCCATCCAAAATAATTTTTGAGCACTTAAATTTTTTGAAATTATATAAATTCCAATAGATGCCTTTTCTTAATAAATCTATAACTTTAATTCCGAATTCAATTAATAATATGTCTAAATGGATCCGCATGACGAGCTTGTTCTGTTTATGCATTCCATGATATGAAGTGAACCGTGCATAATATAAATAGAAGTGTTTATGGGAGTAAAACATGCCTAAATAAATTAATAAAGTGCTTTATTTCTTGTTCCACACCTCACCCATGCCATGCTATGTTATACCATGCAATTGTGCATCATTCCATAATGGCATGCCTTGTTTGCTTATTGCACATGATTTATATAATTTTGCAATGTATTTATTTTGGACCTTGTGTGTTTGGTTTTTATTCAGATAGACACTGAGAAGGAGAATACCAGGAGCCTCAGGAGTATTACTCAGATCCTTCTTATTTTGCAACTGAACTGCCAGGCAAGCAATTCCCCATGCTTGCATACATATAGTACATATGTTTCTATCTTACTCTTGCATCACTAAGTCGCGATTACATTAAATTGAATCCTAAGTATTGCATAGCCTTTACTTTTAAACCCCACCAAAGCTTGTACCTCAATCCCGTGAGCTATTACTCCATGAGTTGTTTGAGAAATTGCGAGTCGTAGAATTGCATGTGTAGGGTTTGTGTGTGTCTTTGGATAATGAGGTACCTAAACAACTTAATATGAGTAGTAATGGGATAACTAATGAAAGAGGCACTAGTGAGCATTATCTGCTATTTGGTTCTTTTAGCTCACTTGTGTCCCATAGAACCCCAAGTACTTGATTCCTGTTTCTTCACTATTCGACCTATCCACCTATGGGAGACTCTATGGACCCCCTTTGTTTGAGCTTGATTCATGCTTTATTTCTTGGGGCCACAAACGTTTTTGGGGATTTATTACTATCTTGTACTTATGCCATGCTTTCATGCTTTATTTACGATTGTGCGCGCAACACCTGTAATGTTTAGGAATGTGGAATGTTTTCACTGTATTGACAAGACCAGTCACACTTTCGGGTTCCCACTCGTCTACACCCATTGGCACAAACCTTGGGTCCATCTTGGAGCCAGCCAACATCGTTGCAGGTAGCTTAATATGGTGGCCCCCAAAAATAATTTATGAATCTTGTGAATGCATTTTCATGAGGCCTCGTTGCATTTTATTTGGTTCTTCCTGAGGTTGATCGTGTGTGTGTGATACATTGCAAATGCATCTATAATTTTTGATGTTCCATGCTTGGTTTTATCCACTTTCTTGTGTTTTGTTCCAACTTTGGAGTACTTTTCATATGATTTCTTGGACTAACCTATTAACAAGAGCCACAGTGCAAGCTGCCTGTTTTCTGCTGTTTTTGGTTCCAGGAAAGTCAGAAAATGAATATTCTCGGAATTGGACGGGACAAAAGCCAAAGTGCCTATTTTCCGGATGTCATCAAGTGCCAGAATACGAGACGGAGAGGGGCCAGGGGGCCACCACACCACCTGGCCGTGCGGCCAGGCTTGGCCCACGCCAGGGGGTGGTGTGGCTGCTCCCGGCACCCCCTCGGCCTCTCCTTCCGCCTATATATTGCTCGGGACGAAAAACCTAAGGGACCGATCAAAAATCGACGAAAGAGTCTGTAGCCGCCGTCATCTCCATCCCTAGATCGGGAGGGATCTGAAGCTGTTCCCGGCACCCTGCCGGAGAGGGGAATTCACCCTGGAGGCCTTCTTCATCACCATGCAAGCCTCCGGTGTGATGCGTGAGTAGTTCATCCTTGGACTACGGATCCATGTAGTAGCTAGATGGTTGGTTCTCCTCCTTTTTGCTTTCATGTCTAGATCTTGTGAGCTCCATTCATGATCAAGATCATCTATTTGTAATTCTGCATGTTGTGTTTGCAGGGATCCGATGGGTATTGAGATGCTATTTCAGATTGATTATTGATTCTATCATGTCTTTGTTATTTGTGATCTTGCATGCTTTCCGTTGTTAGTATCTATCTTGGCCAAGTAGATGATAGCAACTCCAAGAGTTAGTATTTATGCTCGATAGTGGGTTCATGCCTCTGGTATCCGGGGAAGTGACAGAAATCTCTAAGGTACTAGATGTGTTGTTGCTACTAGGGAGAAAACAACAATCCTTGATTCATAGAACAATCATATTGTTTACTTTACACGCAGTTCGTAAAGCAATAATCGGTTGCTTGCAACTTAATACTGGAGGGGGTTCGGATGATAACCTGAAGGTGGATTATTAGTCATAGATACAGTTGGATGGAGGACTATGTATTATGTTGTAATGCCCAATCAAGTCTCAAAGGAGTCAAGATGATTAGTATATGCATGTATTGCTTTCTCGATGTTTGTCAATTTCCCCGCTGTAATTTGTTCACCCAGCATGTTATCTATCTTAAGGAGAGCCACCTCTAGTGAACTATGGATCCCGATCCTTGTCTTTTACATTCAATCTACAAATTGGTTACTTCTTTGTGTTTACTTTCTGCAAACTTTTACTTCCTTCCATTCGATACGTTTAATCCTTTGTTTTCTGCAAAACACGGTGAGATTGACAACCTCATCGCAAGTTGGGGACAAAGTTCTGTGGTTGTGTTGTGCAGGTCTCCATATTGCTCTAGCACCGGTAGTGCGTCCTACCAAAGCTCAGCTAGTAACACCTTTGGGGTGTTTCCTTGCTCCTACTGGTTTGATTAAACCTTGGTTTCATAACTGAGGGAAACTTGCTGATGTGCTCGTCATACCTTCCTCTTGGGGTTCCCAACGAGCTCTACATCAACACCGCCATCAAGCATTTTTCTGGGCACCGTGCATTGAGCCATCAGTGTGTTGCTATTTGTGTACCCCTGTAGGGTAAATCTTTCTGAAAGCTGTGTCCGCAGTTATGGATGACTTGGAGCATAGTTTCTCGATCATAGACAAACATAACTAAAGTACTGAACTTAATTTGACTAAGTCATGGCTAGTACATTGTGCAACACTCATGGAATGGTTAATAAAACTGCCAATAGATGGGATGTTCTTCCACCTTCTCGTCGGTAACCGAGAAGGAGGGCGAGCGATGTTATTTATGTTTCTTATATAACTTTTGTTACTAATTAACGAGTGTCTGTCCATCTCTGGTTGGGCGGATGTATAGCGTGTCTCAATAGAACTTTGTAGATATTATCTTTCGCTGCAATTGCGTCACCCCCAGGTTGTTCCCTTAGATGCATTAAGACTTTTTGAGTTCCCCTAGGGTCTCACACGATAAATATTTGGTTCAGATGGACATGTTTACTCTACGGAAGGCTACTAGGTCAAAGAGACTGATGATGGTGGCAACGACTGTTCGGTGCAGAGATTCCAGGGATGGACATCCATAAGATCTATGGGCGGGATGTGCTTATTTTCAGGGCATCTTATGCAAATTTGCTTCTTATCCATACTCGGATCATGTTTTTCGCTTCCGCTTGATACTATGTTGTGTTATGTATGAGGATGTATCCTAAACTATTATATCTATCTAGGATATCTGGATGTTGCCATATGGCATTGAATATTTCTGCTTGTATTGTTTTAGATGGTGTCTATCTGATGCCTATTGTATGTCGCTGACATACATACTCATTTGTGTATGTTCTGATTGCTTTACTTATCGACTATGCCGCTCACTCTTGTCTCGATATTCTAAAAAGTGGGTGGGATGGTTGGCCAGTACCGTGCCCTGCTGCACAAGGTGGGCCTACAGTAGTACGCCATGTCCACTTTTGGTTCATCCAGGCTTTATCTTAGAGCATAGGGTCTGAGGTATTACAATTGGTATCAGAGCCATTCCGCCCTTCAGGGTCTCAGCCAAGATGGTCGCTGTCAGGCTAGAAAATATTTTGGTACGTATGTATACTAGGGAAAAACTAAACGTGAGAGTAGGAATGCTTCCATTTTTCTTCTTACCCACCCTTTTCTTGTAAGGAAGTGTAACATTTGTTTATCCTCTTCTACAAATTCAAACTAGGATTCATGTGTTTGGGGTTTTTGTAGTACCATAGGATGTGTGTGTAATTCTTTGTCTATCTGTTGCATCCAACCTTGTTGTCGCAATCTTCCTTTAGTTATCAGTTGTTGGTACATTCCATACTGACAGGCTTTGTGTAAACCGATGCGATCTGTCCGACTCTTTGTAAACCGATGCAATTTGTTTTACTCTATGTTAACCGATGCGACGTGTTTACTCTTTAGCTGCTAATCTCTTTTAGTATTCTTAAGAAGGATAAGAGTTGGGTTAGAAGTTTTTCTTATTCATGTGAGGAGTCATGCTTTGAGTGCGGGATGGTGTCATGACCATACCACTACTCTCATCATTCACTCGTGTACATTAAATCGGTGGAGCTGCTAATCACTAGTTGTTAAGTGGTTTTGCGCATCTAGTTAGTATTTTAATGCCCAAATTTGCAGAAACTTTTTATTTGATAGATTTGTGTTCCACACTCCTTTTTAATCGTGTGCGATATGCTAACTATCTTCTAGGTGCTATGAACTTTGCTTGATATTTTAATATCATATTAGTAAATTGTATCCTTTAATCCTTGTTAATTATGTTTTGGTTCTATTTTGGATTATTGATAATTCTCCATTATGGTACTAACGGATGTTTTTCCATCAATAACAGGATATCTCGCCGCAATGATGATGTCCCGGGTTTGCCAGAGCTTGGTGTCACGCTTGTCACTCTTGCAAACACACTGAGAACTATGCAACAAAACCAACAGAGGTTCGAGGAGAGTATCTAGAGGAATGAGTTTGCACCCCCGCCTCCCGAATGTGGCAGCATGAAGGACTTCCTGAAGTTCACCTCGCAGAACTTTGAAGTGACCGTTGAGCCGCTGGATGCCGACGAGTGTCTCCGAGAGATCACGAGGCTGCTGGATACCGCAGATGTGGCTGAGCACGACAGGGTTAAGTTCACGACTCACCTTCTGCGTGGGGAAGCTGCTCTTTGGTGGGAGAGCTACATGTGAGCAAGCCCACTTGGATTTCAGCCAACATGGGGGCAATTCACTAATGCTTTCATGGAACAGTATTTGCCTGAAATTGTCATGGAATGTATGAAGGAGGTGTTCCTGAATCTCAAGCAAGGAAACGACAATGTCAACATTTACAGCAAGAACTTTGCAAACTTATCTTGTTACGGTGGTGATGAGGTTTCTGATGATAAGAAAAAAATAAAACAGGTTACGTGAAGGGCTCAATGCTTCTATCAAGTATGCTCTCACCTATACTACACCAAGCTCATTGCTCAAGCTTCAGCAAGCAACTCTCCAATAATAAGCAAGTAAACATGCATATGATGATTCCAAGAAGCACAGCCATGATACTGGTGGTTCCTCGGTAGTGTCCACTCCTTCTAAGCGCTGTGTGTGTGGGTTCCTAATACCGCACCGCTGCTCCCCGCTTCTCCAAGACCGTCAAGTTTCTTGCCAAGGCCACCATACTCTTACAACATCGCTCCAAGGGGCTATACCAACAACAACCCTAGAGCGTCATATGGTGGAGTTCCGGGATACTCTACTCCTCGCCTGAGTGGCGCTTGTTACACGTGTGGGAACACTGGACACCAGTAGTGGAACTTTCCTGTGAACAACAAGGATCTTCCTCCACCCCCTCCAAGACCTGCTTCCACAACTATTTCTCATGCACCTGCACCATGGGTTATCAACATCAACACCAAGCCTCGGCCCAGTATTGCTCATACCAACAACATCAACATTGTTCAAGCAGATCATGCACCTAGAGTTGTGATGGGTATGTTTCCCGTTAACTCAGTCCCTGCATGATTTTTATTCAATTCTAGTGCATCACATTCTTTTATCTCTACAAGTTTTGCTGATGAGAATGGGTTATCTATCGATTCTCTTCCTAAAAATCTGATGGTTCTCTCTCTTGGGGAAATAATGCTATCTTCTAGGATCAGTCATGGCAATCAAATTCAAATTGGTGGTTCTTCATTTCTCGCTTCCTTGATTATTCTTGGTAGATCAGATATTGATGTCATATTGGGCATGGACTGGTTGAAAGCCAGTGAAGCTGTGATTGACTATGCTGAACACTCGGTTTCTCTAAAAATTCCTGAAGGTCGTATATTCTATTTGTAACATCCCAAATTTTGCAATTTCAGATGTTACTAGAAGCATGCATCATATCATTGCATCATGGCATCACATATCAAAAACTGCATCAGGCATTTTCTAAAACCCCATAGTCATTTAAAAGACTAAAAGGGTTAAACAATATCAATCCACCTAAAACTTTGCAAAAGTGTTATTTTATAGTCCTACTCTAACCCTCTTCTTTTTACAAAATTTTAGAAACCAATTTCTCTTAATTTGGAGTCCGTTTGCAAAAGTTATTAGACAAATAGTGAAACAGAAATTAAAAAAAGAATAAAAAAATCTAACCTAGGCGGGCCAGCCGAAGCCAGCCCGCTTTCTACTCACCGCGCACGCCCGCGAGCGAGCGGCGCCTACCGCGAACGCCTGGCTGGGCCGGCCCAACACTGCCACCAGTCGCCAGCCCGCCCCCGCGCCTGCAGCCGCCGACAGGCAGGCCCCGCCCGTCATCCCCTCCCCTCCGTCGAGTCCAGGTCGGACATGGACGTGGCCGCGCCGGCGCCAACCTCCCCAGCCGAATCGGAACGAATCCGTAGCCCCCGCGCTAAGAAAACTCGCCAATAAATACCCCTAGCACCCCTCCCCAAAAACCCTAGCTTTTTTCCGCTAACTGCCACCGAGCCGCCGCCAATCTTTCGCCGGAGCTCCGCCGCCTCCAGCCGCCGCCCGCCGCCACCTCGGGAAGGAGGAGCCGACGCCGCCCCCGGGGACGCATCCACCGCGAGGATCCGGTCGCCGTCGTCTACTTCCCCGGGCCAGGGGAACACCACCTCGCCGCCGTACCTCGCCACCGACGCACCGCCGCTGTCGCTCTCTCCCCCCCCCGTCCGTTTGATCTCGATCCGATGGCCAGATTGGACTGGCCGCACCGAACCGGTATTGGCCAATCGCTCCACGCCGCGTCATCACCACGTCGGCGTCACACGCGCCCCCCCTGGCCAATCCCGAGCCGCCACGTGTCGCCGCGTAGCTGGCCACCTTTTTGTTTTTCTTTAAAATAGGCATAAATTACTCCAATCTTGTAAAATCCATAGAAATTCGAGTATTTGTCCAAAATTTGCGTATAATATACTGTTGGATTCATATTTTCGAGTAAAACACAGATCTACAATAATATTGATGTTTTGCCACAGCAATCGTGCAGTAGGACTTAAAGATTAGATTAGAGTATTTTAATTCTAGAAAATTATCCGTAGCTCCGTTTTAGTTGATTCCTGTTGCGTTGGCTTTGTTTCGACAAGACTTCTGTAGAAAATTGTCATATCATGCTTAGGGTGTTCAGATCTGTCTCGAGGTAGATGGGAGTTGTAGATCTAGCTTTGAGCTTGGTTATTTAGGGTTTAACCCAAAATACCTGGAATCTGTGGGAAATTGATTCTAATGACTTTCCCCAACTCAACAACACCCCTAAATAAAACCCTTGGTCGAAATCAAATCCATCCTTGCATATTACCATGTTGCATGCATGCATATTCGACTTCGTGACTTTGTTTTGTGCAAATTGTGATTGGGTCCATGTTTTCTTCGTTAGATTGCTCGGAGTGTGCTGAGGAGTACTGTTGTGTAGATTGCTGCTCGGATCAAGGAAAGTTACACCACTTGTTCATGTTTAAGTCCCAGTTTTGACTATGCATGTTTTACTCTTCAAATTCGGTAGTATGCATGTGTAGGATTTTGGTAGATTTTCTTAGTACTATTTTCGTAAGTGCGGTTTTGTAGTATGCCATGAGTAGCTCCATGCTTAGGAATTTCCACCCCAATAGGTTATCCTGTTTTTCTAAGTCATGCTTGCTATGCTATATACTTGTATATATCAAGTACCGTTGGGAGTTCGAAAGACTCAAGAATTTTCTAAGTACGAGAGCACTCTCGAGCGAACTTTTCTTCTCCAAACCCCCTTCAAAATAAAACTAAGTTTTCTTCTGGGCGGAATGGATGTCGGGACAACGAGTGGGACTTTTGGTGGAGGACGGCCGCCCAGGAGTCAAAGAAGTCTGCCATGTTTCAGAATTCAGAAGCTTCCCGTGCAACCACAATACATATGGGCTCTGTCTTGGCTTAGTACTCAGTGGGAAACCTCACCGAGGTACCAACATTTGGAGGTTCTTGGCACGGTTGGATCCAGCTGGTAGAGGGGCTACTAAGGGAAGGCTTCGCCATGGTCTTGTCTGTAAAAGGACTTGATCGTGGATTGTGGGGAAAGTGCACAACCTCTCGAGAGTATTGCAATCTGATCGATCAGCCGTGTTCACGGAAACAGAACAACTTTGAGCATCTGAAGGATGGAGCCTCCGAAGGATCTTCCTCTCTCTTTTCCAAACTTAACGTTTTATAAACCCCAAGGCGTGAGTAATATCGCCATTGGATGGGATTTTGGGAACTTGGTGCGTAATATCCAAGTGCTAGGTTGATTGGGCACTTGGTGAGTAATATCCACGTGTTCCATTCGACCCTATACTATTTATCAAAGTTTACAAAGTAGGGAAAACTTTCTTCCTCTTTTCTTATTACATTGATAAAATTGGCTTTACGCAAATGAACCCCAGAGCCTACTCTTAGCCTTGCATGTAGAGATAGTCTTACTCTTTCCTTGGTGTAATTTGCCAATACATTCAGTATTGACCCAACTTGTTGGCTGCTCGTCTTATGTGCAGAATCCGAAGATTGAAAGGTGCGTAGGGATCGCGGGTCTTCACGCAGCTAGCCTGAGGCGTTGATGGACTCAAGTTTTACTTAGTTTCTGCTGTTATATTTGAGCTAGCTATAAGCTATGCAAGTTAATAATTATACTCTGGATTATTCATGTAATAATGACTTGTGTTTTACATGATATTCATCGACTGTGAAGTGCTAGCTATTGATCCAGGGACTAGCATGTTATTCACAGGGACTTAGGATCCTTAATGATCCCAGGTCGCAACAGATGGTATTAGAGCACAAAGTTGCCTATAGGACGTGACCCCTAGGATTGGAAACCACCTTTACCATATGTGTTTTTGCTTTCTATATTCTTCTAAGTTATTTGTACTCTTCTAGTATTTCCCTTCCTTATCACCTTGTGCCTAATTTTCTCTCTCCTAACCTAAAGATGGCGGCCTTCTACTACGACACGGCCAAAGACATCAAGTCCCTGCGCTTCGGGGAATGCCTTCTGGACATCATCAAGACATTGCAGTTACCCATGCCATCAATCAAGGGAAGCGAGTTGAGGAAGATGCACAAGGAAGGATGCTGGGCGATTGAAGTCATCCAACCAGGGCGCAATCAGATAGAACCCAAGACAGAGGCCATTGTACTCAACGTCACCACCGACTCCAAGGAGAAAGGACTTAGCATCAGCTTGCAGGAACTCATTGGACGCCTTTGTGGACGCCACCATGAAGAGGTGGAAGGCCACTACATCAAACTCTTTGGAAGACGTGACGAGAAGGGAGTTCCAATCGAGTTAACCCCGGAGGAAAGGAAGACATGCAAGCGTTGAAGGATCCAATATCAAGACTTGGAGTTCCACATCAATGACCTTCAGAAGGGGAGTTGCCTTGAGATCTTGAGTAATGACGAGCTTTGTGCCCTAGTCAAGGAGAAGGACGAGAAGATCGAGGAACTGGAAGAGAAGATCAAGTCCCTAGGAGGGGAGCTCACCGCCCGAGACAAGAGGTTCGCTAATCAAGAGAAGAGGGTGCAAGATAAGAACAAGAGGATTAGGGAGCAAAGTCTAGTGCTCGCAAAGAACGAGATGGAGTTCAAGAACCTTGCCACCATGTTGAAGGACCTACGAGCAGCCAAAAGGAGCTTGGAGGAGAAGATAATGCTTGTAACTATGGGGTCAAGTTTGATCAAGAAGCTACAGAAGGAGAAGAAGGAACTCCGAGCAAAGCTGGAGGCTACTACCCAGGAGCTGCAAGAGGTGAAGGAACTTCAAGGGAGGCTCGAAGCTGCTACACCAGAGCCACAGGAGGTGAAGGAACTTCAGGAGAAGCTTGAAGCCACGACGAGGGACATGGAGTTATACAAGTCACTGCTGGAAAAGGAAGGCTTCATCATTGAGGATGAGGAAGTGGATGATGAGTAGAGTAGTTGGACCACCTTTAGTACTATAGTCAAACGTTGTTCGCGATTATAATGAGTACCAAAAATTATATTGGTTAGTTAATCTTGGTTGAGTGTGTGAAACTATGTGCCTTGTGTGCCTTGCTTTTCTCGTGTGTTTTTCTTCTCTTGTTTACATAAGGGTAGGAGTTTATTCCTTAGGCTTTCTATCTATTTCTTAACTTGTCTCCCAAACCCTCCAGATGGCGAGACGTGGAAACAATAATAACAACATGCCCCCAGAGATAGCACAACTTCTGAACTACCAAAATCAGTTGATCCAACTCCTCACACAAAACATGCAAAACAACAACAACAACAACCCGCCGCCTCTGCCACCTCCACCGCCCCAACATGATCGCTTGACTCGGTTCTTGAGGTTGAACCCTCCAATTTTCTCAAGTAGTTATGAGCCAATTGTGGCAGATGACTGGCTCCGCACCACCAATAAGAAGTTAGACACCGTCCAAGTTGTTGGAGCTGATAGGGTGCGCTTTGCCGCACACCAACTTGAGGGACCAGCTGCTGAATGGTGGGACAATTACCAGGTCACCCACCCCGATATTGAAGCTATCACCTGGAACCAGTTTGAGGCAGCCTTTCGTACTCATCACGTAGCCGCGGGAGTCATGTCACTTAAGAGACGTGAGTTCCGCGACTTGAAACAACTGCACCGCTCTGTCTCCGAGTATGGGGACCTTTTCAACAAGCTGGCACGTTATGCACTTGATGATGTATCCACTGATGTCAAGAGACAGGAGGAGTTCTTGAGGGGACTTAATGATGAAATATCTATTCAGCTTGTGGCTCTAAAGTTCGATAACTACCAGGAACTCCTGGACAGAGCAGTAGTGGTTGAAGCAAAGCAAAGGAGCATAGAGAACCGAAAGAGAAAGTCCACCTCACACAAGCACAACTCTGCCCCATATCAGAAGCAACGCACTTCGTCACCACCACCCCACAACCACAATGGCCACAACCACAATGGTCATCGTCATGGAGGACACAACCACAATGGCCATAAACACTGCAATGGAAATGGCAATGGGAAGGATCTGAGTGAAGTGACATGCTTCAAGTGTAACAAGACAGGGCACTATGCGACTACTTGCCCCGAAAAGACGAAGAATGGGAATGGTAATGGAAACGGCAACAGACACAACCATGGCAATGGTAATGGAACGTGGAGGATGCTCGTGAGGCACCTGACTCCGTGATTGGTAAGTTCAAGCTTAACTCCACCCCTGCAGTTGTTCTTTTTGATACTGGTGCATCACATTCATTCATATCAAGGGTATTTGTGGATAGAGGCAAGATACCTACGGAGACTATTAGTACTCCCCTAAGGGTAAGTTCTCCTGGAGGATAAATAGTGGCAAACTCTGGATGCCGTGGGTTAGAACTAAGGATTGGGGCACACACCTTTCCCACCAGCCTAGTCGTTCTGGAATCACAAGGCTTAGACATAATTTTGGGCATGAATTGGATGACCGAATACGAAGGAGTCATAGATTGTGCCAAAAGGACTATCGCACTCACGACTCCAGATAAGAAAAGGATCCGCTTTAAGTCAGCTTTCGCACTCAAAGGAAGTATGATGAACTCTCTTAAGGGGGTTAGCTTGGAGGATGTGCCAATTGTGAAGGAGTATCCAGATGTGTTTCTGGATGAACTGCCAGGGATGCCTCCCGACCGAGACATCAAGTTCCTCATCGACTTGATGCCTGGTACTGGACCAATAGCAAAGAGACCGTACAAGATGGATGTGGATGAATTGAAGGAACTTAAGAAACAACTTAGAGAGCAATTGGACAAAGGCTTCATTCAACCAAGTGTGTCCTCTTGGGGAGCACCTGTCTTATTCGTGGAGAAGAAGGATAAAAGCAAGAGACTAGTCGTGGACTACCGGTCATTGAATGAAGTGACAATCAAGAACAAGTACCATCTACCCAATATTAACGACCTGTTTGACCAATTAAAGGGAGCTAGTGTATTATCTAAGATTGATCTCCGATCAGGATATTTCCAGCTAAAGATCCGGGAACAGGATGTACCCAAGACAGCTTTCACCACGAGATATGGATTGTATGAATACACCGTGATGTCGTTTGGCTTAACCAATGCCCCAGCATACTTCATGACAATGATGAACAAGGTATTCATGGAGTACTTAGATAAGTTTATTGTGGTGTTCATTGATGACATACTCATATACTCCAAGGACGAGAAGGAACATGAGAGGCACCTGCGCCTAATCATGGAAAAGTTAAGGGAACACAAGTTGTATGCCAAATTTAGCAAATGTGAATTCTGGTTGAAAGAAGTGGGATTCCTTGGTCATATTGTATCAGCTAAAGGTGTTGCCGTGGACCTAATTAAGGTAGCTTCCGTTACAGAATGGGAGTCCCCTAAGAATGTGGGTGATATTAGGAGTTTCTTGGGCCTTGCAGGATATTACCGAAGGTTCATTGAAAACTTTTCTAAGATAGCAAAGCCTATGACAGAGTTGCTGAAGAAAGAGAAGAAGTTCCAATGGACCGAGGCATGTGAAGCAAGGTTTCAGGAGTTAAAGAAGCGCCTAGTAACAGCACCAGTTTTGTGTCTCCCTGATATCCAAAAGGATTTCCAAGTCTATTGCGACGCTTCTCGACAAGGACTTGGTAGTGTACTGATGCAAGATGGAAAAGTAGTGTCTTACACCTCTCGGTAACTTAAGAACCATGAGAGTAACTACCCCACGCACGATTTGGAACTAGCATCAGTTGTGCATGCGCTCAAGGTATGGAGACATTACCTAATGGGCAAACATTGTGATGTTTTCACGGATCACAAGAGCCTTAAATACATCTTCACTCAAAAGGAATTAAATATGAGGCAAAGGAGATGGCTTGAGCTCATCAAGGACTATGACTTGGACCTGCAGTACCATCCTGGAAAGGCCAATGTTGTGGCTGACGCCTTAAGCCGGAAAGTCTCTGTAAATGGGCTTACCGTGGGAGAACTTCCAAACGATTTGTGTGAACAATTCAAGGACCTCAGGTTGGAAATAGTTCTGGAGGGATACTTAGCAACTATGGAGGTAGTACCAACGCTTCTGGACCAAATCAAAGAGGCCCAGAAGGGGACAAAGAGTTGGAAGAAATAAGAGCTAATATAAGAAAGGGCAAACATGAAACACTTTGGTATGAGAAGCGTCTATGCGTTCCCGATGACCCTGATATCAGGAAGTTAATCCTTCAGGAAGCTCACGATTCGCCTTACTCAATCCATCCAGTTAATACAAAGATGTACATGGATGTGAAAGATAGGTTCTGGTGGAACAACATGAAAAGGGAAATTGCTGAATATATCTCCTTGTGTGACGTGTGCAATAGAGTCAAGGCCGAACATCAAAAACCCGCAGGACTGTTGCAGCCATTACCTGTGCCTGATTGGAAGTGGGACAAGGTAGGAATAGATTTTATCATAGGACTACCGCGGACTCGATCTGGGTATGACTCCATCTGGGTAGTGGTCGACCACTTCACAAAGGTGGCCCACTTTATTCCCGTAAAGACCACCTATACGAGTGCTAAACTTGCCAAGATTTACATATCAAAGATCGTAAGCCTTCATGGTGTACCCAAGGGGATTGTCTCTGGTAGAGGTACCCAATTCACCTCTAAGTTTTGGCGACAGCTACACGAGTATCTAGGGACACGACTAGAGTTTAGTACTGCCTTCCACCCACAAACCGATGGACAGACGGAAAGAGTTAATCAGATCTTGGAGGACATGTTAAGAGCCTGTGCGCTAGACTATGGGTTTAGTTGGGATGATAACTTGCCATATGTGGAATTCTCATACAATAACAACTACCAAACTAGCATCAAGATGGCCCCATTTGAAGTTCTATATGGCAGAAAGTGTAGGACTCCGCTGTTATGGAGTGGAGTTGGAGAACGTAGTTTGTTTGGACCTGAACTGATCAAGGATGCCGAAGAAAAAGTGAGACAGATTCAAGACAGGTTAAAGATAGCCCAATCCAGAAAAAAGAGTTATGTTGATTCCAAGCGCAGGGATGTGACGTATGAAGTGGGAGACCGTGCGTATCTCCGAGTTTCGCCACTACGAGGAGTTAAGAGATTCGGGATCAAGGGTAAGTTAGCACCCCGATTCATAGGGCCCTACAAAATCTTGGGTCGTAGAGGGGAAGTTGCCTATCAGTTGGAATTGCCCGAAGTGCTAACAGGTCACGATATTTTCCATGTGTCGCAATTAAAGAAGTGTCACCCGGAAATGGCTGAAACCCCACTAAAGGATATAGTTCCATTGGAAGAAGTTCAACTGGAAAACGATCTCGCCTATAAGGAAAAGCCTACCCGGATTTTGGAAACAGCCGAGAGAATTACCCGTACCAAGACTATCAGATTTTGCAAAGTTTAATGGAATCACCATCCCGAGGAAGAGGCCACGTGGGAACGTGAAGAAGACCTGAAGAAAGAACATCCACACCTATTTGCTAACCAACCTGAATCTCAGGGACGAGATTCTTCTTAAGGGGGGTAGGTTTGTAAGATCCCAAATTTTGCAATTTCAGATGTTACTAGAAGCATGCATCATATCATTGCATCATGGCATCACATATCAAAAACTGCATCAGGCATTTTCTAAAACCCCATAGTCATTTAAAAGGCTAAAAGGGTTAAACAATATCAATCCACCTAAACCTTTGAAAAAGTGTTATTTTATAGTCCTACTCTAACCCTCTTCTTTTTACAAAATTTTAGAAACCAATTTCGCTTAATTTGGAGTCCGTTTGCAAAACTTATTAGACAAATAGTGAAACAGAAATTAAAAAAAAGAATAAAAAAAATCTAACCTAGGCGGGCCAGCCGAAGCCAGCCCGCTTTCTACTCACCGCGCACGCCCGCGAGCGAGCGGCGCCTACCGTGAACGCCTGGCTGGACCGGCCCAACACTGCCACCAGTCGCCAGCCCGCCCCCGTGCCTGCAGCCGCCGACAAGCAGGCCCCGCCCGTCATCCCCCTCTCCTCTGTCGAGCCCAGGTTGGACATGGACGTGGCCGCGCCGGCGCCAACCTTCCCGGCCGAATCGGAACGAATCCGTAGCCCCCGCGCCAAGAAAACTCGCCAATAAATACCCCTAGCACGCCTCCCCAAAAACCTTAGTTTTTTTTTCCGCTAACCGCCACCGAGCCGCCGCCAATCTCTCGCCGGAGCTCCGCCGCCTCCAGCCGCCGCCCGCCGCCACCTCGGGAAGGAGGAGCCGCCGCCGCCCCCGGGGACGCATCCACGGCGAGGAGCCGGTCGCTGTCGTCTACTTCCCCGGGCCAGGGGAACACCGCCTCGCCGCCGTACCTCGCCACCGACGCACCGCCGCCGTCGCCATCGTCGTCATCAACAAGTAGTCGCCGCCTGTGAGTTCTCTGCCGCCTCCCCCCCCTCCCGTCCGTTTGATCACGATCCGACGACCAGATTGGACTGGCCCCACCGAACCGGTATCGGCCAATCGCGCCGCGTCGCGTGGCACCGCTGCATCATCGCCGCGTCGGCGTCACACGCGCCCCGCTGGCCAATCCCGAGCCGCCACGTGTCGCCGCGTAGCTGGCCACCTTTTTGTTTTTCTTTTAAAATAGGCAGAAATTACTCCAATCTTGTAAAATCCATAGAAATTCGAGTATTAGTCCAAAATTTGCGTATAATATACCGTTGGATTCATATTTTCGAGTAGAACACAGATCTATAATAATATTGATGTTTTGCCACAACAATCTTGCAATAGCACTTAAAGATTAGATTAGAGTATTTTAATTCTAGAAAATTATCCGTAGCTCCGTTTTAGTTGATTCTTGTTGCGTTGGCTTTGTATCGACAAGACCTTCTGTAGAAAATTGTCATATCATGCTTAGGGTGTTCAGATCTGTCTCGAGGTAGATGGGAGTTGTAGATCTAGCTTTGAGCTTGGTTATTTAGGGTTTAACCCAAAATACCTGGAATCTGTGGGAAATTGATTCTAATGACTTTCCCCAACTCAACAACACCCCTGAATAAAACCCTTGGTCGAAATCAAATCCATCCTTGCATATTACCATGTTGCATGCATGCATATTCGACTTCGTGACTTTGTTTTGTACAAATTGTGATTGGGTCCATGTTTGCTTCGTTAGATTGCTCGGAGTGCACTGATGAGTACTGTTGTGTAGATTGCTGCTCAGATCAAGGAAAGTTACACCACTTGTTCATGTTTAAGTCCCAGTTTTGACTATGCATGTTTTACTCTTCAAATTCTGTAGTATGCATGTGTAGGATTTTGATAGATTTTCTTAGTACTATTTTCGTAAGTGCGGTTTTGTAGTATGCCATGAGTAGCTCTATGCTTAGGAATTTCCACCCCAATAGGTTATCCTGTTTTTCTAAGTCATGCTTGCTATGCTATATACTTGTATATATCAAGTATCGTTGGGAGGGTTCGAAAGACTCAAAAAATTTCTAAGTACGAGAGCTCTCTCGAGCGAACTTTTCTTCTCCAAAACCCCCTTCAAAATAAAACTAAGTTTTCTTCTGGGCGGAATGGATGTCGGGACAATGAGTGGGACTTTTGGTGGAGGACGGCCGCCTAGGAATCAAAGAAGTCTGCCATGTTTCAGAATTCAGAAGCTTCCCGCGCAACCACAATACATATGGGCTCTGTCTTGGCTTAGTACTTAGTGGGAAACCTCACCGGGGTACCAACATTTGGAGGTTCTTGGCACGGTTGGATCCAACTGGTAGAGGGGCTACTAAGGGAAGGCTTTGCCATGGTCTTGTCTGTAAAAGGACTTGATCGTGGATTGTGGAGAAACTGCACAACCTCTCGAGAGTATTGCAATCTGATCGATCAGCCGTGTTCACGGAAACAGAACAACTTTGAGCATCTGAAGGATGGAGCCTCTGAAGGATCTTCCTCTCTCTTTTCCAAACTTAACGTTTTATAAACCCCAAGGCGTGAGTAATATCTCCATTGGGTGGTATTTTGGGAACTTTGGTGCGTAATATCCAAGTGCTAGGTTGATTGGGCACTTGGTGAGTAATATCCACGTGTTCCATTCGACCCTGTACAATTTATCAAAGTTTACAAAGTAGGGAAAACTTTCTTTCTCTTTTCTTATTACATTGATAAAATTGGCTTTACGCGAATGAACCCCAGAGCCTACTCTTAGCCTTGCATGTAGAGATAGTCTTACTCTTTCCTTGGTGTAATTTGCCCATACATTCAAAGTATTGACCCAACTTGTTGGCTGCACGTCTTATGTGCAGAATCCAAAGATTGAAAGGTGCGTTGGGATCGCGGGTCTTCATGCAGCTAGCCTGAGGCGTTGATGGACTCAAGTTTTACTTAGTTTCTGCTGTTATATTTGAGCTAGCTATAAGCTATGCAAGTTGTAATAATTATACTCTGGATTATTCGTGTAATAATGACTTGTGTTTTACATGATATTCATCAACTGTGAAGTGCTAGATATTGATCCAGGGACTAGCATGTTATTCACAGGGACTTAGGATCCTTAACGATCCGAGGTCGCAACACTATTCTCCAAGGCAAACTCCTTCTATTCAGCTCTACTCTTCGGGTGTTTAGAACATTGATGTTAGGGAAGCCTTGTAAAGTGTCCATGTGTTCTGTGAGTTCTCAGATGTTTTTCTAGAAGAGCTACCAGGTATGCCTCCTGACCAAGAGGTTGAGTTTGTGATTAAGCTTGAACCTAGAACCGCTCCTATTTCCAAGCGGCCTTATAAGATGGGTCTTGCGGAGTTGGCCGAACTCAAATGCAACTTGGTTAACAAGAAAAGTTGGGTTTCATTCAGCATAGCAATTCCTCTTGGGGTAGCCCAACAATCTTTGTGAATAAGCAAGACCGGAATGATCAACTTTGTGTTGACTACCGTGCTCTCAATGCAAAAACCATCAAGAATAAATATCCCCTTCCGCACATCAATGATATCTTTGATCAACTTACAGGAGAAGTGGTATTCTCCAAGATTTACTTGAGAAATGGATATCATCAACTCAATATTCACAAGAAGGATATTCCTAAAACAACTTTGACAACTAGCTATTGCCTCTATGAGTACACGGTCATGTCCTTTAGCTTGACGAATGCTCCCGCTACATCCTCAGGGCTTATGAACTCAGTTTTCATGGAGTACCTTGATAAGTTCATTAGGGTCTATGTTGATGACATCCTGGTCTATTCCAAGACAAAAGAAGAGCATGCGGAACATCTCCATTGTGTTCTTGCAAAGCTTCGTGAGAACCGCCTGTATGCAAAGTTTTCAAAGTGTGAATTTTGGCTTCTTGAAGGCACCTACCTGGGTCACGTCATTTATTCTAAGGGCATTGTTGTCAACCCAGAGACTATTCGGACAATTGTGGAGTGGCTCCCTCCAAAAAATGACAAAGCAGTCCAAAGTTTTCTTGGATTGGCTAGTTATTGTAGTTGCTTCGTTTAGAACTTCTCAAAACTTGCTAAGCCACTTACCGATCTCCTCAAGAAAGGAAATAAATTTCTTTGGTCACTAGGGTGTCAAGAAAGCTTCAAAACAATCAAGGAAAAGCTCACCTCCACACCTGTCTTGATTCCTCCAGATACATCAAAACCGTTTCAGATCTTCTGTGATGCTTCACTCCAAGGACTTGGTGTAGTCCACTTGCAAGAAAAGCAAGTCATTGCCTATGCTTCCTGTAAATTGAAGACTCATGAGCTCAACTATCCTACACATGATCTTGAACTTGCAGCGGTTGTTTTCTCTTTGAAATTATGGACACACTACTTGCTTGGAAACCGTTGTGAGATCTTTTCTAACCACAAAAGTCTGAAATACATCTTCACTTAGTCGGACCTCAACCTTCACTAGAGGAGATGGATTGGAACCATCAACGACTTTGATCTTTCGATCAACTACACTCCTAGCAAAGAAAATGTGATGGCCGATGCCTTCAGTCATAAGGCATATGTGAACAACCTCATGGTGGAATAACAACAACCTCTCTTATGCGAGGAATTCCAATAACTCAACCTCGAGCTTGTACCTCGGGGCTACCTTCATAACTTGATAGCCACCCCTCTCCTTGAGGAAAAGGTTCTCTCCATTCAACTTGGTGATCCTTACACTAAAAAACAATCTCCAAGATCCAGCTTATGAAGTATGAACCTTTCCACCTTGATGACCAATGCACTCTATTCTTAAAGCACCGGATGTTTGTTTCGAAGTATCCAGGTTTGAGAGTGCAAGTTCTTAAAGAGGCTCATGGTTATATTCTTTCTATCCACCCTGGCAGCACAAAGATGTACATGGATCTGAAAACACAGTATTGGTGGCCTAGATTGAAAGGATACTATGCCATGTATGTCTCTAGGTGCGATGTCTGCCGTAGAGTGAAAGTTGTTCATCAAAAACCTTCTGGTTTTCTTCAACCTTTGAAGCCTCCATAGTGGAAATGGGATAAAGTATAGATGGACTTCATATCTGGATTTCCAAGGTCTCAAAAGGGCAACAATGTAATCTTTGTTGTCATTGACAGGCTCTCAAAACTGGCTCCGTTCTTTCTCGTCAAGGAAACTATTTCTGGTAGTCAGCTGGTCGAGCTCTATATCAACAAAATTGTCTCTCTGTATGGGGTTCCTCTTGTAATTAGCTAAGATCGTGGGAGTATCTTTACCTCCAAGTACTGGAAAGTTTCCAACAAGGCTTGGGAACAAACCTAAACATCAGCATAGCTTACCATCCTCAATCGCAAGTGCAAGTTGAAAGGATCAATCAGATTCTCGAAGAGATGCTTCGATCTTGCATCATTTCTTTCGGCATGAAGTGGGAAGAGTGCCTCCCATATGCTGAATTCTCCTACAACAACAACTACCAGAAGAGTCTCAAGATGGCACCCCTTGAGGTTCTCTATGGTCGCAAGTGTCGGACTCCGATTGGTTCATTAGGGGCAGGTGAAAAAAATTCTTTGGTCCCGACATTGTCACTCAAGCATAAGAGAAGGTTCTTATCATTCTTGAGAACTTGAAAATTGATCAGAGTCGTCAGAAAAGCAACTATGACAGAAAACACACATACATGGAGTATGTCCCTAGTGATCTTTTCTACCTTCATGACTCCCATGAGAGGCACTCATCGCTTTGGTATCAAAGGCAAGCTTGCGCCTAGATACATCGGTCCTTTCAAACTCCATGGAAAAAGTGGAGAAGTGGCTTATGCTCTGGAGCTTCCTGAAAAACTCAAGGTTCATGATGTCTTCCATATCTCTCAACTCAAGAAGTGCTTCAAGGAACCCGGTAGGGCCGTGGATCACGAGATCATCAATCTCCAAGAAGGTCTCTCCTATAAAAACACCCCGTCAAAATTCTTGAAGTTACAGAATGGAAGACTCGCAACAAATATATCAAGTTCTGCAAGGTGCAGTGGTCGCACCATTAAGTTGATGAAACCACTTGGGAGCACGAGGATGACCTTCGTTCCGAGTATCCTACCCTCTTCGAGTCCTCTTCTTCCTAGAATCTCGGGGCGAGATGTTGGGCCACGAAGAGATAAACAAAACTTTTTCCCTACGCGATGCACCCAAGATCCTGCTCATTTAATAGGCCATGAGATTACCACTAGATGAGCAGATGCGAAAGTTGATGTAGTGTGTCGAAGCAGTGCCAAATGATCCCACAGATAGTCCTCTGGATCCCATAGACAGCTTCACTAGAGCCCACGAATACCTTCGCCTCCAGCGTCGCGCGTGCAATGCCTCTACTGGTATCCACACATATAGGAAGGAGCTTCGGACAGAGGATTGCTAGATCATGTCTAGCCCAAAATTGAAGGGAGAAAGTGATGGATATGTTAGGGACTATCCCTTGACACTCCACTTATATACACTCCTAGTTGGGCTCAATGCTTGAGGCCCATATAGGAAGTATCCGAATCTCCACATGGTCTCCTTACCCTTAATTGTGTAACCCCGTAGGTTCACGTACACCTAGACACGACATGAGCTGCTCCTCCAAGTATCCTTTCATGGATTTGAGTCCAACTCACTCCCATGAACACTCGGTCTCAAGTTGATAGATGGTAGTAGTCTCTAGCAAGACATGCCAACTCCCAAGTGCCGTAAAGTCAGAAGACGAACCTTCAATGTGACATTCGTCCAAGTCCCTTTGCCTCACGATATGCTTGTTAAGCTATAGGAGAGTAGTTTCCATCCATTAATAGCTTAACTCTCTTCTCGTACCATGATATGTGATTCACTGGACAAACACTTAGTCCAACTCCTTAGTTAACACTTAACTGAGTAGAGCATGGCCATGCTTCAGAATCATATCACACGAGAGGGCCCATAGAATATATCTCCATTACGGAGGGGCAAATCTCATCTTGGTAATTCACAACCAATCCGAACTCTACCTTTATAACTACCCATTTACAGAATAGTGTTTGATAGAACCTAAGTTGGCGGTCCACAACTCGGATCATGCAATCACCTCAGGTCAAAGGATTCCTTTGCTTGAGACTGCAAATGACAACATGCTCATTGCATCTCAATTGTGGTTCAGTCCTTCTTGCTAAACTCTTTAGCCGAATCAGTGTAAGTTAGAATAGCATCACCATGCCCATGACAAGTGGAACCGTGTCATTAGCCGACTTGCACATTGGTCTAAATTGTGTGTCCAGCACATCCTCAATGAGCAAGGACAATCTGGTATGAACAATCATGAATATATAGTTCCAAAACTAAATTCACGTATTCAGTGATACATATCTGATGTTCATACAATGCCGGATTTACTTTATGAATACTTTGGGAAATATCATCAACCATGATTGCCTCTAGGGTATATTCCCAACAGTCTCCCACTTGTACTAGAGTCAATCATCCCAACATCACATTTCTAGGCATCTAATGCCCATGGATCTTACGTGCGCCTCATGCTTAGGCTGTGGAAGTGGCTTTGTCAACGGATCTGCTATGTTTTCATCTCTGTGTACCTTGCATAACTTGATATCACCATGATCCACAAACTGGTGAATCAAATGGTATCGCATGAGTATATGTTTGTTCTTCTGGTGTTGTCTAGGTTCCTTGGGTTGTGCAATAGCACCATTGTCATCACAATACACGTCTAATAGATTGGACGAGCCCTAAACCACACCCAGATCAATTAGGAAGTTCATGATCCAAACAGCTTCCTTTGCCACCTCCGAGGCAGCAATATACCCAACCTCTATTGTAGATGTAGACATAGTCTCTTGCTTGGAGCTCTTTCAGCTCACAGCCCCTCCGTTCATTACGAACACGTACCCAGACTGCGAACGAGAATCATCTAAGTCGGTAAGGTAACTCGCATCCGTGTAACCCCTTACACAGAATTCAACCTCGCCTCCATAAACTAGGAACACATCCTTAGTCCTTTCAAGTACTTAAGAATGTTCTTAACTGCTGCCCAGTGGATTGCTCCAGGGTCAGCCTGGTATCTGCTCACAACACTTAGAGCATAGGAAACATCTGGCCTAGTACAAATCATGGCATACATGATGGATCCGACTGCCGAAGCATATGGAATCACACTCATTCTACTTTGCTCATCAGTAGTCAAAGGACACTAAGTCTTGCTAAGTTTTATACCATGGGACATTGGTAGGAACCCCTTCTTAGACGATTCCAGGTAGAACTTCTTCAACACTTTGTCAAAATATGTACTCTGATTCAATCCAATGAGCCACCTGGATCTATTTCTATAGATCCTGATTCCTAGTATATAAGTTGCCACACCCAAGTCCATCATTGAGAAATAGTTTCCTAATGACTCCTTGGTTTCTTGCAACATCTGGACATTATTGAAAATCAACAATATGTCATCCACATATAAGATTAGAAAGTTTACTTTGCTCCCACCAAAGTTCTTGTATAAACAAGAATCATGATCACTCTTGATGAAGCCAAACGATTTGACTACCTCATCAAAGAGAATATTCCAACTCCGAGATGCTTGCTTCAACCCATAAATGGATTTCTGAAGTTTGCATACCTTGTCAGCATTAGCCGGATCGACAAAGCCCTCGGGCTGTATCATATACATGTCCTCGGTTAATTTTCCATTAAGGAAAGCCATTTTGACATCCATCTGCCATATCTCATAGTTGAGATTATAGCTAACATAATCTGAACTGATTTAAGCATCATTACAGGTGAAAACGTCTCATCGTAGTCAACTCCTTGAACCTTCCAGAACCCCTTCGCAATAGGCCGTGCTTTATAGATAGAAATATTTCCATCCATATCAGTTTTCCTCGTAGAGACCCATTTGCACTCGTCGGTTCTTGCACCGTATGGCAGATCAACAAGTTCCAAACTTGATTTTCATCCATGGAATTTAACTCGGATCTCATGGCTCCAAGCCAAGACTCATAATTAGAACCGACCATCGCTTCTAAATAATTTGCCGGGTCATCACTGCCCAAAGGTAATACATAACGAACACTTCGCAATCTTCCCGATATTTGTAATGTAGGTGCAGTTGCTGGCTCAGCTACCACGATTGTCTCAACCTCCAAGACTTTCACCAAATCGCTACTGACTGGTTCCTCTCGAACATCTTCGAGCTGCACTGTACTCCCACTGACTTCTCGACTAAGAAACTCTTTCTCAAGGAAGACACCGTTCTGAGCGACAAACACTTTTCCTCTCGGTTGTAGAAGTAGTAACCCAAGTTTTCCCTTGGATACCCAACAAAAATACACTTATCCAACTTGGTTGTAAGCTTGTCCAACTTAAGTCGCTTGACAAATGCTTCACAACCGCAAATCTTAAGAAAAGAAAAACTCAGCTTTTTGCCAGTCCACATCTCATGTGGTGTCTTCTCTACCGATTTTGATGGTACTCTGTTTAGTATGAACGCCGCTGTTTTTAGACAATAACCCCAAAATGATAAAGGTAGATCTATCCAATTCATCATTGATCGTACCATGTCCAACAAGGTCCGAATCCACTATTCCGACACACAGTTCCTCTGCGGTGTACTCGGTGGAGTGAGCTGAGGAACTATTCCACAACTCTTCAGATGGTGATCAAACTCGTTGCTCATGTACTCGCCTCCTCGGTCCGACCGAAGAAACTTTATTTTCTTGCCGAGTTGATTCTGTACTTCATTCTGGAATTCTTTGAACTTTTCAAAGGCTTCCGACTTATGTTTCATCAAATAGACATATTCATGTCTACTTAAATCATCAATGAAGGTAATGAAGTTCTCATAACCACCCCTGGCTGTCACGTTCATTGGAGCACATACATCACTATGTATTAGTCCCAAAAAGTTAGACGCCCTTTCACAACTCCTTGCAAAAGGTGTCTTGGTCATCTCTTTCCTAAAAGGCTGGATTCGCATGTCTCGAATGACTCCAAGTTGAACAAAGTTAGGAGTCCATCATCATGGAGCTTCCTCATGTGTTTCCAACTTATATGACCAAGCAGACAGTGCAAAAAATAAGTCATATTCAGATCATTTGGTTTCTACCTTTTCACATTTACGTTATAGACTGACCCACCATCAAGATTCAAAATAAATAACCTGTTCTGAACGGGTGCAAAGCCGAGAAACATATCATTCGAATATAAAGAACAACCATTGTTCTTAATATTAGACTCGTAGCATTGTCTCTCAAACATGAGGCAGAAATGATGTTTCAACTAAGCAATGGAACATAATGACAATTATTCAGCTCCATTAAGAATCCTGAAGGCAAATGAAGTTCCATCGTGTAGACTTTCAATGCAGCGACTCTCGCTTTGTTGCCAACCCGAATGTCAACCTCGCCTCTTGGTATGCTCCTAGTTCTTACCAGTCCCTGCAACGAGTTGCAGATATGAATGACTGATCCGGTATCATATACCCAAGAACTACTAGGTGCATCAACAATATAAAGGTTTGTAACATTGCAAACAAGTGTACCTGAGTTGGAAGTCACACCTCCACTCTTTGATTTATCCGCCAAATACCCTCTACAATTCCTCTTCGAGTGGCCATCCGCCTTGCAATAGTAGCAAGCGGATCCAACTGAAGGAGATGACTTAGTCCCTGAGGAAACGCTTGTGATCTCATCCTGAGCATTACCTTCTGACTTAGCCTTCTTCTTCTTAGTCCAAGAACTCTTCTTAAACTTAGCCTTATTATGTACCACCAACACTTGTCTGGTACCTTTCTTGAGATCAATCTCTGGCTACTTAAGCATCCCATGTAATTCAATGAGCTTCTTATCCAAACCATGCATGTGGTAGTTCGATATGAACTCACCATACACACTAGGAAGAGAGTTCATAATTATATCCGTAGAGAACTCTTCTCTAATGGGGTAGCCAAGGCTTTCTAGAGACTACACGTAACCAGCCATCTTGATCACATGCAAACTCAGTTGATCACCATCCTTAAGCTTACAACTCAGCAAAACTTGAGAGACTTGATACCTCTCGGTCTTTGCCTGAGCCTGGAACATACTTTTGAGCCTTTCGATGCCTCAACATTCTCAAACTGCTGTTGCAAGTCCGATTCCATGTGGGCAAGCATAAGACAACTAATTTATGTAGACTGATCACATGTTCTATGGTAGGCATTGGTTACTGCGACACTCGCATTCTCATCCGGTACATTTGGAAGTGGGTTGTCTAGAACATGGTCCCTATTTTATTGCTTGAGAACAATTCACAGATTACGATACTAGTTGGTGAAGTTAGTTCCATTATGTTTATCTTTCTCTAAGATGGTCCTCAATGCAAAACTGGATAACTGAAGGAGACTGCTACTAGGTGCCATTATCTACAACAGAAATATGCAAAACACTTAAGACAAGTATTCATAAAAGAGAAAGAATATTAAACTCTTTAATACTTATGCTCCCACTAGAACCAACACCCCTTCGATGGTTGCTTAGTGATTTAGGATCCTAAATAAGCAAGCCACCTAGTGAGATTTAGCATCACCACTAGTCATCAAGTGATCTAGGTAGGCAACTCCTTGCCAATCGCATCTCATGCGACTATTGTTGGTCGGGTGGCATCTGATGCCCCGGCTCCCGACCGACCTCTCCCTGAGCCCCACAACCGTTGTGATAGACCCGTCTAGCTTACCAAGTGCTTCCGCTGTAAGAGTCTGACTCAAACGTACCTAGTACAAAATAATTGGTAGCACCTCAATTTTATGAGCCCACTACCAAGAATGTCCGACTTGTGATGGTGCAGCACCGACGGGGAGACTGACTAAACCTTCTTTAAGGGATTAAAGTTTACCAACTATCTAATAGAGGTAAACTAGAGACATAACAACAACACAAAATAATCCAATTATAATGTGAAATGAAATGGCTCCCTTCATGGTGATCTCCATCTCCATGAACCTATTCGTCATGCCTTTGGATGTCGTCTCCTTCAAGTCCTCCAAACATGCTACACTATCACTAAGGAATATATAAGAAGATGGCATCTCATGCCGACACGCAGGTCGTTATACAATAACAGTGACAACTCTTTGTCTCTAGCGGGCTGACAAACCCGTGATACACAGATCATATATGGATTACACACATCACATGCATATAAGCCATACCATTCACAACTTCCTGCAAAACAAGTTATTCATAGATACGATATCTACCGGTGTTGTGAACCTCGCAACGACATCTAATGCACTACGACAGGGCGAAGTAAGTGGTCCCTATGGATAAAACACTTTTACCCAAATATGATCCATGTGAAGATCTGACCAATCTCATTGATCAGCCGCACCTTATATTCCATACACCCCCGAGTGCGATTGATCCAATCAATCTTGCACAAAACCGATCTATCTCATAGATCGACCACCGCAAACCTTAAGTGGATCCTATTCACCAACTTATGCATATCAAATATGCATAGATCTAGAGCCTAAAACCAGAAGCTTTTGCTCGGATACCACTGTTGGGCCACACGGAGATAAATAAAACTTTTTCCCTACATGGTGCACCCAAGATCCAACTTAGGTAATAGGCCATGAGATTACCACTAGCCACGAAGATGCGGAAGTTGATGTAGCACATTGAACAGTGCCGAACAATCCCATGAACTCCTTCACTAGAGCCCCACAAACACCTTCGCCTCCAGCATCGCACGTGCAATGCCTCTACCGGTATCCACATGTATAGGAAGTATCTTCGGACAAAGGATTGCTAGATCCTGTCTAGCCCAAACTGGAAGTGGAGAAAGTGACGGCTAGGTCATGAACTATCCCTTGTCACTCCATTAATATACACTCCTAGCTAGGCTCAACGCTTGAGGTCCATCTAGGTCGTATCCCAATCTCCATATGGATCTAATCCAGATGTGATGCTTACCCTTAAGTGTGTGACCCTGTAGGTTCACGTACACCTGGACACGACATGAGCTACTCCTCCAAGTACCCCATCATGGCTTTGAGTCCAACTCACTCCCATGAACACTTGGTCCCAAGTGTCGTAAAGTCAGAAGACGAACCTTCAATGTGTCTTTCGTTCAAGTCCCTGTGCCTCACAATATGCTTGTTAAACTATAGGCGAGTAGTTGCCATCCCTTAACACATAGTCCGACTCCTCAGTTAACACTTAGCTGAGTAGAGCATGGCCATGCTTCTGAATCATATCACACGAGAGGGCCTAGAGAATATCTCTCCATTATGGAGGGGAAAATCCCATCTTGGTAATCCACGTCATGTAGCTTGCTTCACAACCAACCCGAACTCTACCTTTATAACTGCCCATTTACGGAACAACGTTTGATAGAACCTAAGTTGGCGATCCACAACTCGGATCATGCAATCACCTCAGGTCAAAGGATTCCTTTGCTTGAGACTGCAAATGACAACATGCTCATTGCATCTCAATTGTGGTTCAGTCCTTCTTGCTAAACTCTTTAGCCGAATCAGTGTAAGTCAGAATAGCATCACCATTCCCATGACAAGTGGAACCGTGTCATTAGCCGACTTGCACATTGGTCTAAGTTGTGTGTCTAGCACATCCTCAATGACTAAGGAAAATATGGTATGAACAATCACGAATATATAGTTCCACAACTAAATCACATATTCCGTGATACATATCTGATGTTTATACAAGGACAACTTTACTTTATGAATACTTTGGGAAATATCATCAACCATGATTGCCTCTAGGGCATATTCCCAACACGAGATTCCTGTTTAGTGCGGCAGAGTTGTAGCATCCCATCTGTCTAACATCTGTAATGCTACATGGTTTAATAATAAAATGCTACTTCCTTCATTTATTATTGCATCGTCATTATATCATTCTCATGTCACTAGGCCACCTTGCATTTGAGCATCATATAAAAACCCTCTTTTGTGTCTTATCCCATATGCATTATATATTGTAGTTGCCTCTTGATACATTGTATTTGGATCTTGATAAATTCTTGATACCCAATTTGAGTTGGGGGCATATATTTTCTTAACTCCACCACCTTATAATTCCACCATCCAAACTATATATGGGCATGTGCATTTCTTTTGGGTCTTTTCTATCTCACATATCTAAAGATGGATCCACTTCTATACCACATGCCCTCATATATGTTAGTATTGTTTTCACAATATAAATTATGGGGATCCACATGTGGAGATGCTTCTATATCTATTATATGGTTTGTTTTAAATGGTTGATTTTGTCTAAATATAAATGGGGCCAAATAATCATCTAGTGGAACCACATTCTAGCATGGCCTATTTATATTCATTTATGCTTGTTGTAATCCACTCCATATAAGAGTGAAAGCTTGTCTAATTTTTGTTGTCCTTTATTCAAATTTTGAATGCATGCATCAACATAAGGCCCAATGAATATCTAGATGTTTTCACAACTAGCAACCATGGTAATTATGATCCATGCATGGACCATGCAAGCCCTCATCTACCCTCTCGTTTTTCATTTTAATTTGAGGGAAGCTTTTTTGATTGAAATAAAAAACAATAGGATTTGAATTCAAATATATCTTTGGTCCATCTTTTCCTCCTTGATCTTTTTTGCTCTGTGGAGCTTGTGGTCTGAGAACCTTTAATTTTGACTTGTTTTAAACAAGTGTAAGCTAAAACCAAAACAAATTCAAAAAAGAACCAAAACCTAACTAGCTAAACCTAACAAACCTATCTAAGCTAACTACCTAGCTAAGCCTAGCTAAGCCCTAACCACCCTCTTGTGGTTTGGTGGAACCAAACCACACCATCACCAACTCTAATCACCCAACCTACTAGCTAATCCTAAGCCCTAATCCGAGCACACCATCTACACCCCACTTCCCCTCTCTAGCCCACCTCTCCCCTCCCCTTGTCTTGCTATCCAAGAAGGACACACAGGCACCCCAACATACCCTAGTTGCAGCCTCTGCCTCACCTAACCAAGAGAGAGAGGGAGGGAAAACCCTAATCGGGCACCACCCATGTGCAGCTCCCATCCTAGCTTTATCTACCACCCTACCAGCCTAGCTCGATCCAGATCCATCCTGGGCGCTGCCCAAAACCCTCTATTCCTCCCCACCTCCTCTTCTAGCCTACCTAACCACCTTAGCCACTACCTTCGGGTGTGTGCTCGTTCCGGCGTAAGGGAGAAGGTGGCGAGGACCACCAGGTGTCGAGGAAGCTCGTTGTCGCCACCTGGACCCTGCCAGTACGCAGCTCGAGGAGGAGGAGGCCTGTGAGCAGCTCTACTAGAGGAGGAGGCCAAGCAAACCCTAGATCGCCCGAGCCCAAGCCCCGTTGTAGATCGTCGTTGCCCCGGCCACATTTAACCCCACCATTAGCCCCGTGGTGAGCACACGAACACCCTAGACATGTCTGTTAGCCATTTTGCTTCCTTGTTTGCAAGTTTGTTCTGTCGAACGCCATCAGTGCACCGCTGCTAGCTGCCACACCCCATGCACATGGCCTCTGCGTAGTGCCTCGCTGTCGCTCGCTTGCATGCCTGCGTCCGCGCCGCCGTGCCGCATCGAACGCGCCAAACCGCGCTTCCTGGAGCCCTAGCCAGCCACGTCACCGTGCATGTCTCTCTCGCCACTGTTCGCTGCCCCGTGAGAGGTAGACGAAGGCTAGTCTGTGTATCTCACCTAGCCCCACAACCCTTACCAGCATCAACCCACGAACCACCATAGGACATCTGTTCCACCAGATCGAGATGTAGGTCGTGGTATCGACCCCGCGTGCCGCTGTTAGTTTCGCTGCCGCATGAGGTTTAGTTTCGTCAAAGGAACATGTCGAGGATAAGAATAGTACCAGCATCCCGCGTGTGTAACTTTTTCAGAACCTCCCCCTCCCCCCCCACCCCCGTGTATTTTGCTTATCAACCCACAGTCCAGTAGCGACCCCCTTTTTTATAAAAAGTGACTGGAGATTTTACGTTTCTGAAAAACAGTCCCGCGGACTACCCACATGTCGCTTCCCCACATGAGCGCTCATGTGTGGCCTCGTCGTTGCCCTTGGACCCACCTATCGGTCCCTGGGGGTAGATCCTCCCCGCGTGAGAAATCCCTGGCATGGTCAACGACACCAGCGTTGGCGCTGAGTCAGCAGCGACCCCACCTGTCATGTCTGTGGCTAGAACAACCCCGAGTAATAAAAGTATTTCAGGAACTGTTCTAAATAATAAAAATTCTAGAAAATGAGTTTAATCTTAATAAATTCATATCTTTTTAAATAATTTGAATTTGACAAAAATTCCAAAATTTAAAGTGATTCAAATTCAAATATGAAGCCAACCATATTTTCAAATTTGACCAGAGTCAACCGTAACTAGTCAAACCTCTCACATTTGACCCCTATTAGAATTACTTGCATTTAATAATTGTTTAAATTCAAATTTTTCTATATGTTTTATGATCAGAAAAATGCCAGGAATTCAAAGATGCCATCAAAAATAATTTTTGAGGACTTTAAAATTTCGAAATTATTTAAATTCCGATAAATGCCTTTTCTTAATATATCTATAACTCTAATTCCGAAATTCTGAATTCAAAGAATAATATGTCTAAATCGATCAGCGTGACGAGCCCGTTCTGATTATGCATTACATCATATGAAGTGAAGCATGCATTCTATAAATATTAAATAATCAGAATTTTTTATGGGAGTAAAGCATGCCTAAATAAATTAATAAAGTGCTTTATTTCTTGTTCCACACCTCACCCATGCCATGCTATGTTATACCATGCAATTATGCATCATTCCATCATGGCATACCTTGTTTGCTTGTTTCATATGATTTATATAATTGTGCAATGTATTTATTTTGGCCCTTGTGTGTTTGGTTTTTATCCGGATATGTACTAGGCAAGGAGAATACCAGGAGCCTCAGGAGACTTACCCGGATCCTTCTTATTCCACAACTAAACTGCTAGGCAAGCAATGTTGCATGCTTGCATACATATAGTACCTATGCTTCTATCTTATTCTTGCATCACTGAGTCGTGATTGCATTAAATTGAATCCCAAGTATTGCATAGGCTTTAGTTTTAAACCCCAACGAAACTTACCTCAATCCCATGGGCTATTAATTCAGGAGTTGTTTGAGCCATGCGAGTCATAGAATTGCATGTGTAGGGTTTTTGCGAGTCTTTGGATAAGGAGGTACCTAGACAACTTAATATGAGTAGTAATGGGATAACTAATGAAAGAGGCACAAGTGAGCATTATCTGCTATTTGGTTCTTTAAGCTCACTAGTGTCCCGTAGGACACCGAGTACTTGATTCATGTTCCTTGACTATTCGCACTATCCACATACGGGAGACTCTATGGGTCTCCCTTCGCCTGAGCTTGATTCGCACTTTATTTCTTAGGGCCACAAACTAGTTTGGGGCCTTATTACTATAATGTACTTATCCCATGCTTTACTGCTTTATTTATGATTGTGTGTGGAGCACATGTACTATTTAGGAATGTGGAATGTTTTCGCGGTATCGACAAGCCCAGTCACACTTTTGGGTTCCCCATCGTTTACAGCCATTGGCACAAACCTTCGGGCTGTCTCGGAGCCAGCAAACTTCGTTGCAGGTAGCTTAATGGGGTGGCACCATGAAATAGTGTATGAATCATGTGAATGCATTGTCGTGAGGCCTCGTTGCATTTTATTTGGTTCTTCCCAAGGTGGATCGTGTGTGTGTTGCTATTTGTGCTCCCCTGTAGGGTAAATCTTTCTAAAAGCCATGTCCACGGTTATGGATGACTCGAAGCACAGTTTCTCTATCATAGACAAGCATAACTAAAGTACCGCCTTTAATTTGACTAAGGCATGACTAGTAAATACTGCAACACTCATGGAATGGTTAATAAAACTACCAACAGATGGGTTGTTCTTCCGCCTTCTCGTCGGTAAGCGAGAAGGAGGGTGAGTGATGCTATTTATATTGCTTATATAACTGTTGTTACTAATTAACGAGCGTTCGTCCATCTCTGGTTGGGTAGATCTGTAGTGCGTCTCTATAGAACTTTGTAGATATTATCTTATGCTGCTATTGCGTCACCCCCAGGTTGTTCCCTTTAGATGCATTAAGACTTGCTAAGTACCCCTAGGGTCTCACACAATGACTATTTGGTTCAGATGGACATGTTTACTATTAGGAAGGCTACTGGGTCAAAGAGATTGATGATGGTGGCAACGATTGTCGCGTGGATTTCAGCTGAAACAAATCAGGGTTACATACGTACCAGCACAGGTAACATAGGTATTGGATGCTGCAAAAGAACCTCGGGCTCGTCCGTCGATGTGGCACAACGCAGAAACATCATTGTATTGCCCTCATGCCCCGTGTATTGCTGCAATAAGGGAACGAGCATGGGTAGGATGAACCGATCTCGCGCCTTAGTGAGGTCGCGATGAACAACCACGCGATGGCAACGGCCGTGCTTGTAGCACCACGCTGTCCGGCTGCCTATGCCACATCAACCAACAGATGTAGGCATGTGGCTCTATGATGCTACTTCGGGTTAAGTTCTGAATGTTAGTGCCGAATGGACACCCGCTCGGTTCCCTTGATTACAGCTTCGAATACCTTCCTCTATGTAGGTTTCAGAACCCGCCGCTGCCACAAAGTCTCGTGCTTAGTACAATAGCAAGCCCAGGAGACTAAATAGCCACGAGGGCCACATACGAACCGTGGAGGGTCCATGCCCTTAAGGAATGTGTGGATTTCAGACAAAACCAATTCGGGTTACATACGTACCAGTATAGGTAACATAGGTACTGGATGCTGCAAAAGAACCTCGGGCTCGTCCGTCGGCGTGGCACAACGCAGAAACATCGCCCTATTGCCCTGACGCCCTGTGTATTGCTCCGATAGGGGAAACAAGCACGGGTAGGATGAACCGATCTAGAGCCTCAGTAAGGTTGCGATGAACAACCGCGCCATGGCAACGGCCGTGCTTGTATCACCACGCCGTCTGGCTGCCTATGCCGCACGAACCAACAGCTATAGGCATGTGGATCTATGATGCTACTCTGGGTTAAGTTCTGAAAGTTAGCACCGGAGGGACGCCCGCTCGGTTCCCTTGATTACAACTTCCAACACCTTCCTCTATGTATGTTTCGGAACCTGCCGCCGCAACAAAGTGTCGTGCTTAGTACAATAGCAAGCCCGGGAACCTAAAAGGCCACGAGGGCCGCCTACGAACCGTGGAGGGTCCACGCCCTTAAGGAATGTGCGGATTTAAGCTAAATCCAATTTGGGTTACATACGTACCAGTATAGGTAACATAGGTATTGGATGCTGCAAAAGAACCTCGGGCTCGTCCGTCGGCATGGCACAACACAGAAACATCGCCCTATTGCCCTGACGCCCCGTGTATTGTTGCAATAGGGGAAACGAGCACGGGTAGGATGAACTAATATAGCGCCTCAGTGAGGTCGCGATGAACAACCGTGCCATGGCAACAACCCTACTTGTAGCACCACGCCGTCCGACTGCCTATGTTGCACCAACTAACAGCTGTAGGCATGTGCTCTATGATGCTACTTCGGGTTAAGTTCTGAAAGTTAGCGCCGAATAGACACCCGCTCGGTTCCCTTGATTACAGCTTACAACACCTGCCTCTATGTATGTTTCGGAACCCGCCGGCGCCACAAAGTCTCGTGCTTAGTACAATAGCAAGCCCGGGAGCATAAAAGCCACGAGTGCCGCCCACCAAACGTGGAGGGTCCACACCCATGAGGAATGTGTGGATTTTCAGCTAAAACCAGTTCGGCTTACATACATACCAGTATAGTTAACATAGGTATTGGATGCTGCAAAAGAACCTCGGGCTCGTCCGTCGGTGTTGCATAACGCAGAAACATCGCCCTATTGCCCTAACGCCCCGTGTATTGCTACGATAGGGAAAATGAGCACAGGTAGGATGAACTGATCTAGCACCTCAGTGAGGTCGCGATGAACAGCCGCGCCATGGCAATGGCCGTGCTTGTAGCACCACGCCGTCCGGCTGCCTATGCCGCACCAACCAACAACTGTAGGCATGTGGCTCTATGATGCTACTTCGGGTTAAGTTCTGAAAGTTAGAGCCAAAGGGCACCTGCTCTGTTCCCATGATTACAGCTTCAAACACCTTCCTCAATGTTTGTTTCGGAACCCGCCAGCGCCACGAAGTCTCGTGCTTAGTACAATAGCCAGCCTAGGAGCCTAAAAGAACACAAGGGCTTCCTGCCAACCGTGGAGGGTCCACGCCCTTAAGGAATGTGTGGATTTCAGCTAAAACCAATTAGAGTTACATATGTACCAGTATAAGTAACATAGGTATTGGATACTAGAAAAGAACCTCGGGCTCGTCCGTCGGCGTGGCACAATGCAGAAACATTGCCCTATTGCCCTTACGCCTCGTGTATTGCTGCGATAGGGGAAATGGGCACAGGTTGGATGAACCGATCTAGCGCCTCAATGAGGTCACGATGAACAGCCGCGCCATGGCAATGGCCGTGCTTGTAGCACCACGTCTCCGACCGCCTATGCCGCACCAACCAACAGCTATAGGCATGTGGCTCTATGATGCTACTTCGGGTTAAGTTTTGAAAGTTAGCACCGAAGGGACACCCGCTCGGTTCCCTTGATTATAGCTTCCAACACGTTCCTCTATGTATGTTTCGGAACCCGCCGCCGCCACAAAGTCGCGTTCTTAGTACAATAGAAAGCCTGGGAGCCTAAAAGGCCACGAGGGACGCCCACCAACCGTGGAGGGTCCATGCCCTTAGGAATGTGTGGATTTCAGCTAAAACCAGTTCAGCTTACATACTACCAGTATAGTTAACATAGCTATTGGATGCTGCAAAAGAACCTCAGGCTCGTCTGTCGGTGTGGTACAACGCAGAAACATCACCCTATTGCCCTGACGCCCCATGTATTGCTGCGATAGGGGAAACGAGCACGGGTAGGATGAACTGATATAGCGCCTCAGTGAGGTTGCGATGAACAACCATGCCATGGAAACGGCCGTGCTTGTAGCACCACGCCGTCCGGCTGCCTATGCTGCACCAACCAACAGCTGTAGGCATGTGCTCTATGATGCTACTTCGGGTTAAGTTCTGAAATTCAGCACCGAAGGGACACCCGCTCGTTTCCCTTCATTACAGCTTCCAACACCTTCCTCTATGTATGTTTCGGAACCCGCCGCCACCACAAAGTCTCGTGCTTAGTACAATAGCAAGCCCGGGAGCATAAAAGCCACGAGGGCTGCCCACCAAACGTGGAGGGTCCACGCCCTTCAGGAATGTGTGGATTTCAGCTAAAACCAGTTCGGCTTACATACATACCAGTATAGTTAACATAGGTATTGTATGCTGCAAAAGAACCTCGGGCTCGTCTGTCGGTGTTGGACAACGCAGAAACATCGCCCTATTGCCCTAACACCCCGTGTATTGCTGCGATAGGGGAAATGAGCACGGGTAGGATGAACCGATCTTGCACCTCAGTGAGGTCACGATGAACAGCCGCGCCATGGCAACGGCCGTGCTTGTAGCACCACGCCGTCCGGCTGCCTATCCCACACCAACCAACAGTTGTAGGCATGTGGCTCTATGATGCTACTTCGGGTTAAGTTCTGAAAGTTAGTGCAAAGGGACACCCGTTCTATTCCCATGATTACAGCTTCGAACACCTTCCTCGATGTTTGTTTCGGAACCCGCCAGCGCCACGAAGTCTCGTGCTTAGTACAATAGCAAGCCTAGGAGCCTAAAAGAACACAAGGGCTTCCCGCCAACCGTGGAGGGTCCACGCCCTTAAGGAATGTGTGGATTTCAGCTAAAACCAATTAGAGTTACATATGTACCAGTATAGGTAACATAGGTATTGGATGCTACAAAAGAACCTCGGGCTCTTCCGTCGGCGTGGCACAATGCAGAAACATTGCCCTATTGCCCTTACGCCCCGTGTATTGCACCGATAGGGGAAATGAGCACGGGTTGGATGAACCGATCTAGCACCTCAATGAGGTCACGATGAACAGCCGCGCCATGGCAACGGCCATGCTTGTAGCACCGCGCCGTCCGGCCGCCTATGCCGCACCAACCAACAGCTGTAGGAATGTGGCTCTATGATGCTACTTCGGGTTAAGTTTCGAAAGTTAGCACCGAAGGAACACCCGCTCGGTTCCCTTGATTATAGCTTCCAACACGTTCCTCTATGTATGTTTCGGAACCCTCCATCGCCACAAAGTCTCATTCTTAGTACAATAGAAAGCCCGGGAGCCTAAAAGGCCATGAGGGCTGCCCACCAACCGTGGAGGGTCCACGCCCTTAAGGAATGTGTGGATTTCAGCTAAAACCAGTTCGGCTTACATACTACCAGTATAGTTAACATAGCTATTGGATGCTGCAAAAGAACCTCAGGCTCGTCTGTCGGTGTGGTACAACGCAGAAACATCAGCCTATTGCCCTGACGCCCCATGTATTGCTGCGATAGGGGAAACAAGCACGGGTAGGATGAGCCGATCTAGCGCCTCAGTGAGTTCGCGATGAACATCCGTGCCATGGGAACGACCGTGATTGTAGCACCACACCGTCCGGCTGCCTACGCCGCACCAACCAACAACTGTAGGCATGTGGCTCTATGATGCTACTTTGGGTAAAGTTCTGAAAGTTAGAGCCGAAGGAACACCCGCTCGGTTCCCTTGATTACATCTTCCAACACCTTCCTCTATGTATGTTTCGGAACCCGTCGCCGCCACAAAGTTTCATGCTTAGTACAATAGCAAGCCCAGGAGCCTAAAAGGCCACGAGGGCCGCCCACCAACCGTAGAGGGTCCACGCCCTTAAGGAATGTGTGGATTTCAGCTAAAACTAATTAGAGTTACATACGTACCAGTATAGGTAACATAGGTATTGGATGCTGCAAAAGAACCTCGGGCTCCTCCGTCGGCGTGGCATAATGTAGAAACATCGCCCTATTGCCCTAACGCCCCGTGTATTGCTGCGATAGGGGAAACGAGCACGAGTAGGATGAACCGATCTAGCGCCTCAGTGAAGTCGCGATGAATAGCCGCGCCATGGCAACGGTCGTGCTTGTAGCACCACGTCGTCTGGCTGTCTATGTGTAGCACCCCAATTATCTAACAATTGTAATGCTACTTGTCCTAGTAAGATATTGGCTAGTTTATATATTATTGTTGCATCATAATGATATCATGCTCATGTCATCATGCCACCTTGCATTTGAGCATCATATAAAACTCCTTTTCTTTTGGTTCTTCTATCACATGCATTATTAATTGTATTTTGCCTCTTGATATTGTATTTGGTTATTGATATATTGTTTAAATGCCCAAGTTGAGTTGGGGGCATATCTTTTATTTCCATTCCACCACCTTTCTTTCACCACTTTATAATCCCACCATCCCATTAACCATGAGCTTGTTTATCTTTCTTTTGCTATTTTTGTTCTAGCTCATGTGGGTTGGGGTGGATCAAACCTTTCCAATTCTTTGCTGGGTTTATTTTCCACTTCTTGGAAATGCACAAGATTAATGCCATCATATTATTATTGTTTTCACATAATAAATCATGTCATTAATATTTTGCATGGGCCATGCAAGCTTCTCCACCACCTTTTTCCTCCATTAGTTTTTCTTTGGTTGTTGGTGGATCCTATCTAGGAAAAAACCATCCCCACATCTCCTTAGTCACACCTTACCATCTTCTTTTATTATTATTTTTCTCCATGCATGAACCATAGGAGGCCTATCCCATAATTCTTTTCTTTTTCTTTTCTTGGAATTCTTTTTCCACCTCCACCTCATGTTAATTCAAGCATTACCATGTTCCACTTGGGTTGGTCTTAACCACATTCTTTTATTTTATTTTTATTTATCTACATGCATGAGCCATATGTGACTTTTTCCACCAATTCTTTCTTCTTCTTTCTTTCTTGTTTCTCCTCCACACTAACTCATGCAAGCTCAAGCCACATAATTCTTCTTGGTTTGGGCTTGTAAACCAAAAACAAAAACCTAAATGCTAAACACCATCTACATCTAGTTCCTCTTCCTAATTTTCTTAAACCTAAATTACACTAAGCCCTAACTACACTTACCTCTCTCTCTCAAGCCCTCTCTCTCTCACTAGCTTGACCACCTGGCCACCCTTCCCCTGGCCCCAACCCAGCCACCTTGGCTCTCCCTAGCCCTAGCTCCAAAACCCTAACCCGAGCCATGCCCATCTAACCCTAGCCTAGCTCACCCCTCTTCTCTCTCTCTTCTTCTACCGCCACGTTAGCCCCACCCTGGTCTCCCTCATCTTCGACCCCACTGGTAGCCTCCCCTGCAGCCCCAGGTCAAGCCCCAGCTGCCCTATGTGCTCGAGGAGAAGGAGAAAAAGGTGGCACCCAAGCCACCTTTTTACCTGCCGTGCCCACCTGCCTCTCCTCTCTCTCCCTCTCATTTTCCCCTCCTCCTCACGTCTCTGGCCTCGCCAGATCTGCCCCGAGCTGCCCCTCCTCTTCTCCGACTTCCTCCCAGACGACGACCACCCGACGCCGGTAGCCGCCAGTACCACCCCGCCCCGATGATCCAGCCGAGCAGCTCGACGTGGAGGTGTCCTGGGCGACCGAGAGGAACCCCCTGCACCACCCCGACCGTGCAGACGAGGACGAGAAGCTCCACCGCGTTGCCAGTACCTCGCCGTCCCCGAAACCCTAGCTCGCCGGTGCATCTGCATCCCCGACGATCCAACGCTCCTCGCTCCGCTCCGACCACACCAGCGAGCCCGCGCTGAGCCTCCCTCTCTCCCTGACATGCTCCGCCTCGCCGTCGACGTCTAGCGCCGGCGAACGTTTCGTCGAACAGCCGCCGCGCGCCCGAGCTCGCCGTTGTCTGCCAGGTTCCCGCGCTGCTTAGAGCCTACCTAGCACCCGAACCCCCTCCTAACAGCTCCCCTAGCACCACCGCACCGGTTCCGTCCCTCAGCGCGCTTTCCCGGGACCCGGGTTTGAGTCCTCGCTCGCGCCGCGCACCGCGTTTCCTCGCCAGACGGAGGAAAACAATAAACAGTATCGGGGCCGTGGTCATCTTGCAAAAATCCCCCCACCTTTTTAATTCTCGCAACCGCGCTCCTAGTGCCCCACCGGTCAGTCGCCCAGGTCATCTTGCAGAAAACCCCCTCAGCTTTTCCGGCCGCCACCCGCGCTCCAGTCCCCAGCCCCACCTGTCAGCCCCTGTCTCGATCTCCGCTGACACGCGGGCCTGCGCCAGTTGGCCCACCCCGCAGCCTCATTGGCTAGGCGAGCCCGCGGTGAAAAAAGGAATTTCCGCGCGCGCGTGGCCCAGTCAGCGCAGCCCCACCTGTCAGTGGCTGTGGCTAGAGCTACCTGCGGTGTAAAAAGTTTTACCTTGAGTCTGTTTTATTCAAAAAATTTCAAATTTATTTAAATTCAAATTCTTTTCAGATTCAAATAATTTTTAAAATACAAATCCAAATAATACAAATAATATATGTTTTGGAATCAGAAAAATGTGAGGAATTCAAATATGCCCTTCAAAATATATTTTGAACACTTTAAATTTCGAGTTGATTAAAATTACAAGAAAATGCCCTTTAACTTGATTAATTAATAACTTTTGTTTTATAATTCCAAATTTGGCAAATAATATGTCTAAATCGATCAGCGCGACGAGCCCGTTCTATTTATGCAATTCTTGTTCTGAATTGAAGCATGCATCATGTCAACATTTAAATTCTGAACTGTTTATGACAATAAAACTTGGGCAAATAAATAATAAAGTGCTTTATTTCTTGTATCCACACCTCACCTTTGCCATGCTACTTAAATGCCATGCAAATTGTGCATCATTCATCATGGCATGCTTGTCTGCTTGTCGCATTTTAATTCATATGCTTGTGCACTTTATTTATGTTGGCCCTTGTTTGGTTGGTTCTTCTTCGAATAGACGCCCAGCAGGAGAATTACCAGGAATCACAGGAGTACTACCCAGATCCATCTCTCGCTTCAACTGAGCTGCCAAGAAAGCACTACCACATGCTTGCATACATACAGTACCTATTGCCTCTATCTTATTCTTGCATCATTGTGTCGCGATTGCATTAAATTGAATCCCAAGTACTGCATAGCCTTTACTTTTAAACCACACTAAGCTTGTTCCGGTCCCATGAGCCATTACTACAGGAGTTGTTTGAGCCATGCGAGTCGTAGAAAAGCATGAGTAGGGTATGTGAGTGTCGGATGGATAATGAGGTACCTAAACAACATAACCTGAGTAGTAATGGGATAACTAATGAAAGAGGCACCGGTGAGCAATATCTGTTATTTGGTTTTTCATGCTCACTTGTGTCCCGTAGGACCCCGAGTACTTGATTCCTGTTCCTTGACTATTCGCACTATCCACATCCGGGAGGCCTTATGGACCCCCTTGAGCCAGAGCTTGACTCATTCTTATTTCTTGGGGCCACAATTAGTTTGGAGCTTTATTACTATTCTGTACTTATGCCATGCTACTGCTTTATTTAAGATTGTGTGAGGAGCACCTGTACTGTTTTGGATCGTGACACGTTTTCGCTGTATCGACAAGCCCAGTCACATTTTCGGGTTCCCAGTCGTTTACCGCCGTCCACACAAACCTTGGGTCCGTCTCGGAGCCGGCCAACTTCGTTGCGGGTAGCTTAATGGGGTGCCCCCCTGAAATAATTCTGAATCCTGTGATTGCTTTGTCGTGAATGCCTCGTTGGGTTTTGATTTGGTTTTTCCGAGGTTGATCGAGTGTGTGTTGCTATTCGTGCACCCCTGCAGGGTAAATCTTTCTGAAAGCCGTGTCCGCGGTTATGGACGACTTGGAGCACCGTTTCTCGATCATAGACAAGTATAACTAAAGTACCGCTTTTAAATTGACTAAGCAATTGACTAGTAAATAGTGCAATACTCATGGAATGGTTAATAAAACTGCCAACGGATGACGGGGGTTGTTCGTCCGCTTCCTCGTTGGTAAGCGAGGAGGAGGATGGATCTGTTAATTATACTGTTATGACTGTTGTTCTTAATTCACGGACTTCCGTCTATCATTGGTTAGGCGGAAGGTTAGCGAGTCTCTATAGAATTGTTAGGTATTATCTTTTTCTGCAATTGCGTCACCCCAGGTTGTGTCCCCTTTAGTGGCATTAAGACTTGCTGAGTACCCCTAGGGTCTCACACGATAAATTGTTTGATTCAGATGAACAGGTGTACCCGCAAGATGGTTACTGGGTGGAAGTGACAGATGATGTTGGCAACGATCATTCGGTGTAGAGATTCCGGGAACGGGGATCCGTGTGATCTGTGGGCGGGATGTGTTTATTTATGGGGCATCTTATGCCAATTTGCTTCTTATCCGTACTCGGATCTTGTTTTCTGCTTCCGCCTGATACTCTGATGTGTGATGTATGAGGAGCTATCCTAAATTATTATATCTATCTAGGATGTTTGGATCTTGCCGTATGGCGTTGCACTATTTCTATTTCTTTAGATGGAGTGGCTCTGATGTACTGTTGTATGTGGCTTGCATACATACTCACTTGTGTATGTAGTTGATCCCTTCGCCTGCCGATTACGCCGCTCGTTCTTGTCCCGATGTCTGAAAGTGGTTAGGACGGCCGAAAGGTCTACCGTGAGTGGCCCTGGGCCCCACCGTACTATTTTAACCACTTTCGTTCATCCAGGCATTAACTAAGAGCGTAATTCACCGAGGTAGTTACAATTGGTATCAGAGCCATCCCGCCCTTCAGGGTCTTAGCCAAAATGGTCGTTGTCAGTCTAGCAAATATTTTTGTAGTTATGTATACTAGGGAAAAACAAACGTGAGAGTAGGACTGCTTCCATTTTTCTTCTTACCCACCCACCCACCCTGTTCTGGTAAGGAAGTGTAACGTTTTCAATCCTTTTCTAAAATTCAAACTAGGATTCACGTGTTCTGGGTTCCGTAGTACCATAGGTTATGTTTTTGTGTGTGTGTGTGTGTGAATTCCTTGTCTATCTGTTGCATCCAAATGTTATCTCTATCTGCCTTTTGGTTATCAACTGTTGGTACATTCCCTACCGACAGCCCTTTGTAAACCGACGCGATCTATTCTGATTCATTGTACACCGATGCGACCTATCTTACTCTTTGTTATCCGATGTTATCTTGTTGGGGTGTTCTTTTCCGTAGTTAACAATCTTTAGGTTATCTTAAGAAGAAGGTATTGGGATAGGTGTTTTACTGATTCATGTGCGGAGTAATGATTTGAGTGCGGGATGGAGTCGCGACCATACCACTACTTTTGTCATTTGCTTTTGTATATTGAACTAGTAGAGTTACTAATCTTGATTCATTAAGTGGTTTTGCGCATATAGTGGTATTTTAATGCCGAAATTTGCGGAAATTTTTTCTTTGTTAGTTTGTATACCACACTCCTTGTTCAGTCGTGTGTGTTATGCTTAATATCTTCTAGTTGCCTTGAACTTTGTTGATATTTTCATATCACCTCAGTGAATTGCATTCTTTAATCTTGATTAATTCCATTTTGGTACTATTTTGGATTATTATCATTCTCCATTATAGTACTGACTTGTGTGTTATATCAATCACAGGATGGCACCACCACGCCGTTCTGAGGAGGATATACCACCTGAACTCGGGGCTGCTTTGGCAAGTATTGCAAATGCTTTGGGCACTATGCAGCAGAACCAGCAGCGCTTCGAGGAAAGTGTGAGGAGGAATGAGTTTGCTCCGCTACCTCCACCTCCCAAGCGAGGAGACATCAAGAGTTTTCTCAAGTTCAACCCACGCCAATTTGAGGTGTCTGATCAGCCACTTGATGCGGATGATTGGCTTCGTGAAGTGTCAAGGTTGCTGATGACTACGGATGTTCCCGAGCAAGAATGGGTCAAGTGTGCTACTCACCTTCTGAAGGGAGATGCAGCTCTCTGGTGGGAAAATTATCTCAAGGCAGATCTTTCTGGTTTTCAGCCTACTTGGGAGCGGTTCACTGCTGCTTTCAAAGAGCAATATCTGTCAGAAATTGTCATGGAAAGGATGAAGGAAGTGTTTCTCAACCTCAAGCAGGGCACTGACAATGTCAACACCTACATCAGAAACTTCATGAACCTTTCTCGTTATGGTGGCGATGAGATCTCTGATGACAAGAAGAAGCAAAAGAGGTTTCGGCAAGGCCTTAATGCTTCCATCAAATATGCAATCACTCATGCAAGACCAGCATCTTTCCTAGAACTTCAACACACAACTCTGCAGGAAGAAGCAAGTAGGCAAGTGTTTGAGGAGTCAAACAAACACAGCCGTGATATAGTAAGCTCTTCTGCTATGACAGGTCCTTCTAAGCGTCGTGTCTGGGTTCCTAACACCCCACCGTCGCTCCCTGCTCCACCAAGACCGTCAAGCTACGCACCAAGGCTACCAAACTCCTTCACTGCGGCTCCCAGGGGCTACAACCACAACTACCCTAGAGCGCCTGGCGGAGTCCCTGGCTATGTTGCTCCACGTCCACCTGGTGCTTGCTATACTTGTGGAAACACTGGGCATCGGCACTGGAATTGTCCAATGAACAACAAAGCTCTTCCACCACCACCTCCAAGACCTGCGGCAAGTGCTCCTATGATTCGTGCACCTCCACCTCGGGCTCTCAACATCAACACTAAGCCGGGATCTACGGTTGCTCGTGCCAACTGTGTCAACGCCGCTCAAGCTGAGCATGCACCTGGAGTTGTCATGGGTATGCTTCCTGTTAACTCAGTTCTTGCACGAGTTTTGTTTGATTCTGGTGCTTCGCATTCTTTTGTTTCTCACAAGTTTGCTCATGAGCAAGATCTGGCTATGGTTCCTTTATTACACCGTCTTGTGGTACAATCTCCTGGGTCAAACATGAGGGCTGCTCATATCAGCCATGGCAATCAAATTGAGATTGGTGGCTCTTTGTTTCCGGCTTCCTTAATTATTCTGGGCAATTCTGATATTGATGTTATCTTGGGCATGGATTGGTTGACAGCAAATGCAGCTGTGATTGATTGTGCTGAACGTTCGGTTTCTCTGAAAATTCCTGAAGGCCATATAGTCTATTCTCCAAGTCTGACTCCTGCAATTCAGCTTTATTCATTGGCGGCTCTGAATGATGATGCTATGGAAGGTATTCAGAGTGTTCCTGTAGTTTGTGAGTTTCCAGATGTCTTTCCTGAGGAGTTGCCAGGTATGTCTCCGGATCGTGAGGTTGAGTTTGTCATTGAACTTGAACCTGGTACCGCTCCTATTTCCAAGCGGCCTTATAAAATGGGTCCTGCTGAGTTGGCTGAACTTAAACGTCAGTTGGATGAACAAGAGAAGTTGGGTTTCATTCAGCACAGTACTTCTTCTTGGGGTAGTCCAACCATCTTTGTGAAGAAGAGAGACAAGACTGATAGACTTTGTGTTGACTATCGGGCACTCAATGCTAAAACAATCAAGAATAAATATCTCCTTCCGCGGATTAATGATCTCTTCGATCAGCTAGCTGGAGCTGTGGTATTCTCTAAGCTTGATTTGAGAAGTGGTTACCATCAAATCAAGATCCGCAAGGAAGATGTTCCCAAAACAGCTTTCACCACCCGCTATGGTTTGTATGAGTACACAGTCATGTCTTTCGGTCTCACCAACGCACCTGCCACCTTCTCGAGGCTTATGAACTCGGTTTTCATGGAGTATCTTGATAAGTTCGTTGTGGTCTATCTGGGTGAGATTCTAGTCTATTCTAAGTCAAAAGAAGAACATGAAGAACACCTTCGATGTGTCCTAAACAAGCTTCGTGAGAACCGCTTGTATGCAAAGTTCTCCAAGTGTGAATTCTGGCTGCCTCAAGTCACCTACCTTGGTCACGTTATCTCTGCCAAGGGCATTGCCGTCAACCCAGAAACTATTAACACAATTATGGATTGGTTTCCACCCATAAATGTCAAAGAAGTCTGTAGTTTCCTTGGTTTGGCCAGTTACTGCCGTCGCTTCGTTCAAAACTTCTCAAAGATTGCGAAGCCTCTTACCGATCTCCTCAAGAAAGGCAAGAAATATCGTTGGACTCCTGCATGTCAAGCAAGCTTTGAAACACTCAAAGAGAAGCTCACTTCCACACCAGTCTTGGTTCCTCCAGATACATCAAAGCCTTTCCAGATTTTCTGTGATGCTTCATTGCAAGGATTGGGTGCGGTCCTTATGCAAGAAAAGCAAGTTGTTGCTTATGCCTCTCGTCAGTTGAATACGCATGAGATCAACTATCCTACACATGACCTCGAACTCACAGCAGTTGTCTTTGCTTTGAAAGTATGGAGGCATTACTTGCTTGGCAACCGTTGTGAGATCTTTTCTGATCACAAGAGTCTGAAGTATATCTTCACACAACCTGATCTCAACCTTCGTCAGAGGAGGTGGATTGAAACAATCAATGATTTCAATTTGACCATCAACTACACCCCGGGCAAAGCTAATGTCATGGCAGATGCTCTCAGACGAAAAGCTTATGTCAACAACCTCATGGTGGAAGAACAACAGCCTCTCTTGTGCGAGGAATTCCGCAAGCTCAATCTTGAAATTGTGGATCAAGGGTATCTTCTGAACCTTCTAGCAACACCTCTCTTGGAAGAAAAGGTCCGTTCCATTCAGCTTGGGGATCCTTACACTAAAAAGATCATTTCCAACATTCAACTTCCGAAGAATGAGTCTTTCCACGTTGATGACCAAGGCACTCTCTTCTTTCAACACCGGATGTTTGTTCCGAACTACCCGGGTTTAAGGGAGCAAGTTCTCAAGGAGGCGCATGATTCTGTTCTTTCTATTCACCCTGGAAGCACTAAGATGTACATGGACTTGAAAACACAATATTGGTGGCCTGGTTTGAAACGATATTGTGCCAAGTATGTCTCGGAGTGTGATGTTTGTCGCAGAGTTAAAGCTGTCCATCAAAAACCTTCCGGTCTTCTACAACAATTGAAGCCTCCGGAATGGAAATGGGAGAAAGTAGAGATGGACTTCATCACTGGTTTTCCAAGGTCGCAGAAAGGCAACAATGCAATCTTTGTTGTCATTGATAGGCTTTCCAAAGTAGCTCACTTCTTTCCAGTCAAGGAAACAATTTCTGCAATTCAGTTGGCTGAACTCTATATCAACAGAATTGTCTCTCTGTATGGAGTTCCTCTTGAAATCAGTTCAGACCGTGGAAGCATCTTCACTTCCAAGTTCTGGGGAAGTTTCCAAAATGCTTTGGGAACAAAACTAAACTTCAGCACAGCTTACCACCCTCAATCGCAAGGACAAGTTGAAAGGATCAATTAGATTCTGGAAGATGAGATCCGTGCCAAGTATCCTACCCTCTTTGAGTCTTCTTCTTCCTAGAATCTCGGGGCGAGATTCCTGTTTAGTGGGGGAGAGTTGTAGCACCCCAATTGTCTAACAATTGTAATGCTACTTGTCCTAGTAAGATATTGGCTAGTTTATATATATTATTGTTGCATCATAATGATATCATGCTCATGTCATCATGCCACCTTGCATTTGAGCATCATATAAAACTCCTTTTCTTTTGGTTCTTCTATCACATGCATTATTAATTGTATTTTGCCTCTTGATATTGTATTTGGTTATTGATATATTGTTTAAATGCCCAAGTTGAGTTGGGGGCATATCTTTTATTTCCATTCCACCACCTTTCTTTCACCATTTTATAATCCCACCATCCCATTAACCATGAGCTTGTTTATCTTTCTTTTGCTATTTTTGTTCTAGCTCATGTGGGTTGGGGTGGATCAAACCTTTCCAATTCTTTGCTGGGTTTATTTTCCACTTCTTGGAAATGCACAAGATTAATGCCATCATATTATTATTGTTTTCACATAATAAATCATGACATTAATATTTTGCATGGGCCATGCAAGCTTCTCCACCACCTTTTTCCTCCATTAGTTTTTCTTTGGTTGTTGGTGGATCCTATCTAGGAAAAAACCATCCCCACATCTCCTTAGTCACACCTTACCATCTTCTTTTATTATTATTTTTCTCCATGCATGAACCATAGGAGGCCTATCCCATAATTCTTTTCTTTTTCTTTTCTTGGAATTCTTTTTCCACCTCCACCTCATGTTAATTCAAACATTACCATGTTCCACTTGGGTTGGTCTTAACCACATTCTTTTATTTTATTTTTATTTATCTACATGCATGAGCCATATGTGACTTTTTCCACCAATTCTTTCTTCTTCTTTATTTCTTGTTTCTCCTCCACACTAACTCATGCAAGCTCAAGCCACATGATTCTTCTTGGTTTGGCCTTGTAAACCAAAAACAAAAACCTAATTGCTAAACAACATCTACATCTAGTTCCTCTTCCTAATTTTCCTAAACCTAAATTACACTAAGCCCTAACTACACTTACCTCTCTCTCTCAAGCCCCTCTCTCTCTCACTAGCTTGACCACCTGGCCACCCTTCCCCTGGCCCCCACCCAGCCACCTTGGCTCTCCCTAGCCCTAGCTAGAAAACCCTAACCCGAGCCATGCCCATCTAACCCTAGCCTAGCTCACCCCTCTCCTATCTCTCTTCTTCTACCGCCAGGTTAGCCCCACCCTGGTCTCCCTCATCCTCGACCCCACTGGCAGCCTCCCCTGCAGCCCCAGGTCAAGCCCCAGCTGCCCCATGTGCTCGAGGAGAAGGAGAAAAAGGTGGCACCCGAGCCACCTTTTTACCTGCCGTGCCCACCTGCCTCTCCTCTCTCTCCCTCTCATTTTCCCCTCCTCCTCACGTCTCTGGCCTCGCCAGATCTGCCCCGAGCTGCCCCTCCTCTTCTCCGTCTTCCTCCCCGACGACGACCACCCGACGCCGGTAGCCGCCAGTACAACCCCGCCCCGACGATCCGAGCAGCTCGACGTGGAGGTGTCCTGGGCGACCGAGAGGAACCCCCTGCACCACCCCGACCGCACAGACGTGGACGAGAAGCTCCACCGCGTCGCCAGTACCTCGCCGTCCCCGAAACCCTAGCCCGCCGGTGCATCTGCATCCCCGACGATCCGCCGCTCCTCGCTCCGCTCCGACCACACCAGCGAGCCCGCGCTGAGCCTCCCTCTCTCCCTGACATGCTCCGCCTCGCCGTCGATGTCTAGCGCCGGCGAACGTTTCGTCGAACAGCCGCCGCGCGCCCGAGCTCGCCGTTGTCTGCCAGGTTCCCGCGCTGCTTAGAGCCTACCTAGCACCCGAACCCCCTCCTAACAGCTCCCCTAGCACCACCGCACCGGTTCCGTCCCTCAGCGCGCTCTCCCGCGACCCGGGTTTGAGTCCTCGCTCGCGCCGCGCACCGCGTTTCCTCGCCAGACGGAGGAAAACAATAAACAGTATCGGGGCCGTGGTCATCTTGCAAAAATCCCCCCACCTTTTTAATTCTCGCAACCCGCGCTCCTAGTGCCCCACCGGTCAGTCGCCCAGGTCATCTTGCAGAAAACCCCCTCGGCTTTTCCGGCCGCCACCCGCGCTCCAGTCCCCAGCCCCACCTGTCAGCCCCTGTCTCGATCTCCGCTGACACGCGGGCCTGCGCCAGTTGGCCCACCCCGCAGCCTCAGTGGCTAGGCGAGCCCGCGGTGAAAAAAGGAATTTCCGCGCGCGCGTGGCCCAGTCAGCGCAGCCCCACCTGTTAGTGGCTGTGGCTAGAGCTACCTGCGGTGTAAAAAGTTTTACCTTGAGTCTGTTTTATTCAAATCTTTTCAAATTTATTTAAATTCAAATTCTTTTCAGATTCAAATAATTTTTAAAATACAAATCCAAATAATACAAATAATATATGTTTTGGAATCAGAAAAATGTGAGGAAATTCAAATATGCCCTTCAAAATATATTTCGAACACTTTAAATTTCGAGTTGATTAAAATTACAAGAAAATGCCCTTTAACTTGATTAATTAATAACTTTTGTTTTATAATTCCAAATTTGGCAAATAATATGTCTAAATCGATCAGCGCGACGAGCCCGTTCTATTTATGCAATTCTTGTTCTGAATTGAAGCATGCATCATGTCAAAATTTAAATTCTGAACTGTTTATGACAATAAAACTTGGACAAATAAATAATAAAGTGCTTTATTTCTTGTATCCACACCTCACCTTTGCCATGCTACTTAAATGCCATGCAAATTGTGCATCATTCATCATGGCATGCTTGTCTGCTTGTCGCATTTTAATTCATATGCTTGTGCACTTTATTTATGTTGGTCCTTGTTTGTTTGGTTCTTCTTCGAATAGACGCCCAGCAGGAGAATTACGAGGAATCACAGGAGTACTACCCAGATCCATCTCTCGCTTCAACTGAGCTGCCAAGAAAGCACTACCACATGCTTGCATACATACAGTACCTATTGCCTCTATCTTATTCTTGCATCATTGTGTCGCGATTGCATTAAATTGAATCCCAAGTACTGCATAGCCTTTACTTTTAAACCACACTAAGCTTGTTCCGGTCCCATGAGCCATTACTACAGGAGTTGTTTGAGCCATGCGAGTCGTAGAAAAGCATGAGTAGGGTATGTGAGTGTCGGATGGATAATGAGGTACCTAAACAACATAACCTGAGTAGTAATGGGATAACTAATGAAAGAGGCACCGGTGAGCAATATCTGTTATTTGGTTTTTCATGCTCACTTGTGTCCCGTAGGACCCCGAGTACTTGATTCCTGTTCCTTGACTATTCGCACTATCCACATCCGGGAGGCCTTATGGACCCCCTTGAGCCAGAGCTTGACTCATTCTTATTTCTTGGGGCCACAATTAGTTTGGGGCTTTATTACTATTCTGTACTTATGCCATGCTACTGCTTTATTTAAGATTGTGCGAGGAGCACCTGTACTGTTTTGGATCGTGACACGTTTTCGCTGTATCGACAAGCCCAGTCACATTTTCGGGTTCCCAGTCGTTTACCGCCGTCAACACAAACCTTGGGTCCGTCTCGGAGCCGGCCAACTTCGTTGCGGGTAGCTTAATGGGGTGGCCCCCTGAAATAATTCTGAATCATGTGATTGCTTTGTCGTGAATGCCTCGTTGGGTTTTGATTTGGTTTTTCCGAGGTTGATCGAGTGTGTGTTGCTATTCGTGCACCCCTGCAGGGTAAATCTTTCTGAAAGCCGTGTCCGCGGTTATGGACGACTTGGAGCATCGTTTCTCGATCATAGACAAGTATAACTAAAGTACCGCTTTTAAATTGACTAAGCAATTGACTAGTAAATAGTGCAATACTCATGGAATGGTTAATAAAACTGCCAACAGATGATGGGGGTTGTTCGTCCGCTTCCTTGTTGGTAAGCGAGGAGGAGGATGGATCTGTTAATTATACTGTTATAACTGTTGTTCTTAATTCACGGACTTCCGTCTATCATTGGTTAGGCGGAAGGTTAGCGAGTCTCTATAGAATTGTTAGGTATTATCTTTTGCTGCAATTGCGTCACCCCAGGTTGTGTCCCCTTTAGTGGCATTAAGACTTGCTGAGTACCCCTAGGGTCTCACACGATAAATTGTTTGATTCAGATGAACATGTGTACCCGCAAGATGGTTACTGGGTGAAAGAGACAGATGATGTTGGCAACGATCATTCGGTGTAGAGATTCCGGGAACGGGGATCCGTGTGATCTGTGGGCGGGATGTGTTTATTTATGGGGCATCTTATGCCAATTTGCTTCTTATCCGTACTCGGATCTTGTTTTCCGCTTCCGCCTGATACTCTGATGTGTCATGTATGAGGAGCTATCCTAAATTATTATATCTATCTAGGATGTTTGGATCTTGCCGTATGGCGTTGCACTATTTCTATTTCTTTTAGATGGAGTGGCTCTGATGTACTGTTGTATGTGGCTTGCATACATACTCACTTGTGTATGTAGTTGATCCCTTCGCCTGCCGATTACGCCGCTCGTTCTTTTCCCGATGTCTGAAAGTAGTTAGGACGGCCGAAAGGTCTACCGTGAGTGGCCCTGGGCCCCACCGTACTATTTTAACCACTTTGGTTCATCCAGGCATTAACTAAGAGCATAATTCACCGAGGTAGTTACACTATGCCGCACCAACCAACAGTTGTAGGCATGTGGCTCTATTATGCTTTTTTGGGTTAAGTTATGAAAGTTAGCGCCGCAGGGACACCCGCTCGGTTCCCTTGATTACTGCTTCCGACACCTTCCTCTATGTATGTTTCGAAACCCGCTGCCACCACAAAGTCTCATGCTTAGTACAATGTAAAGCCTGGGAGCCTAAAAGGCCACGAGGGCCACCTACCAACCGTGGAGGGTCCACGCCCTTAAGGAATGTGTGGATTTCAGCTAAAACCAGTTCGGCTGACATACGTACCAGTATAGGTAACATAGGTATTTGATGCTGCAAAAGAACCTCGGGCTCGTCCGTCAGCGTGGCACAACGCAGAAACATCACCCTATTGCCCTGACACCCCGTGTATTGCTGCGATAGGGGAAACGAGCACGGGTAGTATGAACCGATCTAGCGCCTCAGTGAGGTCGCGATGAACAACCGCGCCATGGCAATGACCCTGCTTGTAGCACCACGTCGTCTGGCTGCCTATGCCGCACCAACCAACAGCTGTAGGCATGTGGCTCTATGATGCTACTCCGGGTTAAGTTCTAAAAGTTAGCGCCGGAGGGACAACCGCTCGGTTCCCTTGATTACAATTTCCAACACCTTCCTCTATGTATGTTTCGGAACCTACCGCCGCAACAAAGTGTCGTGCTTAGTACAATAGCAAGCCCGGGAACCTAAAAGGCCACGAGGGCCGCCTACGAACCGTGGAGGGCCCACACCCTTAAGGAATGTGCAGATTTCAGCTAAAACCAATTTGGGTTACATACGTACCAGTATCGGTAACATAGGTATTGGATGCTGGAAAAGAACCTCGGGCTCATCCGTCGGCATGGCACAACGGAGAAACATCGCCCTATTGCCATGACGCCCCGTGTATTGCTGCGATAGGGGAAACGAGCACGGGTAGGATGAACTGATATAGCGCCTCAGTGAGGTCGCGATGAACAACCGCGCCATGGCAACAGCCGTGCTTGTAGCACCACGCCGTCCGGCTGCCTATGCCGCACCAACCAACAGCTGTAGGCATGTGCTCTATGATGCTACTCCGGGTTAAGTTCTAAAAGTTAGCACCAAAGGGACACCCGCTCGGTTCCCTTGATTACAGCTTACAACACCTTCCTCTATGTATGTTTCAGAACCCACCGCCACCACAAAGTCTCGTGCTTAGTACAATAGCAAGCCCGGGAGCATAATAGCCACGAGGGTCGCCCACCAACCATGGAGGGTCCACGCCATTGTGGAATGTGTGGATTTCAGCTAAAACCAGTTCGGCTTACATACATACCAGTATAGTTAAAATAGGTATTGGATGTTGCAAAAGAACCTCGGGCTCGTCCGTCAGCGTTGCACAACGCAGAAACATCGCCCTATTGCCCTGACGCCCCGTGTTTTGCTGCGATTAGGGAAATGAGCACGGGTAGGATGAACCGATCTAGCACCTAAGTGAGGTCGCGATGAACCGCTGTGCCATGGCAACAACCATGCTTGTAGCACCACGTCGTCCGGATGCCTATGCCGCACCAACCAAGAGTTATAGGTAGGTGGCTCTATGATGCTACTTCGGGTTAAGTTCTGAAAGTTAGCGCCGAGGGACACCCGCTTGATTCCCTTGATTACAGCTTCCAACACCTTCCTCTATGTATTTTCGGAACCCGCCGACGCCTCAAAGTCTCGTGCTTAGTACAATAGCAAGCCCCGGAGCCTAAAAGGCCACTAGGGCCGCCCACCAACCGTGCAGGGTCCACGCCCTTAAGGAATGTGTGCATTTCAGCTAAAACCAATTAGGGTTACATACATACCAGTATAGGTAACATAGGTATTGGATGCTGCAAAAGAACCTCGGGCTCGTCCGTCGGCGTGTCACAACGCAGAAACATCACCCTATTGCCCTTATGCCCCGCGTATTGCTGTGATAGGGGAAACAAGCACAGGTAGGATGAATCGATCTAGCGCCTCAGTGAGGTCGCGATGAACAGCCGCGCCATGGCAACGGCCGTAATTGTAGCACCACGCCATCCGGCTGCCTATGCCACACCAACCAACAGCTGTAGGCATGTGTCTCTATGATGCTACTTTGAGTTAAGTTCTAAAAGTTAGCGCTTAAGGGACACCTTCTCGGTTCCCTTGATTACAGCTTCCAACACCTTCCACCATGTATGTTTCAGAACCCGCCGCTGCCAAAAAGTCTCGTGCTTAGTACAATAGAATGGCTGGGAGCGTAAAAGACCACGAGGGTCGCCCACCACCCGTGGAGGGTCCACGCCCTTAAGGAATGTGTGGATTTTAGCTAAAACCAATTAGGGTTACATACGTACCAGTATAGGTAACATAGGTATTGGATGCTCCAAAAGAACCTCGGGCTCGTCCGTCGGCGTGGCACAACGCAGAAACATCGCCCTATTGCCCTTACGCCCCGTGTATTGCTGCGATAGGGGAAACGAGCACGGTAGGAAGAACCGATCTAGTGCCTCAGAGAGGTCGCGATGAACAGCCGCGCCATGGCAACGGTCGTGCTTGTAGCACCACGCCGTCTTGCTGCCTATGCCGCACCAACCAACAGCTGTAGGCATGTGGCTCCATGATCCTACTTCGGGTTAATTTCTGAAAGTTAGCGCCGAAGGGACACCCGCTCGGTTCCCTTGATTATAGCTTCCAAAACCTTCCTCTATGTATGTTTTAGAACCCGCCACCATCACAAAGTCTCGTGCTTAGTACAATAGAAAGCCTGGGAGCCTAAAAGGCCACGAGGGCCGCCCACCAACCATGGAGGGTCCACGCCCTTAAGGAATGTGTGGATTTTAGTTAAAACTAATTAAGGTTATATACGTACCAGTATAGGTAACATACGTATTGGATGCTGCAAAAGAACCTCGGGCTCCTCCGTCGGCATGGCACAACGCAGAAACATCACCCTATTGCCCTTATGCCCCGTGTACTGCTGCGATAGGGGAAAGAAGCATGGGTAGTATGAACTGATCTAGCGCATCAATGAGGTCGCGATGAACAGCCGTGCCATAGCAACGGCCGTGCTTGTAGCACCACACCGTCCAGCTGTCTGTGCCGAACCAACCAATAGCTGTAGGCATGTGGCTCTATGATGCTACTTCAGGTTAAGTGCTAAAAGTTAGCGCCGAAGGGACACCTGCTCAGTTCCCTTGATTACAGCTTCCAACACCTTCCTCTATGCATGTTTCAGAACCCGCCGCCGCAACAAAGTCTCGTGCTTAGTACAACAGAAAGCCAGGGAGCCTAAAAGGCCATGAGGGTCGTCCACCAACCGTGGAGGGTCCATGCCCTTAAGGAATGTGTGGATTTTAGCTAAAACTAATTAGGGTTACATACGTACCAGTATAGGTAACATAGGTATTGGATGCTGCAAAAGAACCTCAGGCTCGTTCGTCGGCATGGCACAACGTAGAAACATAGCCCTATGTCCCTTACGCCCCGTGTACTGCTGCGATAGGGGAAATGAGCACGGGTAGGATGATCTGATCTAGCGCCGTAGTGAGGTCGCGATGAAAAGCCGCGCCATGGGAATGACCGTTCTTGTAGCACCACGCCGTCCGGCTGCCTATCCCGCACCAACGAACAGCTCTAGGCATGTGGCTCTATCATGCTACTTCGGGTTAAGTTCTAAAAGTTAGTGCGGAAGGACACCCACTCGATTCCCTTGATTACAGCTTCTAACACCTTCCTTTATGTATGTTTCAGAACCCGCCGCCACCACAAAGTCTCGTGCTTAGTACAATAGAAAGCCTGGAAGCCTAAAAGGCCACGAGGGTCGCCCACCAACCGTGGAGGGTCCACGCCCTTAAGGAATGTGTGGATTTCAGCTAAAACCAAGTAGGGTTACATACGTACCAGTATAGGTAACATAGGTATTGGATGCTTCAAAAGAACCTTGGGCTCATCCATCGGTGTGGCACAACGCAGAAACATCGCCCTATTGCCCTTACACCCCGTGTACTGCTGCGATAGGGGAAACGAGCATGGGTAGGATGAACCGATCTAGCGCCTCAGTGAGGTCGCAATGAACAGCCGCACCATGGAAACGGCCATGCTTGTAGCACGACGCCGTCCGGCTTCCAATGCCGCACCAACCAATAGCTGTAGGCATCTGGATCTATGATGCTACTTCGGGTTAAGTTCTAAAAGTTAGAACCGAAGGGACACCCGCTTGGTTCCCTTGATTACAGCTTCCAACACCTTCCTCTATGTATGTTTCGGAACCCGCTGCCACCACATAGTTTCGTGCTTATTACAACAGAAAGCCCGGGAGCCTAAAAGGCCACGAGGGCCACCCACCAACCGTGGAGCGTTCACGCCCTTAAGGAATGTGTGGATTTCAGCTAAAACCAATTAGGGTTACATATGTACCAGTATAGGTAACATAGGTATCGGATGCTGCAATAGAACCTCGGGCTCGCCCGTCAGCGTGGGACAACATAGAAACATCACCCTACTGCCCTTACGCCTCGTGTACTACTGCGATAGGGGAAACGCGAACGGGTAGGATGAATCGATCTAGTGCCTCAGTGAGGTCGCGATGAACAGCCGCGCCATGGCAACGGCCGTGCTTGTAGCACCACGCCGTCCGGCTTCCGATGCCGCACCAACCGACAGATGTAGGCATGTGGCTCTATGATGCTACTTCGGGTTAAGTTCTGAATGTTAGCGCCGAACGGACACCCGCTTGGTTCCCTTCTTTACAGCTTCCAACACCTTCCTCTCTGTATGTTTCGGAACCCGCCACCACCACAAAGTCTCGTGCTTAGTACAATAGAAAGCCCGGGAGCCTAAAAGGCTACGAGGGCCGCCCACCAACCGTGGAGGGTCCAAGCCCTTAAGGAATGTGTGGATTTTACCTAAAACCAATTAGGGCTACATACGTACCATTATAGGTAACGGAGGTATTGGATGCTGCAAAAGAACCTCAGGCTCGTCCGTTGGGGTGGCACAACGCAGAAACATCGCCCTATTGCCCTTACGCCTTGTGTACTCCTGCGATAGGGGAAACGAGCATGGGTAGGATGAACCGATTAAGCGCCTCAGTGAGGTCACGATGAACAACCGTGCCATGGCAACGGCCGTGCTTGTAGCACCACGCCGTCCGGCTGCCTATGCCGCACGAACCAACAACTGTAGGTTTGTGGCTCTATGATGCTACTTCGGGTTAAGTTCTAAAAGTTAGCGCTGAAGGGACACCCGCTCGGTTCCATTGATTACAGCTTCCAACACCGTCCTCTATGTATGTTTCGGAACCCACCGCCGCCCCAAAGTCTCATGCTTAGTACAATAGAAAGGTCGGGACCCTAAAAGGCCACGAGGTCCCACTACTAGGAAACGGCTTATAGAAGGCAAGATATTCAGTGGCGCATATGTAAAACTATGCGCCACAGATATATATCAGTTGCGCACTAGAAAAAATGCGTCACAGATCTTTGGCACTGCAGTGGCGTACGAAACCAATATGCGCCACATAAGTCCATATTTCTGTGGCGCATATTTTTGTGTGCGCCACTGAAGTGTCAAACTTCTGTGGTGCATATAGACGTATGCGCCATAGAAGGTTGATGGGACCAAGCACCAAAAGAAGGGGGAGAAACTTCTATGGCGCATATGTCCATATTTTCCATAGAAATTGATGTTTCTGTGGCGCATATTGGTGTATGCGCCACAGAACAAGCAAAAACAGATCCCACCCCCTGCCCCCCGGATCGCCTTTTCAGTTTTGTAAAAAATAAACAAAAATGATAAAAACTTCAAAAAAATAATTCCTTTGAGTTGTAGTTAGATTTTAGGGCATAGATGTAGACAAAATTGAAAACCATGAATTTCGATGTATTTTGCAAAAATAGATCATGGAACGGTAAAACGGATCTAACTTTTGCGTACGATGTTGGAGAAATATCTTTAACCTATCAAAATGATCGTCTCGAAATTCCCTACTCGAATTCAATGACCCGTGGTCGTTCTCGATTTTACAGAATACCCAAATTCGAAAAGAGTAAAAAGTTATTTAGGGTAGAAGATTTTTTACTGCAAAAAAATAAAAAAGGGGAGAAACTTCTGTGGCGCATTTCCCCCATATGCGCCACAGAAGCCTTGGGCGGGATTCGAAAATTGAATCCCGCCGGCGCCCCTTCTCCTTATATTCCTCCACTTCTTCTCCTTCTTCTCCCCTTCTCCTCCACTTCTACTCCCCTCCATACTTCTCCCCTCCATACTTCTTCCCTCCATACTTCTCCCTCCACTTCTCCTCCCCTCCATACTTCTCCCCTTCTCCTCCACTTCTCCCTCCACTATTCCTCCCCTCCATACTTCTCCCCATCTCCTCCACTCTCCGGCGACATCCACCTCCGGCCATGGCTACCTCGGTGACCTCCTCCACCTAGATGACCTCCTCCTTCGGTGACCTCCAACACCATCGGCGACCTCCTCCTCCTCCTCCTCCACCACCACCATCTCCGGCGGCTTCCTCCAACCATCTTCGGCGAGCCCTTCCTGCACCTCCGGCGGCCTCCTCCTCCTACTACTCTGACCACCTCCGATGGCCTCCTTCTCCTCCGGCCATCACATCTGATCCACCTCCGGCGACCCCCCCACTTCCGGCCAGATCTGGCCCGGTTTTTTTTTGAAATTTGAAAAAAACTTCTGTGGCGCATATTGGCCATATGCGCCACTAAAGTTTGAGACTTCTGTGGTGCATTTTGAAATGCGCCACAGAAGATAGTTATCAGTGGCGAGGTATCAGTGGCCACTAAGATATGCACCACGGATAGTGAAAAAAGGTGCGCCAATGATAAGTTGTTTCCTAGTAGTGGCCGCCCACCAACCATGGAGGGTCCACGACATTAAGGAATGCGTGGATTACAGCTAAAACCAATTAGGGTTACATACGTACTAGTATAGGTAACATAGGCATTGAATGCTGTAAAAGAACCTCGGGCTCGTTCGTTTGGCGTGGCACAACGCAGAAACATCACCCTATTGCCCTTACGCCCCGTGTATTACTGCGATAGGGGAAACGAGCATGGGTAGGGTGAACCTATCTAGCACCTCAGTGAGGTCGCGATGAATAGCCGCGTCATGGCAACGGCCGTGATTGTAGCACCATGCCGTCCGGCTGCCTAAGCCGCACCAAAAAACAACTGTAGGCATGTCGCTCTATGATGCTACTTTGGGTTAAGATCGGAAAGTTAGCGCCCAAGGGACACCTGCTCGGTTCCCTTGATTACAGCTTCCAACACCTTCCTCTATGTATGTTTCAGAACCTGCCCCTGCGACAAAGTCTCGTTCTTAGTACAATAGAAAGCCCGGGAGCCTAAAAGGCCATGAGGGCCGCACACCAACCATAGAGGGTCCACGCCCTTAAGGAATGTGTGGATTTCAGCTAAAACCAATTAGGGTTACATACATACCTGTATAGCTAACATAGGTATTTGATGCTGCAAAACAACCTCGGGCTCGTCTGTCGGCGTGGCACAACGCAGAAACATCGCCCTATTGCCCTTACGCCCCATGTATTGCTGCGATAGGGGAAACGAGCACGGGTAGGACGAACCGATCTAGCACCTCAGTGAGGTTGCGATGAACAGCCGTGCCATGGCAACAGCCGTGCTTGTAGCACCACGCTGTCCGGCTGCCTATGCCGCACCAACCAATAGCTGGAGGCATGTGGCTCTATGATGCTACTTCGGGTTAAGTTCTGAAAGTTAGCACCGAAGGGACACCCGCTCGGTTCCCTTGTTTACAGATTCCAACACCTTCCTCTATGTATGTTTCGGAACCCGCCACCACCACAAAGTCTCGTGGTTAGTACACTAGAAATCCCGGGAGCCAAAAAGGCTACGAGGGCCGCCCACCAACCGTGGAGGGTCCAAGCCCTTAAGGAATCTGTGGATTTTAGCTAAAACCAATTAGGGCTACATACGTACCATTATAGGTAACATAGGTATTGGATGCTGCATAAGAACCTCGGGCTCGTCCGTCGGCGTGGCACAACACAGAAACATCGTCCTATTACCCTTACGCCCCGTCTACTCCTGCGATAGGGGAACGAGCATGGGTAGGATGAACCGATTTAGCGCCTCAATGAGGTCGCGATGAATAGCCGTGGCATGGCAATGGCCGCGCTTGTAGCACCATGCCGACCGGCTTCCTATGCCGCACGAACCAACAACTGTAGGTATTTGGCTCTATGATGGTACTTCGTGTTAAGTTCTGAAAGTTAGCGCTAAAGGGACACCCGCTCGATTCCCTTGATTACAGCTTCCAACACCTTCATCTATGTATGTTTCGGAACCCGCCGTCGCCCCAAAGTCTCGTGCTTAGTACAACAGAAACGCCAGGAGCCTAAAAGGCCATGAGGGCCCACTACTAGGAAACGGCTTATAGATAGACAAGATATTCAGTGGCGAATATGTAAAACTATGCGGCACGGATATATATCAGTGGCGCACTAGAAAAAATGTGCCACAGAAGTTTGGCACTTCAGTGGCGCACGAAACCAATATGCGCCACAGAAGTCCATATTACTGTGGCGCATATTTTCGTGTGCGCCACTAAAGTGTCAAACTTCTGTGGCGCATATAGACGTATGCGCCATAGAAGGTTGATGGGACCAAGCACCAAAAGAAGGGGGAGAAACTTATATGGCGCATATGTCCATATGCGCCACAGAAAGTGATGTTTCTCTGGCGCATATGGGTGTATGCGCCACAGAACAAGCAAAAACAGATCCCCCCGCCTCCCTGTGGTTCGCCTTTTCAGTTTTGTAAACAATAAACAAAAATGATAGAAACTTCAAAAAAATAATTCCTTTGAGTTGTAGTTAGATTTTAGGGTATAGATGTAGAAAAAAAATGAAAAACATGAATTTCGATGTATTTTGCAAAAATAGGTCATGTCACGGTAAAACGGCACTAACTTTTGCGTACGATGTTGGAAAAAAATCTTTAACCTATCAAAATGATCGTCTCAAAATTCCCTACTCGAATTCAACGACCTTTGGTTGTTCTCGATTTTATAGGATCCCCAAATTCGAAAAGAGGAAAAATTTATTTAGGGTAGAAGATTTTTTAGTCTAAAAAAAATAAAAAAGGGGGAGAAACTTGTGTGGCGCATTTCCCCCATATGCGCCACAGAAGCCTTGGGCGGAATTCGAAAATTGAATCCCGCCGGCGTCCCTTCTCCTTATATTTCTCCTCTTCTTCTCCTTCTTCTCCCCTTCTCCTCCACTTCTACTCCCCTCCATACTTCTCCCTCCACTTCTCCTCCCCTCCATACTTCTACCCTTCTCCTGCACTATTCCTCCCCTCCATACTTCTCCCCTTCTCCTCCACTCTCCGGCGACATCCACCTCCGGCCATGGCTACCTCGGTGACCTTCTCCACCTAGATGACCTCCTCCTTCGGTGACCTCCAACACCAGCAGCGACCTCCTCCTCCTCCTCCTCCTCCTCCACCACCACCACCATCTCCGGCGGCCTCCTCCAACCATCTCCGGCGAGCCCTTCCTCCACCTCTGGCGGCCTCCTCCTCCTACTACTCTGACCACCTCCGATGGCCTCCTTCTCCTCCGGCCATCACATCTGATCCACCTCCAGCGACCCCCCCACCTCCGACCAGATTTGGCCCAGTATTTTTATGAAATTTGAAAAAAACTTCTATGGCGCATATTGGCCATATGCGCCACAGAAGTTTGAGATCTGGCCCGCCTTTTTTTAAATTTTGGAAAAAAACTTCTGTCGCGCATATTGTCCATATGCGCCACTAAAGTTTGAGACTTCTGTGGCGCATTTTGAAATGCGCCACAGAAGATAGTTATCAGTGGCGAGGTATCAATGGCCACTAAGTTATGCTGCACGGATAGTGAAAAAATGTGCGCCACTGATAAGTTGTTTCCTAGTAGTGGCTGCCCCCCAACCATGGAGGGTCCACGCCATTAAGGAATGTGTGGATTACAGCTAAATCCAATTAGGGTTACATACGTACCAGTATAGGTAACATAGGTATTGGATGCTGCAAAAGAACCTCGGGCTCATTTGTTGGCGTGGCACAACGCAGAAACATCACACTATTGCCCTTACGCCCCGTGTATTGCTGCGAAAGGGGAAACGGGCATGGGTAGGATGAACCTATCTAGCGCCTCAGTGAGGTCGCGATGAACAGCCACGTCATGGCAACGACCGTGCTTGTAGCACCATGCCGTCCGGATGCCTATGCCGTACCAACCAACAACTGTAGGCATGTGGCTCTATGATGCTACTTTGGGTTAATTCTGAAAGTTAGCGCCGAAGGGACACCCGCTCGGTTCCCTTGATTACAGCTTCCAACACCTTCCTCTATGTATGTTTCAGAACCTGCCCCTGCGACAAAGTCTCGTTCTTAGTACAATAGAAAGCCCGGGAGCCTAAAAGGCCATGAGGGCCGCACACCAACCGTGGAGGGTCCACGCCCTTAAGGAATGTGTGGATTTCAGCTAAAACCAAGTAGGGTTACATACGTACCAGTATATCTAACATAGGTATTGGATGCTCCAAAAGAACCTCGGGCTCATCTGTCGGCGTGGCACAACGCAGAAACATCGCCCTATTGCCCTTACGCCCCGTGTATTGCTGCGATAGAGGAAACGAGCACGGGTAGGATGAACCGATCTAGCACCTAAGTGAGGGCACGATGAACAGCCGCGCCATGGAAACGGCCGTGCTTGTAGCACCACGCCGTCCGGCTGCCTATGCCGCACCAACCAACAGCTGTAGGCATGTGGCTCTATGTTGCTACTTCGGGTTAAGTTCTGAAAGTTAGTGCCGAAGGGACACCCGCTTGGTTCCCTTGATTACAGCTTCCAACACCTTCCTCTATGTATGTTTCGGAACCCGCCGCCGCCACAAAGTCTCGTGCTTAGTACAATAGAAAGCCCGGGAGCCTAAAAGGCCACGAGGGCTGCCCACCAACCGTTGAGGGTCCAAGCCCTTCAGGAATGTGTGGATTTCAGCTAAAACCAATTAGGGTTACATACGTACCAGTATAGGTAACATAGGTATTGGATGCTGCAAAAGATCCTCGGGCTCGTCCGTTGGCGTGGCACAACGCAGAAACATCGCCCTATTGCCCTTACGCCTTATGTACTACTGTGATTGGGGAAACGAGCACGGGTAGGATGAACCGATCTAGCGCCTCAGTGAGGTCGCGATGAACGGCCGCACCATGGCAACGGTCGTGCTTGTAGCACCATGTCGTCCGGATGCCTATGCCGCACCAACCAACAGCCGTATGCATGTGGCTCTATGATGATACTTTGTGTTAAGTTCTGAAAGTGAGCGCCGAAGGGACACCCGCTCGTTTCCCTTCATTACAGCTTCCAACACCTTCCTCTATGTATGTTTCAGAACCCGCCGCCTCCACAAAGTCTCGTGCTTAGTACAATAGCAAGCCCGAGAGCTTAAAAGGCCACGAGGGCCGCCTACCAACCGTGGAGGGTCCACACCCTTAAGGAATGTGTGGATTTTAGCTAAAACCAATTCAGCTTACATACATACCAGTATAGGTAATTATCTAGTTTAAATGTGGACGTAGATGGGTATATTTCAGAGCCATCAAGTGACAGCCTTGTCGGCAAGCTCCTCCCTCTCGATCGCCTTCTCAATCTCTGTCATAGCAGCATCATATTCTTTCGAGTTAGCCTCTGAGCCGCTGCCATCCATGTTGATGTCGACATAGAGGGCGTCAAGTACCGAGTTAGAGTTAGCTTTGGTGTTTTCGATGGTGGAGGTGGAGGGGGACGGTGCAGTGCCATTGTTGTTGTTGCCTCCTCCGGTTGCGGCGGCAAGGCTGGACTCAACATCCTGGTTGGCATCATCGAAATTGTTAATAGTTGGGACCATCTCGTTGAGGGTGAGCAAGCTGGCAACTTGTGGCCTCCGAAGCATATGTCGGAGGAGTGTTTTGTGCATGATCCTTTCCATGAAGTGGTAGACGAGTTCATCAGTGTCGTCACCTTCCAGGGTTTCCTTCACCCTTAACCATCTTACATGGTATTCATGAGGGGAATCTCCTTCCCTCTGAATGCATCTGGCCAGATCAAAGATGGTGACGACACCGACAAAGTGTGACCTCCGCATATCTAATGCTTGTGGAAGCAAATCCGATCTGCGGGGTCCTTCCACCGTTATATCTTCCATAGGGGTAGTTTGGGTGGGCCTTGAATATTTCAAATCTGAGCAGGCAAACTCCGAAGAGAGATCCGTGCCTGATCCTTCCATGAATGTGTCCTGCCCATAGGCGGTCCGTGCAGGCCTTGATGAGTTCCCGACTTCTTGGGATCTAGGACCCGAGTCAGATTCAACGATGAAGATGTGGATGTCCCCAACTCGGACAATAGAGCAGCGGGTGGGATTCATCTTTGCTAGGACCCAGAATTCATCTGGAGGGACAAACAGAACATTGCCAGAGAAGAGGACGCATCCAATGGTGGCGGTGCCGTTGATTCCCGCGAAGAGATTGGACCTCGCCCGGTGTAGTGTTGGAAGCACCTCTTGACCCACGGTGATTGCTAACTATAGTCTTATTGCCGACGAGTACGCCATGGAGGGGTCCTCACATAGCGTGTTTATATAGGTGGGGGAAGGCGGCGAGTTGGTGGTACGAGGTAACACAGCTTACCCAGGTTCCAGTCCCACAATGGTGGTGGAACTCTACTCCTGCTATAAATCACTATAATGGAAATACACCGAGTTACATGGATTGGTTCGCTATATGAGGTGTTGTACGTTGTACTTTGGGTGTTCGCCCTAAAGGGACCCACAAGTCTGTCTTATAAAGGCGCTAGAACCTAGGGTTACAGGGAAATGACCTTGCTGGAGAAGTTACAAAGTTCTACACTAATACTAACTAGTCTTTGTGTCTTGTTCTCCAAGGCTCCACGTACGTCAGTTGCTCCGACGTAGCCTTACTTCATCCGACAAGGGTCTCCCTTCTGTATCCGTCTAACTAGGCTGCCTATTAGGCCATGGGCCGTGCTACCAACTATGGGCCACCCGAGTTAGCTGGATTAGAGACATGCTATGGTGATACCCATTTCGCATATCCCCAACTATACGTTTCACACCCCACATCTTTCGATGCCCAGAGGACCCACTCATGATTTACTTGTCTTCAATCCAACGATAGTGGACACCAATCATGGGGCAGGTGACTTTCGGAGGTTTGTTCTGGGTGGAATCTAGGCGAATCGGAATCGGCAAAACCATCACCGTATGTCTGGTCCTTTATGCTAGCGATGTTCGTCTTGTGCTTCTCGACGAGATTTGGATTCTGGCTAGGGAGGACGTGATTAGCTACACAATCATGTATTTTGGAAAGATCGATGTCTACCTCGGTTTCACTGAACCTTCCAAACCCACCCCAGCCATGATGATAGAGGCATAGGAAACTTATGGATCTTCTTTGTCTGCGGAGGCGACAAAGTTTTGGATCTCAGAAACCCCTAATCCCACCCAGCCGGCACCTAAAGCGGAGATCATGGAGAAGGTCGGATTTGAAGAAGATCTCCCTCAGGGGGTCGAATCTCAAGAAGATCAAAGATGCAACAACACCAGATCCGGATCTACCGACATTGGAGGCACACAGTAAGGCAGATGGTGCTTCGCGGCAACACCGGTATGGATGTTGTTCTCAAGACCATCAAGAGCTTCGAGGAAGCTAACAAGCAGAGACTCACCTACCTCAGTGCACATGGATTGAACTCCATTGATTACGTTGGCTCTAGATCCGGCTCTAGCGATGCTGGAGATGACAACGACTCAGTGCTGGACGCAATCAGAACAAATGCCTACATACCGGCCTCCCGAGGAGATTCCATGACATAAAATGAATTTCGGGCATTTGAAGAAGAAATTGAAGAGGAGATCAACTCCATGGCTATGGAGGAAGGAGAAGATCTGGATCTAAGTCCCTACAACAATATGGATGAGAGATACGACGAAAACTATCCTGAATCGCAAGATGATATGGATCTTGGAGAGAATCCCAACATCCAGATGTCCAAGAGACTAATAGAAGTTTGACTCCAGCAATCAGACCAAAATCCTTCTTTGCCATGGGTACTAGTAAGGCCAACAAAGCAAAGAAGAAAAAGAAAAACAAGACTCCATCTAAAGATCTTCCAGCTCAGCACGAGGTCACCGAAGAATACAAGGAGGATTCAGATGATGCTCTAATCCCCCAAGGACCAAAAAGTCTCTGGTAGATGGCCACGTGGTCACCCAAGTGCCCATGAAATCCTCGGAGAAGTACTTACAATGCCGATCCCAACCGCCTCGGACTTTACATGTAACACCCTCAAATCGGCCCTATGCAAGTTTTAGCGATTCCCGCCAAACCCGCATAGAAATGATTCAAGGACGCCGACCAGGCACTTTCGTGCGGGTGGAAAGCGAAGTAATACCATTACACATTAGTCCATGATGGAACCCACAGAACATATATATACAACAACGACTCCATGAGTCAAGAATACAGATATACTATACAAAGATCCAAAATCACCTTGAAAACAATAGAGCGTCCGACTCCGGACAAGATGCAAATGGGGCTAAGAGCCCTGAAGAATAACCAATGGCGTCCATAACCCTGCCCAGGCCAAGCCGGAAGGGTAACCCTACTAATGACGTCGATCTCAAACCTGCTAAAACAAAAGGGGTGCCGACAAAGGGCAAAGGAAAAAGAGGAGCGTCAGTACTGAGGCTAATACACGGCGAGTCTAGAGTTCGGCGGTCCTCGCCTACATAGGTATGGTGGACTGAAGCGGCAACGAAGCATGCACTAAACAACCTATAGAGATTCGATAAACTGTCGGCTATTAGAGAGAGATAAGAAAGACCTATTCGGAACCAAACTTATACTAACACCAATCATACCCATCCTGGTATTCCCCCCTCGAGACCAAACGAGGAAGTCAAACTGAGGAACTCACACAGTTGGCAGTTTTATTCATTCCATTATAGTTGAAGCACTTACTAGTCAGATATAGATAGCATGAGTCATCCTGAAGCATAAGTAGTGGGCAGTTTTAATCACCATTCCGTTGTAGTTGGAACATTTACTAGTCAGATATAATTTTCCTGAGGAATACCAAAACCCAGCAATTGTTGGCACTTTTATTTCATTCCATTGGAGTTGCAATACTTACTAGGAAGGTATAGTATGACACAGATCATCACAGATCCACTAGTTGTTGGCATTTTCATTATCCATTCCATTGTAGTGAAGCTGATTCCTAGTCACATATTAAGTCAAATTTATAACACTACTTTAGTTATGCTTGTCTATGATCGAGATACTGTGCTCCAAGTCGTCCATAACCACGGACACGACTTTCAGAAAGATTTACCCTGCAGGGGTGCACAAATAGCAACACACACACGATCAACCTCGGAAAAACCAACTCAAAACCCAACGAGGCTTTCACGACAAAGCAATCACAGGATTCATAAATTATTTCAGGGGGCCACCCCATTAAGCTACCCGCAACGAAGTTGTTCTGCTCCGAGACGGACCCAAGGTTTGTGTGGGTGGCTGTAAACGACTGGGAACCCGAAAGTGTGACTGGGCTTGTCGATACAGCGAAAATGTGTCACGATCCTAAACAGTACAGGTGCTCCACGCACAATCATAAATAAAGCACTAAAACATGGCATAAGTACAAGATAGTAATAAAGCCCCAAACTACTTTGTGGCCCCAAGAAATAAGAATGAATCAAGCTCTGGCTAAGGGGATTCATGGTCCCATATGCGGATAGTGCGATAGTCAAGGAACAGGTATCAAGTACTCGGGGCCTACGGGACACAAGTGGACATGAAAAACCAAATAGCTTATATTGCCCATCGGTGCCTCTTTCATTAGTTATCCCAGCAATTTAATAGTTGTATTTCAAATCATGATCAACTCCACCGTAAACATCTGCCAGCATTCCAACAACTGTGGTACTTGACAATACGAGATCGCACCTGAGTAAGCAACTACGACTCGCAAGGACAGCTATGTACCAAACACAGGTAATAGGAGGTGTCCAAGGAAATATAGAGGTTGCACGAGATATAACTGGTGTACGGAAACTAAAGCATCGCGACACGGATAGCAATAAATCAACAGGAGGAAATAAAGACTATAAATGCAAAAATAGGTAGAAAGAGGGAGAATGCTCGCCTGGGAAACATTGCCGAAGGATCATATTCGGAGAACTTGTCGATACTCGCATCCACTCATCGGCCTAATCCGCGAAGAAGCAAACACTAGAAGAAACACCGGATGCACTATTTAATACTATAGCAGAAGATCCGGCATGATTATGATATGATGCAGATGTGATGCAATTAGGCAGTATTAAGAGGAACCGGGGGTCCCGACAATTAATTAAACGGTTCGAGTTATTTAGCTACCCCGCAATTTAAATGTTGTATTAACAGGCGAAACATGGCATTGGTTCGCTACACCAATTTAAATGGAGTCCGGAATAAGACGAAGATATCCCGCATAAACACTCCATATTTAATTATGAGGTGAATCGGCATAATGCCCCCAAACCACAAACATGTATGCAAGCATGATCAATTTAATATGCGACAGTTGATAATGTCATATTATAAAAATAGGGGCTTAGGGGCACACATCTGGGTTTGGAAGATCTTGGGTTCCGGGGGTTCGGGTCTGGGTCTCCAGGGTTCGCCCAGGGAGCGGTTCGACGGGATCATTCTCGGACAACGGAAGGAGAGCTTGGCGTTCCGGGAAGAAGGACTTGGCATTCCGTGTCGGCGTCCTCGACGTCCAGGGATCTCGACGAACTTGGCGTCCCGTACTCGGGCGTCAGAGAACTTGGCGCACCAGGGTTCGAACTTCAGACTCCGGGATCAGTCTCGAGGACCTTGGCGCCTTTGGCTTCAGGAGGGAGAACTTGGCGTGGCGCCGGGAAGGAGGTCTTAGAGCACTGAGGGGTCCGGCCTCGGATTGGTCTTGTCGTCAAGAAGAGCTTGGCGTCTTGCGGCCCACACGGCTAGATGGAGATCTTGGACAATATCTCCATCTGGCACTGTCGAGCATGACGCTGTTGCAACCAAGCCGCAACACCGCAAATCCATCTCACGAGGTCTTCCCAGAACATCAACGTGAACACATCGGCACCACAATAGGAGAACAACTACACGGACCAGCTAGCAGGTACGGCCGGGGTCGCGCTTGCGGAAGAGGGAGCGCATCCGAGGTCTGCAGAGAAAACGGGGCAGAGGTCCTCGCGAGGACAACCATCATCGAGGAGGAACTCAAGCATCTGTGGCGGCCAGGACCTGCGGGGCCACGGTCAGATGCAGGACAGGGCGACGACCGGCACGGTCACCAGGGACGCGCGGCAGCTGGCACGATCCTGAGAGGAGGCGGTGCCTGGCGGGTTGATGGGGAGGAGCTCGTGAGGCGGACGGCGCAGCGCGGGAGAAGCTGGGGAGAGGCGACTGGGACGGCGGCGGGCCGAAGCTCCTACGGTTGCCGACTGGGAAGCGCGGAAGGAAGACCATGGCGGGGTCGTGCCAGGAGGAGGCGAGGGAGAGGGACCACGGCGGACGAGGCCACGGACGACGAGGTGCGGGCGTGGCGCAGGGCGCAGGGGATGATCCAGGCGGTGGCGGGGTCCTCTGAAGCGACGGGAAGAGGCGCGATGCAAGGTCGAGCGAGAATGGTTGCCGAGGCGGGGGCCCGCAGCGGCGGTGGGGGCGAGTAGGGGAGAGGAGGAGGAGAGGCTGGCGGCGGCTCCAGGCGGGCCTTGCGCTCCCGGCGGCGGACGGAGGAGCCCCACAGGCGGGGAGGACGAAGCGGGGTAGGGAGGTTGGGAAGGAGGAGATGGGGGTGGTGGCCCTGGGGGTTGGTGAGGCAGAGCGGTGGGGTGGGGAAAGAGATGGGCCAGGGTGGTGGGACCGGTCGGGTGGTGGGTGGTAGCGTGTGCGCGTCGCCTGGGGATCGAGTCCCAGGGGCGGCAGGTGGTGATCTGGGAAGTGGGCCAGGCGGGGATGCGTGCAGGTGGCGGCTGGTGTGGACCTGCCTGGTCGGGAAGAGTGCGGTGGGGAGGTAGCAGGTGGCCGGGTGCATGCGTGTGGCATGTGTGTGAATCGCGTGATGTGTGGGGTGTTGGGTTTGGCTCGACGCGCGCGGGAGGATAAGGTGGCGAGCGGCTGGCGATGGAGGGAGCTGGGAAGGGTAGGGTGTGGGTTGGGGTAGGTAGGAATTAGGGTTGGTTTAGACTTAGGGTCTGGAGGTGGCCAACCGGGCTTTCGAGCCTGGCGGCCTACCTCAAGAAAACACTTTAAGAATTTTATTTATTTAAAACGGGGCTTTTGTAATCTATTTTTAGACGAAACAAAATAATCCGGAAGACCGGTGTTTTGATTTGAAATAAGACGGGGCTTATTTAGAAAAACAAAATAGGTTTTCGAAAATAGTTTTGAGACAAATCATGCATGATGATGACGATGCTCAAATGCAATGTGGCATGATGACATGAGCATGCGGTCATGATGATGCAATGCACAAAAACACAGCAATTTTCTAGTAGTGGTTTTAGCGGGATGCCACAATTCGACACCACTAACAATTGATCTCGCCCTGGAGATTCGCCTCATGGTACCGGGGAGAAGGCCGACGATCTGAATCTTCTCACTTCATGTAAGTCCTCGCGACACCACTAACAAAGATTCTTGGTCCATCTTGAAATCGGCGACACCACCAACAAGGGGTCGTTGCTCTTGTTCGTCGACAGAAAGCTCCGGAGAAACAAGGACGGAGATAAAGGTATCGAAAGATGTCCACCTTTACCTTCCGTGGAAGGAGTAAAACTGCTTGATCCACCGTTTCAATGTACAAGAGCGAATGATAAGAGTAGTTGTATGGTAGCTACTCCATCCCACACTCAAAGCATTACTCTGTACATGAACAAAAGAATCGTGCAACCAACTCTCGGAATTCAGATTGAAGATCTTTACAAGCAATGTTCGGAGAAGAAAGGAATGATGTAGGCTCTTCATCGGATCTGGCGTAGATGATGTCATCACGTCGGAAAACACCGGAAGGCACAAGAAGGAACAGAGAGAAGTCCAACAGATGAAAGATTCCTCAGATAACACGAAGATCGGATGTAGAAGCACCGTTACCAAAGAAGGAAGCGAAACCTTGAAGGTACGACAGAAACCCCACCACGAGAATTCCTGGACTCGAAAAAAAGATAAGAGAACAGATCCAAAACACGCAGAGGTAAGAGGAGAATAGCAGAGGGTAAGGAGTAAAAGCAGACCTAATCAGATCTATCGAACTGATTTTCAAAAATGGTTTGACACTCTACATCGGCCATTAGCTAGGTTATCCTACAGGCTGGACAAGTGGGGTATCGTAACTGCTGAGATCTGATACCACTCTGTAACACCCTCAAATCGGCCCTATGCAAGTTTTAGCGATTCCCGCCAAACCCGCATAGAAATGATTCAAGGACGCCGACCAGGCACTTTCGTGCGGGTGGAAAACGAAGTAATACCATTACACATTAGTCCATGATGGAACCCACAGAACATATATATACAACAACGACTCTATGAGTCAAGAATACAGATATACTATACAAAGATCCAAAATCACCTTGAAAACAATAGAGCGTCCGACTACGGACAAGATGCAAATGGGGCTAAGAGCCCTGAAGAATAACCAATGGCGTCCATAACCCTGCCCAGGCCAAGCCGGAAGGGTAACCCTACTAATGACGTCGATCTCAAACCTGCTAAAACAAAAGGGGTGCCGACAAAGGGCAAAGGAAAAAGAGGAGCGTCAGTACTGAGGCCAATACACGGCGAGTCTAGAGTTCGGCGGTCCTCACCTACATAGGTATGGTGGACTGAAGCGGCAACGAAGCATGCACTAAACAACCTATAGAGATTCGATAAACTGTCGGCTATTAGAGAGAGATAAGAAAGACCTATTCGGAACCAAACTTATACTAACACCAATCATACCCATCCTGGTATTCCCCCCTCGAGACCAAACGAGGAAGTCAAACTGAGGAACTCACACAGTTGGCAGTTTTATTCATTCCATTATAGTTGAAGCACTTACTAGTCAGATATAGATAGCATGAGTCATCCTGAAGCATAAGTAGTGGGCAGTTTTAATCACCATTCCGTTGTAGTTGGAACATTTACTAGTCAGATATAATTGTCCTAAGGAATCCCAAAACCCAGCAATTGTTGGCACTTTTATTTCATTCCATTGGTGTTACAATACTTACTAGGCAGGTATAGTATGACACAGATCACCATAGATCCACTAGTTGTTGGCATTTTTATTATCCCTTCCATTGTAGTGAAGCTGATTACTAGTCACATATTAAGTCAAATTTATAACACTACTTTAGTTATGCTTGTCTATGATCGAGATACTATGCCCCAAGTCATCCATAACCGCGGACACGGCTTTCAGAAAGATTTACCCTACAGGGGTGCACAAATAGCAACACACACACGATCAACCTCGGAAAAACCAACTCAAATCCCAACGAGGCTTTCACGACAAAGCAATCACATGATTCATAAGTTATTTCAGGGGGCCACCCCATTAAGCTACCCGCAACGAAGTTGGCCGGCTCCGAGACGGACCCAAGGTTTGTATGGACGGCTGTAAATGACTGGGAACCCGAAAGTGTGGCTGGGCTTGTCGATACAGCGAAAACGTGTCATGATCCTAAACAGTACAGGTGCTCCATGCACAATATTAAATAAAGCAGTAAAACATGGCATAAGTATAGGATAGTAATAAAGCCCCAAACTACTTTGTGGCCCCAAGAAATAAGAATGAATCAAGCTCTGGCTAAGGGGATTCATGGTCCCATATGCGGATAGTGCGATAGTCAAGGAACAGGTATCAAGTACTCGGGGCCTACGGGACACAAGTGGACATGAAAAACCAAATAGCTTATATTGCCCACCGGTGCCTCTTTCATTAGTTATCCCAGCAATTTAATAGTTGTATTTGAAGTCATGATCAACTCCATCCGTAAACACCTGCCAGCATTCCAACAACTGTGGTACTTGAAAATACGAGATCGTACCTGAGTAAGCAACTACGACTTGCAAGGCCAGCTATCTACTAAACATAGGTAATAGGAGGTGTCCAAGGCAATATAGAGGCTGCACGGGATATAACTGGTGTACGGAAACTAAAGCATCGCGACACGGATAGCAATAGATCAACAGGAGGAAATAAAGACTATAAATGCAAAAATAGGTAGAAGGAGGGACAATGCTCGCCTGGGAAACATTGCCGAAGGATCATATCCGGAGAACTTGTCGATATTCGCATCCATTCATCGGCCTAATCCACAAAGAACCAAACACTAGAAGAAACACCAGATGCACTATTTAATACTACAGCAGAAGATCTGGCATGATTATGATATGATATAGATGCGATGCAATTAGGCAGTATTAAGCGGAACCGGGGTCCCGACAATTAATTAAACGGTTCGAGTTATTTAGCTACCCCGCAATTTAAATGTTGTATTAACAGGCGAAACATGGCATTGGTTCGCTACACCAATTTAAATGGAGTCCGGAATAAGACGAAGATATCCCGCATAAACACTCCATATTTAATTATGAGGTGAATCGGCATAATGCCCCCAAACCACAAACATGTATGCAAGCATGATCAATTTAATATGCGATAGTTGATAATGTCATATTATAAAAATAGGTGCTTAGGGGCACACATCTGGGTTTGGAAGATCTTGGGTTCCGGGGGTTCGGGTCTGGGTCTCCAGGGTTCGCCCAGTGAGCGGTTCGATGAGATCATTCTCGGACAACGGAAGGAGAGCTTGGCGTTCCGGGAAGAAGGACTTGGCATTCCGTGTCGGCGTCCTCGGCGTCCGGGGATCTCGACGAACTTGGCGTCCCGTACTCGGGCGTCAGAGAACTTGGCGCACCAGGGTTCGAACTTCAGACTCCGGGATCGGTCTCGAGGATCTTGGCGCCTTTGGCTTCAGGAGGGAGAACTTGGCGTGGCGCCGGGAAGGAGGTCTTAAAGTGCTGAGGGGTCCGGCCTCGGATCGGTCTTGTCGACGAGAAGAGCTTGGCGTCTTGCGGCACACACGGCTAGATGGAGATCTTGGACAATATCTCCATCTGGCACTGTCGAGCACGACGCTGTTGTAACCAAGCCGCAACATCACAAATCCATCTCACGAGGTCTTCCCAGAACATCAACGTGAACACATCGGCACCACACTAGGAGAACCACTACACAGACCAGCTAGCAGGTACGGCCGGGGTCGCGCTTGCGGAAGAGGGAGTGCATCCGAGGTCTGCAGAGAAAACGGGGCAGAGGTCCTCGCGAGGACAACCATCATCGAGGGGGAACTCAAGCATCTATGGCGGCCAGGACCTGCGGGGCCGCGGTCAGATGCAGGACAGGGGCGACAACCGGCGCGGTCACCAGGGACGCGCGGCAGCTGGCACGATCCCGAGAGGAGGCGGTGCCTGGCGGGTTGACGGGGAGGAGCTCGTGAGGCGGATGGCCCGGCGTGGGAAAATCTGCGCAGAGGCGACTGGGACAGCGGCGGGCCGAAGCTCCTGCGGTTGCCGATCGGGAAGCGCGGAAGGACGACCATGGCGGGGTTGTGCCAGGGGGAGGCGAGGGAGAGGGACCATGCCGAACGAGGACGCGGACGACGAGGTGCGGGCGTGGCGCAGGGCGCAGGGGATGATCTAGGAGGAGACGGGGGTGGTGGCCCTAGGGGTTGGTGAGGCAGAGCGGTGGGGTGGGGAAAGAGACGGGCCAGGGTGGTGGGACCGGTCGGGTAGTGGGTGGTAGCGTGTGCGCGTCGCCTGGGGATCAAGTCCCAGGGGCGGCAGGTGGTGATCTGGGAAGTGGGCCAGGCGGGGATGCGTGCAGGTGGCGGCTGGTGTGGACCCGCCTGGTCGGGAAGAGTGCGGTGGGGAGGTAGCAGGTGGCCGGGTGCATGCGTGTGGCATGTGTGTGAATCGCGTGATGTGTGGGGTGTTGGGTTTGGCTCGACACGCGCGGGAGGATAATGTGGCGAGCGGCTGGCGATGGAGGGAGCTGGGAAGGGTAGGGTGTGGGTTAGGGTAGGTAGGAATTAGGGTTGGTTTAGACTTAGGGTTTCGAGGTGGCAGGTCGGGCTTTCGGGCCTGGTGGCATGCCTCAAAAAAACACTTTAAGAATTTTATTTATTTAAAACGGGGCTTTTCTAATCTATTTTTAGACGAAACAAAATAATCCGGAAGACCAGTGTTTTGATTTGAAATAAGACAGGGCTTATTTAGAAAAACAAAATAGGTTTTCTAAAATAGTTTTGAGACAAATCATGCATGATGATGACGATGCTCAAATGCAATGTGGCATGATGACATGAGCATGCGGTCATGATGATGCAATGCACAAAAATACAACGATTTTCTATTAGTGGTTTTAGCGGGATGCCACATTACACCATACAAGTTGGAGGAAAAGGACCTATCCGTAAAAGTGCAGTGCTAGGTACCCTTGGATGAAGACACCCATCTCATTGAGGAGAATCAGCGCATTGTAGATGCATGATAGTACAACTCCCTGTAGCATCAGAAGACATGGAATGGCCTTGAGCTGACCAATAAAAATCCGGAAGTTCAAAATTCTATTTTTGAGGGAAACAACACAAACATAGTCGTGGGACATCCTTAGATTGACAACAAAGGAAACCGAGTGTATAACATTCTGGTAGAAAATACTGCTGCAGCCCGAGAGATCTTGGCGAATAATCCAACTCTAGAGTAGGTTCGAATGAGCGTAGTATTACTTAGCAAGGGCCTAGAGCAACAAAAGGCTGCCACGTCCATCAGTGGAAAACTGGTCTCCAAATCTGACAAATGCCGCATGAACACAACTTGACATCATGACACAAGGCCCCGTCAGGAACCGGTTCGGCGTCACCACTCTAAACCTCGGGATGACCCTTAATCAAGAACCGGTTCTTCAGGACAATAGCATAGAACCACACGTGGTTGGAGAAATGTTGCCCCAGCCATAGAGAGAGACGCCATAGCAGCAATGGTTCTATGTCAACTTCCCCGGCAGCAGTCAGATCAACACATGGAAGAAGATGAAGAACGACATCAGGAGCAGGATCGGCAAAGAATGTCACCTCGCAGACACACAAGCCGTCTGGCTGAGCCTCTCCATAATGATGCCAATGACAAACGAAGAAACGACGAAGACCATCCCAGATCAAGCCGACATAGTGGCCGTCGTCACAAAGCCTCAGATGGAGGATGGTGATGAGCCAGCAATAACCCACCGACACCACCCTCTTCACCAAGCAGCGCACATAATGGCTCCCACGGGAGACAGGGAGGATGCCAAGGTGGAGGCGGTGGGGGAGGGAGCAGAGACCCGGCACCACGACACCGCGGCCATAGCGAACATCCGAGACGAAGCTCCTTGTCACCAAGTGATGCCAGACACCATATCAACTCAAACATAGAAGCACAAAGCTATGATTTGGATAGAATATACGTGGGTCCAAAATGCTTTGGTCGATGGATCCAATAAATAAATTTTCCGGAGGGATTTTCTATCTCAACCAATATTTAATCCTATGATGGTGTGGCTCGGCAAGACACATGGCTTCAGGATTTCTTCCAAGCATGTTGACTCGCCAAAAGAAGAAATAGTTTGGTCGTAGTACGGTATCTCCCACTGATGCTACGGAAGATGGCTCGATCATGGCTCAACGAACTCCAGAAAATACAATTCACAACTGGTATGATATGCAAAGTGTGTTATTTGGAATTTTGAAGGCACATACAAGAGGCCCTACACAGTTAGAGATCTGCAGCATTTGACCTAGAGGGCTGGTGAAACTTACCGGGACTACCTCGAATGATGAATCGACACAAAAAACCCATGCGAGGGAGTAAAAAACCAAACCACGATTGAGGCTTTCATCGCAGGACTCCCAATTGGATTACTGGGTCACCGGCTGAGGTGTAACAAAGTCACTGATCTGGGAGAGATGATAGAAACAGCAAGAAAATATGTAGATGTCAACAATTAAATAGAGGGACTATTGAATGCCCTGGCCATGCCATAGTCGGCTAAGTAGCCAAAGTAGCAATGGTACCAGAAGCGCAAGAACACCTCAGATGAGAAACCAAATCCATAAATCACAACTCTTAACACAACTTTTAGATCTGGAGGATGAGGAGGGCATGAAGGCAGCCAGGGACGACGTCGCTGAACTTCCCAGTCCAAGGTAGAGGAGACCAGCAACCTGGTAAAACCAATTCTAGGGCCGACATTTCCAATAATCCGTTTGTGCATCACTCGGATGGTAACGGGGGCTCTTACCACACAAATGATTAGTGTTGTTTTAACAACGACATCAAGAAAGACAAATCCGCTGGCTACAAGGCCAAGTGACATAAATGAAAGCAAAATTCCGACAAAGAGAAGGAGTCCAAGGAAGATTCCAACATGGAGGAGGTAGATGCCTCAAATCCCAAGTCGAATGGTAATAAGGCTTACCCAACCAAGAAAGACACCTATGTTTGCTTCCTCAGATCCCAACCCGCTAAGGTCAAAAAGGCACTGATGCATGAACTCAACGCAATTGTTCCAGCTATCCCCCAGTACCCAGACTAGTCGGAAGTAACAATTACCTTTGACCAAAGTGACCATCCGCCTAAACCAAATAGATAAGAAAGTACGCCTTGGTCATAAATCCACTAATCGATGACTATGGCTTCTCCAAGACTCTCATGGATGGTGGCAGTAGCATCAACATCCTCTACGTCAGAACGATGCACCCTATGAAGATATCGGAAACACAGCTGAATCTCAGCAGCGCGAGTTTCCATGGAGTTGTCCCGGGAAGATAAGAAACTCTATGGGATAAATTACTCTAGATGTTACTTTTGGAATGCTGGATAATTATCGAACCGAACCACTGTCTTTTGAAGTGGTGTCGTTCAAGACCGCATACCATGCTATCTTCGGGCATCCAGCCTATTGGCAATTTATGGCTCGCCCTTGCTATATATACAACATGGTAAAAATTCTAGGTCCCAATGGCGTCATCATAATATAGGGAAACCCGAAGAAAGAACGAGAATGTAAAGACATAGATGCCACCTTTGCTGAAGACGTACTGCGTGCCGAGGAGTACCAGGAGATCAAGAAGATCATTGATCCATTTGAGATGCCCGCAACAAAGAAGGAGGTGCTGAAGCCAACTCTAGAATTGAAGGCATTGGAAGAGACGAAGACAACACCACTGAAGGATGACGACCCCTCCAAAGTGACACAAATGGGCGTAGGCTTATATCGAGCATAGGAAAGCGTACTCGTCGAGTTCCTCATAGCTAATAAAGACATCTTTGCATGGCAACCTTTTGACATGATCGGAGTACCTAGGGAACTCGTTGAGCTCTCTTTAAACGTGTATCCTAACACTAAACCTGTCAAACAATCCATACGATGTTTGTGCGATGAAAAGCGCAAAGCTGTAGCTAAGGAATTATCCTGGTTAGAACTAGATAGATTTATCAAAGAGCTCATCCACACTAAGTGGCTGGCCAATCCTGTAATGATCCCTACAAAGGACACCACTGATTTAAGAATGTGTGTCGATTATACTACCTTGAACAAGGCTTGTCCAAGAGATCCGTTCGTTCTGCCTAGGATTGACCAAGCTGTCGACTCGACAGTAGGCTTGGAACTCCTATGCTTTGTCGATGCATATTCTAGTTATCACCAAATACGCATGAAGGAGTCAAACAAGTTAAAGACTTTGTTCATCAGCCCCTTCTGAACCTTCTACTATGTAATGATGCCTTTCAGGCTAAAATATGCAGGAGCCACGTACTAGCGCACTATCGAATGTTGCCTCCACAATCAAATCGGAGGCAATGTGCATGCATACGTGGATGACATAGATATGATGCCCAAAAATAAGGAAACACTAATTTCCGATTTGGAGGAAACATTCACAAATCTATGAAAATAGAACATAATGCTTAACCTGAAGAAATGATTCTTCAGAATCCTAGCAAGAAAATTGTTAGGTTTCACCGTGTCTCAGAGAAGCATAGAGGTGAACTGGGATAAGATAAAGGCTGTACTAAACATTACCAGGCCAACTCGTCTAAAGGACATACAACGGTTGATTGGCTGCATTGCTGTGGTGAATCGGTTTGAAAGCAGGTTCGGTGCAAGAGCTGCACCATTATATAATCTCTTGAAGAAGACCAAGAAATTCGTATGGATCGACAAAGCTGAGGATGCACTCCAGGACTTGAAGGCAGTACTCTCATCTGCCTCTATCCTTGCAGCACTAGAACCTAAGGAACCTATGTTGCTGTCCATTGTGGTGACAAACAAAGTCGACAGCATCGTAATGATGGTGGAACTACCGGAGGAAGAATAGGAATAGTTGTTGCAGCGTCCGACTTACTAACTCAGCGAGGTCCTGACTGAATCAATACAACGGTATCCTCATTACTAAAAGTTAGCCTACGGTGTTTGTTTCGTGTCAAGAAGCTACACCACTATTTTCAAGAGAATAAGATTACCGTGGTAAGCACAACTCCCATGAGAGATATAATCAACAACGGTGATGCCATAGGACGCTTTGCTAGGTGGGAAATTGAGCTAGGAGCTTTTGACATTGAGTATGAACCACATACATCAATCAAATCCCAAATACTTGTTGATTTTGTCACTCATTGGATAGAGACAGCAGAAAATACGAATGTCCCAAAGTCAGAATATTGGACCATGCACTTTGACGGATCGAAAGCGCTCGGGGGTTGGCGTGGTATTAAAATCACCCCAAGGAGACAAACTATTCTATGTGTTGTAGATTCATTTCACAGCGACAAATAATATGGCTGAATATGAAGACCTGCTACATGGAATTCGAATTGCAAAAGACATCGGCATTCGCCGACCCATGTGCTACGAAGACTCGGATTTAGTTTGACGGAGATTTGTCCCACGAAGGAACTAGGGTCCAACTATCCCTTGGTTCATGTGGTGGTGGAACACGTGAGTCCGAAGAAGTTCGGAGGCGGCTACGGGAACAAAGGGGATGCACGACAAAAAGTTGACATCGGGTTTTTTTACCCATGTTCGGGACCCTCATGAGGAGGTAAAATCACTTCTCCTACTTGGTTGTATTGCTCGATTGCCTCGCAATGTTACAATGGTGGATGAAAGCCTAGGGTTTTCGATCTTTGGGATCTGTCCCCTGCGAGATTGGAGAGGGGCTCCTTATATAGGGCGGCGTCGGCCCTCTCCCCCTGGCCCATAGACGGGGAGGGTCACCACAATGCCGCCTCTTATGGTCTTGGTCTAGGGGGACTACTTTTTTGTGGATGTGGTCTTGGGCGTTGGACGCTCCTCCACCCGTTGGTAAAGAGTCCTCATTTGCATGCTCCTTGTCCTCGTCCATCGGGGAACACGTCTCTTCTTGCACCAAAATGCCCAAAGGCAACCCTGCCCACTCTAAAGACATTCGTCAGCCGGTCAGGGTCTTGTCGGCTCCACTTTTTTTTAGGTCCCGGCCCCTGGGGCCGTAGATGCCGGATCATCCAATGTGTCGGTCGCTCTTGTCGTTTCTCTCAAGGGGAAGCTATATCAGCCTCGCGGCCTCCCCTCCAGAGGTATCCAGAAGAGGTGCCCTAGCCCACATAGCAAAGGGGAGAGACCCTTCCTCGCGAAGCCCTCTTGGGGCTGTTGACACAGCCAGACATAGACGGATCGAGGTACCCCCTGTACCAGCTATCTGACAGTAGCCCCCGACCGTTCGGGCCTAGCATCGTGTCCATGTTGCAATGGGCCCGGACGGCCCTCATAGCGTCAGGCACCCCCTAGGCGTGGGCTAGCCCAGGCCCTTTACGCGCCTTCTTGAGAGATGCGCTTCTGAGTTGATTCCTTCCCAGCCCATAAAGGGGAGGACGCCTTGGTTGCGTGGAGATATGTTCTTCTCCGCCTATTCTTCCCTGCTTGTTGCTTTTCCAGCAAACCGCTACCGCACACCATGTGAGATGTCCCGCTGTGAATCTCTAGCAACGGCGAAGGGGAAGCGCCCTCCTCCTAGCCCTCCTCGCGAAGAAGAGGAGGAAGGGGAGGATGAGTCGGGAGAGGTACTGTTGCCTTCTACTGTCAAGTCAGATTCCGGTCTCGACCCGTGCCACCTGCAGCTAGCCACCGACCGGAACAAGTAGGGGAGGACCCGGGTGTGGCCTGGGTCAGCGGATCCGGGGGCTCTCCCAGGCCCGGTGCACCCCTTCTTCTACCACACTGTCATTGCAGGGTTGGTCCTGCTATTCTCCCCCTTCTTCATGGCAGTTCTAGAGAACTACCAGATCAGCACCGTCCACTTACATCCCAACTCAGTCACCACCCTGTCTATATTCGCCTTCTGGTGTGAGATGTTCGTGGGGGTGAAGCCTTCCGTGGCGCTGTTGCATCACATGTACACTCTCCGCCTTACCTCAACCAAGCATGTTATTGGCTACACCTCCTTCATCAAGGAGGGGACGTTCAGCCTCCTGATGGGCTGGACGAAACGTGTGCATGACTTCTGTAAGTGATGGGTCTTGATGGACGTGGTGGAGGATAGTCTCTGCCTTTCTCCCCCCACCGCTGGCTGAAAAGGTCAATAGCCAATGGTCGGTGGTATCCTTGGAGGGGGACAAGATGGATGCTCTCACCGCCCGCGTCGAGAAACTCAAGTCCTCAGTCCTAACGGGACCTGTAGTGCCATGGAGTTCATTCCCCTCAGGATCGCTCCATTGCATAAGCACAACAAGGACATGTGGGATTTCTCCATGGGGGACCGCGTGGCCCTTGGGGACGGTGTAACCGACGATTCCGTCGTGGCAAGCCTTATCCACGAGCTCCTACACACCCCAGCCGCATCCAAGCTCTCCGGGGCAGAGATTCAGGCCACCTTGCCTCGGGTTGGCGAGTGGGGAATCGTCCCCCCAGGCAGCGCGGGTGAGCATCTGAATCATTTGGACGTGGCTTCCTCTGCCGCCACCTCATCCGAGGACACTCTCGCGCCTACGGCGGGCAAGGCCACCAGAGCTAGGGCTCTTCTTCGGAGAAGGCCGCGCCAAGAGGCGGCGAGCTCCGTCCCGCGGGAGGATTTCTTCCCCTTGGCACAAAATGGGGCTGCTGGGGCATGCAGTCCTTGGCCGGCGGCGGCAGCAGGTATGGATCCATAGCCTGCTACTTCTTTTCGTGCCCTTTGATCTTAGCTCACTCGCCGGGTCCCTAGCAGCGAAGACCGACCGTGGAAAGAGCCTCGAGTGAAGAGGACCACCCCCTGAAGATCCGGCCGATGGTACGCTCGCTGGACCTACCGAGTGAGGCCTCGGGTGTGCTGATGTCTCCTGTGGAGGAGGCAGGCGTCTCCCCTCCGCAAGCAGCCCCCACCTTGGTCATCTCGGGGCCTTCAACCTCACCGGCAGACCGTGCGCCCCCCTCCTCGGCCTGTGCGGCAGCAGCAAGGGACTCTTTCAGGGCCTTGACCTCGGCCCGAAGCTCCTCGGCCTCCAGAAGCGAGCCCCTCCGAAGTGCCTTCTCCTTGGAAAGGGTGTCTCGGAACTTGGATCTCTCCTCTTTCTCTAGGGCAAGGGCCCCATGGGCTTCCGACAGCTTGGCGTCAGCCTCGAGCAACCGAGCCTCGAGCTCCTTCTACTATTGGGCCGCTGCCGCCTCCCGGGCGGAGACATCTTTCTCCTGGACCAATAAGGCTTCCCTGATTCGAGATGTTTGGTCTTTGGCGTCAGCAAGGATCTTTGCCGCTCGGGCTGATGGATCCCGTAGTCTGCCCTCCGTGTCCTCGCAAGCGTGCTCCATCTCGGAGTCCACCATTCTCCAAGCCGCTGTGAGTTGCCCCTTTCCCGGGTTAGCCGATGGTCCTCGCGAAAAGCGCCTACTAGGAACTTGTCCAACTCAGTAGGGAGGCTGGAGACAAGCTTCCCTAGGAGGTCGGTGCAGGGGGAATACCATGGCTCGGCCATGACTAGGGCCCGAGACCCGTCGGGTGGTGCGCAGAGAGGAGCCTCCTCCGGAGCAACTCGGTGCATCACCCGGCGGGTCTCGGGCCCTAGTCGTGGCCGAGCCAGGGTATCCTCCCTTAACCGAGCTCCTGGGGAAGCTTGTCTTCGGCCTCCGTGCCGAGTTGGACCAATTCCTAGTAGACGCGGTTCGGGAGGACCATCGGCTATCCTAGGAATGGGGGCAACTCATAGCGGCTTGGAGAATGGTGGACTCCGAGAGGGAACGCACTCACGAGGACATAGAGGGAAGACTAAGGAATGCGTCGGCTCGGGCGGCAAAGGTCCTTCCTGACGCCAAAGACCAAGCCTCTCAAATCAGGGAAGCCTTATTGGCCTGGGAGAAAGATGTCTCTATCCGGGAGGAGGCAGCGGCCCAATACCAAAAGGAGCTCGAGCCTCGGTCACTAGAGGCCGACGCCAAGCGGTCAGAAGCCCAGGGGGCGTTTCCCTGGAGCAAGACGAGAGCTCCAAGCTCCAAGATGCCCTCGCCGAGGAGAAGGCACTTCGGAGGGGCTCACTTCTGGAGGCCGAGGACCTTCGGGGCAAGGTCAAGGCCCTGAAAGAGTCCCTTGCGCTGCCGCACATGTCGAGGAGGGGCGTGCACGGTACGCCCGTGAGGTGTTGAAGGCCTTTCGCCCGTCCTTCCATACCCTTGAAGGGTAGGGTGTTGTGGTCCTTCTACTTTTGGGGGTCAACGACTTTACCCCGCCAGAGCTCCAAGTCGGCCGCAAGACTGAGGCGCTTCTGGAGCTTGCGTGTAGGTTCCTGAGCTCCCTGAGCCTGGTAGTGTAGGCCCTAGATGGCTTTATCTCCCCAGAGTGTGAGGAGATGCTGACTACCGTGGCGAAGTCCTTCTTCACCAACCTCCTGCAGTTGTGGCCTGACCTCGACTACTCTTTGGCCGTGCATCAATTGGCCATAGTGCCAGCTCTCGAGGCGAGGGTTGCCACGCTCGTCAGCCTACTGGTCGAGACGTTGCCACACGTGGTGGATGATGAAGAGGAGGCCGGGACTGGCGAGTCAGGTGACTCTGTAGTGCTACGAGAGGAAGGGGATCCTCCCTAGGTGAACACTAAGGGTATCGCAGGGGAGTTTTAGGTCTTGTTTATGTAATGCTTGAGGAGCGAGTCGGGACTTTGTCATTTCCTTGCCAATACTTGTAAAGGTACACTTCCCGGGGTTAGGGTCCTTAACCATCTATTGTGAAGGTGATCGTTGGCTCGTGCACCACTTGAGGGGTAGTCTCCAGGGTCGCCTCGCTAGCCATCCTCTCGAGGAGGTCGCGGGGCTTGTACCTGTCCCGTAGGTCCCTCGAGGAGGAGGCCATAGGCTCTGTATGTTCAGTTACGCCCTGTAAGTCCCTCGAGGAGGTGACCGTAGGGCGCGTACTTTCCCTGTATAGTCCCTCGAATAGGTAACTGTTGGTTCAACATGGTGCCGTGTGAGGATCGTCAAGCAACAGGAATCGTGGTTGAGGTGACTTATTGTCGGAGCCACTCCGTAAGTTAAGAGCTCAGCACTCTAGGCTCCCATGCTAACCGAGGGCCGCAGCGGCGGTAGGCACCGTGACCATCCCACGCTCACGCGGCATGAAAAAAGGAGAAGCACCATAAAAGGAGAAAACAAAGATGCAAACAGGGAAAGCAGTGAGCAAACAAAGTTGAGGATGAGCTATTGCTTAGAAATTCTTAACATCACCCGAGGGGGCGGATAATTGTGACCGTTGTTGCCGTGAGGCCGACTCAGGGGTAGAATTTGCGAAGGTGCCGGATGTTCTAGGGGTTGGGGATTGGGACGCCCTCCTGTTTTTCCAGCCATTCTACGCCTTGGCTTGTGACATGGGCAACCCTTAAAGGGCCCTCCCACATTTGAGATAGCTTGTGAAGGCCTCCGCGAGACAGGACGCGGCGAAGAACCATGTCCCCCACCTCCAGGGTACAAGCGCGTATGTTGCGACAGTGGTATAGACGTAGAGCTTGCTGGTATCTGGCCGCACGCTCGCTGGCCTTGTGGCAAGCCTCCTCGAGAAGGTTGAGCATGTCATGGTGTAGCTCCTCCTGTGCTATTTTGTTGGGGCTTGTTCGTCTGCGGTACCAAAGTTCGTACGCCAGTGCATGGCAGTACCTAAGTTGCCTAAAATTGCCGCGTTTCGAAATGTTGGGCTGCCAACTACTGAGAGGGGCCATTTCGAGGAAAACTCATCTCACCCCTGCCAAATTCAAACATTCTGTTAAACTGCCCCGTGAAGTAGACGGTCGGGACCCTCATGTAGGTCATCTGTCCGTGACGCGAGCGCCAACGCGGCAACCTCTTAGGAAAATCAAGTAACTAAGTGGATTGCATGCGTTGACCAATTTCACAAATCCATTCCCCCCTTTCCCCTAGCACCGACGGTGTCAGAATCCACCCTCTAGGCAGGACGATCCCTTTGGACATTTGACTTCTGGCGCCAAGTTGCTGCGCCCAGTCGCTGATCCCGAAATCCAATGGGTCATGTCGTAGCCACCGTTGCGAGGCTCTAGCCCTCCTCCACTGCCAACGAGCCAAGCATCTCAGAGGATTGCAGATCCTACTACCAAGGAAGAAGAAGTTCTGGCCACAAGCGGGTGAGCTACCCTTCTCTTTGCTATTCGCACTAATTATAACTGCTAGCTAGCTACTGAACCTAAAATTGTTTGTTAACCCAACGCTGACAAACATATTTTGTCCATAGTTTTCTGCAAGTGGGATCTCCGCGGACCACCCTTACGAGTTACGGTAGTCCTCTTCAGGTACGACTCTAAGGGCAAGTTGTATGGACACCATTGTATCACGATGGAAGAAGCGCCTGCGCAGATCTGCACTATATCTAGTATGGTTGCTGCTTTGCGTAATCATGATGAATTATGGCCGAAGCAGACTGCAAAGTTCAGATTCATGGATGAACATGGCATCATGGTTCCTCTAACGTGTGATACTCAGCTAATTGGGTTGCTTAAAAGGTATGCTTCGGCTTGCATATTTGAGCTGAATTTTGATGTACTGGATGTGGAAGCTGCTGCAACTGGGAGTCGCCCTTCTATTCTTGGACAGGGTGGTTGCTCGAACCCAATTAGCTCCTGGTAAGCAAAAGTCTTTTGGGGTTCGCATGTTTGTGCTGAATTTTAAATTTTGTTTTATTTACTCTGTAGATATTGGGCAGTTATGCAACAATCATGTTTCTTTGACAGGAAGCGCCGCAAGGTTAGAAACATGACTGCCGGGTCAGTCATTTTGCTACCCGAAGAAACTAAAAACGAGTGGAAAGATGATGCTAGACACGATTCTGGTGCCCATTGTCCCGGCGATGCAGAGTACGTGAACCTAAGAAAATTGGCACCGAGGAAGAGGAAGAAGGCAGGAAATGAAGATGCCAGTGGACGTGAAGGCTTGGCTCCCAAGCTGCGGAAGAAGGCTGCTGGCAATGAAGATGCATAGTAATGTGTTGAACTTGAACCTATATATGTAATTCTGCTGGAGCTCTGTGTGTGGCATGTTGCTGGGCGAAACAATCTACTCACGTTCTCTGGGTAAAATGTACCGTGACTTTTGGTTTGGAAACGCCCGAGTCAGTAGTTGAATTTGAAATTGTGATTGTGCCACTGCTATCTGAAAACATGCAGCACCGGTTCTACGATTACTGAGGGGCAGGAGGTCTCCAAATACGACGAAATGTAAGTGGCACAGAAATAAATTATTTAAGCTGCCACACTCCATGAAGCAGCAACTTATTTCAGATGCTGCACAACCACGTGGCAACATAAACATCAATGGCAACCGATAATGCCCAGACGCTTGAGCCCATCTATCTCACCGCCTCCCTGGTCCTTCATCCCCTGCGTCTGGCGAAGCTCCCGGGTCTCCATTAACCGGGTGTACGTGCTTCCACTTTATAAATTGTGGATGTGCCATTTGCATGTGGCACAATCCACGTAGATTACGTTTAAACAAACCACCAATGTCAGAATACCACCATGATCAGACAAAAGGAAGTGATGCAGGGTTAAGACAGACTAACGTGAGAGCAATTGTTTTCCTCCTAGGACTCCAGGACCACTAGTTCAGTCCGCTAGGTCAACAAGTACTACGATTACACCTTAAAAAGGCACGGAGCTCAAGCTAAATGGAACTAGTTATCACAAATCTCCTTGATCTTCCTAATCTTAGCCTGATGCGCATCTTCCTGCGAGAGCAAGGATCGATTCGTCTGCTCCTTACTTTTAGCATCTTCCTTGCACAGCTTCAATTGTTTCTCTGTATTTTTCCTCATGCACTTGTCAATACTCGTAGCTGTGACCTGCAGGACTTCGGCCTGGTGAAGATCATTTCTTGCTTGACTCAGTTCTTGCTCTGCTCTAGCCTTCAGGGCCAACGCCACGTCCCTCTCCTTCTCAACTTTGCTAACCTTGTCTTGCACCCTCTAGAGATATCGGTTAAGCTTGGTCGTGTCAACTGGGTCCCATAGCTTCATCTCAAGACTGTCATGAAGTGAGGTGACTACAGATTCTTTCAACTCAATAGTCATATCCCATAGTTTGTCCAGCGTTTTCCGCATCGATTTGGGCCACTCTGGGTCTACCCATTTGACAACACCGCAACTTTCACCTTCCATCATTACACGATGTCCTTGAAACCGTAGAAACCTCATGCCTGTGTTTCATCCTTCGAATGCTACAATTTAGCGGGAACATGTCCATGTTTACATAGAAGAGGACTATCTTCATCCACTAAACCGTTATAGTCATCGTCATACATCGTCTGGTTGGCCTAACACATCATACGCGCATGATTAAATGGAGTAGATCTAGCTCAAAAAATACATAACTGGCCACATATGATAGAGATAGAGATGAGACGACTCACATCAAAATCACTGTCCCTGTTGTCACGATTCGTTTCCTCGCCGTCTCCCCTTGAACCCATGGCGAGAGGGGAGGGCGTGGCTGCCGGAGAGCGGATTGGGATGGAGGCGTCGTCAGCTTGCGGCTACGGCAGGATGGGAGTGAAGTGGGGAAAGTGCCTTCGAGGGGAAGGAAGAGAAGTACGGGGAGGAAGAGAAGTAATGGGGACGTGACACTGGGATATGGCCCACTCAACTCGTGAGTCATGACACTCGCAACAGGGAAGCGCCCGGTGTTGCCAGTTTGTCTAGAGCAAGCATGGCCAATCATGCCACAATACAGCCTACTCGCGGATCGCTCTCACGAAGACCATCCTAATCGCCCAAGCGCACCGATCGAACGGTATGTAACACTCGTCAAGCAGAAAAACTGTGTTAGGGCATGCCTTCTAGAAGACTCGGTCTAACGACCACCCATTAGGGGGCTAAGGTTAGGATCCATATGTGGTTTATGAGAGGAACACACATGCAATGACACTGGTGGATCCATGTGTGGTTTGTGAAAAGAACAAACATGCAATCACACTAGGTGGTCCATGTGTGGTTTGTATAGAGGAACAGACATGCAATGACACTAGGTGTGGTTCATGAAAAGAACAGACATGCAATGACATTGGTGGATCCTTATGTGGTTTGTTTAGAAGAACACACATGCAATGACTCTAGCTGTGGTTCATGAAAAGAACATACATGCAATGACACTGGTGGATCCATGTGCAGTTTGTTTAGAAGAACCGACATGCAATGACACTGGGTGTGGTTCATGAAAAGAACACACATGCAATGACACTGGTGGATCCATGTGTGGTTCATAAGAAGAACATACATCTAATGACACTGGTGGATCCTTATGTGGTTTGTTTAGAACAACACACATTCAATGACTCTAGCTGTGGTTCATGAAAAGAACACACATGCAATGGCACTGATGGATCCATGTGTGGTTTGTTTAGAAGAATAGACATGCAATGACACTGGGTGTGTTTCATGAAAAGAACACAAATGCAATGACACTGGAGGATCCATGCGTGGTTCATGAGAAGAACATACATGCAATCACACTAGGTGGATCCATGTGTGGTTTGTGGAAAGACCATACATGCAATGACTCTAACTGTGGTTCATGAAAAGAACACACATGCAATGACACTGGTGGATACATGCGTTGTTCATGAAAAGAACAGACATGCAATGCCACTGGTGGATCCATATGTGGTTTGCGGAAAGCACACACATTTATTGACTCTAGTTGTGCTTTATGAAAAGAACAGACATGCAATGACACTGGGTGGATCCATGTGTGGTTCATGAGAAGAACAGACATGCAATGACACTGGTTGTGGTTCATGAGAAGAACACACATGCAATGACACTGGTGGATCCATGCGTGGTTTGTGAAAAGAACAGACATGCAATCACACTAGGTGGATCCATGTATGGTTTGTTTAGAAGAGCACAAATGGGATGACTCTATCTGTGGTTCATGAAAAGAACACACATGCAATGAAACTGGTGGATCCATGTGTGGTTCATGAAAAGAAGAGACATGCAATGACACAGGTGGATCCATGTGTCGTTTGTGAATAGAATAGACAAGCAATCACACTAGGTGGATCCATGTGTGGTTTGTGGAAAGAACAGACATGCAATGACTCCAGCTGTGGTTCAGGAAAAGAACACACATGCAATGACTAGCTATGGTTTAGGAAAAGACCACACATGCAATGACACCGATGGATCCATGTGTGGTTTCTGAAAAGAACAGACATTCAATCACACTAGGTGGATCCATGTGTGGTTTGTTTAGAGGAACATACATGGAATGACACTGGGTGTGGTTGGTGAACAAAACAGACATGCAATCACACTAGGTGGATCCATGTGTGGTTTTTTAGAGGAACAGACATGCAATGACATTGTGTGTGCTTCATGAAAAGAACATACATGCAATGACACTAGTGGATCAATGGGTGGTTCATGAGAAGAACACACATGCAATGACACTGGGTGAGGTTCATGAGAAGAACACACATGCAATGACACTGTTGGATCCATGTGTGGTTTGTTTAGAAGAACAGACATGCAATGACACTGGGTGTGGTTCATGAAAAGAATAGACATGCAATGACACTGGTGGATCCATATGTGGTTTGCGGAAAGCACATACATGCAATGATTCTAGCTGTGGTTCATGAAACGAACAGACATGCAATGACACTGGGTGGATCCATGTGTGGTTCATGAGAAGAACACACATCCAATGACACTGGTGGATCCATGTGTGGTTTGTGAAAAGCACTGCTAGAAAACAACTAATCCGTGGCGCACTAGGGGTGCACCACGAGGCGCGCGCTACGGGTAAAAGTTAACCGTGGCGCACTAGGTGGTGTGCGACGAGTATGAAAAGTTAGCTGTGGCGCACTAGGCGCTATGCGCCACGAAAAGTTAGCCATGGCTCACTAGGTGCTGTGCGCCATGGGTACGATTTCAAATTTAAAAAAAAGCCGGATTTGATCTATATCTAGATCGAGCCGCCGGCGGCCGTCGTCGTCGGTGTTGTAGCCTCGTCGAAGGAGGTCGCTGCTGGAGGTGGTTAGAGGTCGCGTCCGGAGGTGCACCGGGCAGGGCGCCGTCGGAGGATGGTCGGGGAGGGTGTAGCCGGAGGTGGTCGGAGGAGGGCGCCGTTGGAGGATGGTCAGAGGGTGCAGCCATAGGTTGTCAGAGGAGGGCGCCGTCGAAGGTGGGTGCAGCCGGAGAGAGGAGAAGGAGAAGTGAGGAGAAGAAGAAGGTAGGAGAGGTGGAGGAGAAGGACAAGGTGGAGAAGGGAGGAGAAGTGGAGAAGGAGAAGTGGAAGTGGAGGAGATAAGGGGTCGGTGGGGAAGATATATATCGAGGGTTAGGTGGTCGGGTGGTGATTCGAATTTCGAATCCCGCCCAACTTACTCGTGCCGCACTATGGGTGGTGCGCCACGGGTAACTGGCCTCTATTTTTTTTGCAGGTAAAAATGATCTTTTGACCATAACTTTTTACTCTTTTTGAATTTTTAAAATCTAAAAATCACTAAACAACCAAAGGGAAGGAAGATGGGAGTGAAGTGGGGAAAGTGGCTTCGAGGGGAAGGAAGAGAAGTACGGGGAGGACGAGAAGTAATGGGGACGTGACATTGGGATATGGCCCACTCAACTCGTGAGTCATGACACTCGCAACAGGGGAGCGCCCGATGTTACCAGTTTGTCTAGAGCAAGCATGGCCAATCATGCCACAGTACAGCCTACTCGAGGATCGCTCTCACGAAGACCATCCCAATCGCCCAAGCGCACCGATGGAACGGTATGTAAGAATCGTCAAGCAGAAAAACTGTGTTAGGGCGTGCCTTCTAGAAGACTCGGTCTAACAACCACCCATTGCGGGGGCTAAGGTTACGGCTCTCCTAATGTTAGGATCCATATGTGGTTTATGAGCGGAACACACATGCAATGACACTGGTGGATCCATGTGTGGTTTGTGAAAATAACAGACATGCAATCACACTAGGTGGTCCATGTGTGGTTTGTTTAGAGGAACATACATGCCATGACACCGGGTGTGGTTCATGAAAGAACAGACATGCAATGACACTGGTAGATCCTTATGTGGTTTGTTTAGAAGAACACACATGCAATGACTCTAGTTGTGGTTCATGAAAAGAACACACATTCAATGACTCTAGTTGTGGTTCATGAAAATAACACACATGCAATGACACTGGTGGATCCATGTGTGGTTTGCGGAAAGCACATACCTGCAATGACTCTAGATGTGGTTCATAAAAAGAACAGACATGCAATGACACTGGGTGGATCCATGTGTGGTTCATGAGAAGAACACACATCCAATGACACTGGTGGATCCTTATGTGGTTTGTGAGAAGAACATACATGCAATGACACTGGTTGTGGTTCATGAGAACAACACACATGCAATGACGCTGGTGGATCCATGTGTGGTTTGTGAAAATAATAGACATGCAATCACACTAGGTGGATCCATGTGTGGTTTGTTTAGAAGAACACACATGTGACTCTAGCTATGGTTCATGAAAAGAACACACATGCAATGAAACTGGTGGATCCATGTGTGGTTCATAAGAATAACAGACATGCAATGACATTGGTGGATCCATGTGTGGTTTGTGAAAAGAACAGACATGTAATCACACTAGGTGGATCCAGGAAAAGAACACACATGCAATGACTCTAGCTGTGGTTCAGGAAAAGAACAGACATGTGTGGTTCACGAAAAGAACACACATGAAATGAAACTGGTTGTCGTTCATGAGAAGAACACACATGCAATGACGCTGGTGGATCCATGTGTGGTTTGTGAAAATAATAGACATTTGATCACACTAGGTGGATCCTTGTGTGGTTTGTTTAGAAGAACACACATGTGACTCTAGCTGTGGTTCATGAAAAGAACACACATGCAATGAAACTAGTGGATCCATGTATGGTTCATGAGAATAACAGACATGCAATGACACTGGTGGATCCATGTGTGGTTTGTGAAAAGAACAGACACGTAATCACACTAGGTGGATCTAGGAAAAGAACACACATGCAATGACACTACTGGATCCATGTGTGGTTTGTGAAAAGAACATACATGCAATCACACTAGGTGGATCCATGTGTGGTTTGTTTAGAGGAACAGACATGCAATGACACTGGGTGTGGTTTGTGAACAGAACAGGCATGCAATCACACTTGGTGGATCCATGTGTGGTTTGTTTAGAGGAACCGACATACAATGACACTGGGTGTGGTTCATGAAAAGAGCATACATGCAATGACACTGTTGGATCCATGTGTGGTTCATGAGAAGAACACACGTGCAATGACTCTAGTTGTGGTTCACGAAAAGAACACACATGCAATGACACTGTTGGATCCATGTGTGGTTTGTGCAAATAATAGACATGCAATGACACTGGGTGTGGTTCATGAAAAGAACAGACATGCAATGACACTGGTGGATCCTTATGTGGTTTATTTAGAACCACACACAAGCAATGAATCTAGATGTGGTTCATGAAAAGAACACACATGCAATGACACTGGTGGATCCATGTGTGGTTTGTTTAGAAGAACATACATGCAATGACATTGGGTGTGGTTCATGAAAAGAACACACATGTAATGACATTGGTGGATCCATGTGTGGTTCATGAGAAGAACAAACTTGCAATAACACTAGGTGGATCCATGTGTGGTTTGTGGAAAGAACAGACATGCAATGACTCTAGCTGTGGTTCGTGAAAAGAACACACATCCAATGACACTGGTGGATCCATGTGTGGTTAATGAAAAGAACACACATGCAATGACACTGCTGGATCCATATGTGGTTTGCGGAAAGCATAGACATGCAATGACTCTAGCTATGCTTCATGAAAAGAACAAACATGCAATGACACTGGGTGGATCCATGTGTGGTTCATGAGAAGAACACACATCCAATGACACAGCTGGATCCTTATGTGGTTTGTTAGAAGAACAGACATGCAATGACACTGGTTGTGGTTCATAAGAAGAACACACATGCAATGACACTGGTGGATCCATGTGTGGTTTGTGAAAAGAACAGACATGCAATCACACTAGGTGGATCCATGTGTCGTTTGTTTAGAAGAACACACATGGAATGACTCTATCTGTATTTCATGAAAAGTCATGAAAAGAACACACATGCAATGAAACTGGTGGATCGATGTGTGGTTCATGAAAAGAACAGACATGCAATGACGCTGGTGGATCCATGTGTGGTTTGTGAAAAGAACAGACATGCAATCACACTAGGTGGATCCATCTGTGGTTTGTGGAAAGAACAGACATGCAATGACTCTAGCTGTGGTTCAGGAAAAGAAGACACATGCAATGATACTTGTTGTAGTTTAGGAAAAGAACACACATGCAATGACACAGGTGCATCCATGTGTGTTTGTGAAAAGAATAGACATGCAATCACACTAGGTGGATCCATGTGTGGTTTGTTTAGAGGAACAGACATGCAATGACACTGGGTGTGGTTTATGAACAGAACAGGCATGCAATCACACTTGGTGGATCCATGTGTGGTTTGTTTAGAGGAACAGACATGCAATGACACTGGGTGTGGTTCATGAAAATAACATACATGCAGTGACACTATTGGATCCATGTGTGCTTAATGAGAAGAATACACATGCATTGACTCTAGTTGTGGTTCATGAAAAGAACACACATGCAATGACACTATTGGATCCATGTGTCGTTTGTGAAAATAACAGACATGCAATGACACTGGGTGTGGTTCATGAAAAGAACAGACATGCAATGACACTGGTGGTTCCTTATGAGGTTTGTTTAGAACCAAACACATGAGATGATTCTAGCTGTGGTTCATGAAAAGAACACACATGCAATGACACTGGTGGATCCATTTGTGGTTTGTTTAGAAGAACAGACATGCAATGACACTTGGCGTGGTTCATGAAAAGAACACACATGCAATGACACTGGTGGATCCATGTGTGGTTCATGAGAAGAACAGACATGCAATCACACTAGGTGGATCCATGTTTGGTTTGTGGAAAGAACAGACATGCAGTGACACTGGTGGATCCATGTGTGGTTCATGCAAAGAACAAACATGCAGTGACACTGGTGCATTCCTATGTGGTTTGCGGAAAGCACAGACATGCAATGACTCTAGATGTGGTTCATGAAAATAATAGACATGCAATGAAACTGGGTGGATCCATGCGTTGTTCATGAGAAGAACACACATCCAATGACACTAGTGGATCCTTATGTGGATTGTGAGAAGAATAGACATGCCATGATACTGGTTGTGGTTCATGATAAGAACACACATGCAATGACACTGGTGTATCCATGTGTGGTTTGTGAAAAGAACAGACATGCAATCACAGTAGGTGGATCCATGTGTGGTTTATTTAGAAGAACACACACCCAATGACTCTAGTTGTGGTTCAGGAAATGAACACACATGCAATGGCACTGGTGCATCCATGTGTGGTTTGTGAAAAGAACAGCCATGCAATCACACTAGGTGGATCCATGTTTGGTTTGTTTAGAGGAACACACATGCAATGACACTAGGTGTGGTTTGTGAACAGAACACACATGCAATCACACTAGGTGGATCCATGTGTGGTTTGTTTAGAGGAACAGACATGCAATGACACTGGGTGTGGTTCATGAAAAGAACATACATGCAATGACACTGGTGGATCCATGTGTGGTTCATGATAAGAACACACATGCATTGACTCTAGATGTGGTTCATGAAAAGAACACACATGCAATGACACTGTTGGATCCATGTGTCGTTTGTGAATGTAACAGACATGCAATGACAATGGGTGTGGTTCATGAAAAGAACAGACATGCATAAACACTCGTGGATCCTTATGTGGTTTGTTTAGAACCACACACAAGCGATGACTCTAGCTGTGGTTCATGCAAAGAACACACATGCAATGATACTGGGTGGATCCATGTGTTGTTTGTTTAGAAGAACAAACATGCAATGACACTTGGCGTGGTTCATGAAAAGAACACACATGCAATGACATTGGTTTATCCATATGTGGTTCATGAGAAGAACGGACATGTAATCACACTAGGTGGATCCATGTGTGGTTTGTGGAAAGAACAGACATGCAATGACACTGGTGGATCCATGTGTAGTTCATGAAAAGAATAGACATGCAATGACACTGGTGGATTCATATGTGGTTTCCGGAGAGCACAGACATGCAATGGATCTAGATGTGGTTCATGAAAAGAACAGACATGCAATGACACTGGGTGGATCCATGTGTGGTTTATGAGAAGAATACACATCCAATGACACTGGTGGTTCCTTACGTGGTTTGTGAGAAGAACAGACATGCAATGACACTGGTTATGGTTCATGAGAAGAACACACATGCAATGACACAGGTGGATCCATGTGTGGTTTGTGAAAAGAATAGACATGCAATCACACTAGGTGGATCCATGTTTGGTTTGTTTAGAGGAACAGACATGCAATGACACTAGGTGTGGTTTGTGAACAGAACAGACATGCAATCACACTAGGTGGATCCATTTGTGGTTTGTTTAGAGGAACAGACATGCAATGACACTGGGTGTGGTTCATGAAAAGAAGATACATGCAATGACATTGGTGGATCCATGCGTGGTTCATGAGAAGAACACACATGCAATGACTCTAGATGTGGTTCATGAAAAGAACACACATGCAATGACATTGTTGGATGAATGTGTGGTTTGTGAAAATAACAAACATGCAATGACCCTGGGTGTGGTTCATGAAAAGAATAGACATGCAATGACACTGGTTGTGGTTCATGACAAGAACAGACATGCAGTGACTCTAGCTGTGGTTCATGAAAAGAATACACATGCAGTGACACTAGTGGATCCATGTGTGGTTTGTTTAGAAGAACAGACATGCAATGACACAGGGTGTGGTTAATGAAAAGAACACACATGCAATGACACTAGTGGATCCATGTGTGGTTCATGAGAAGAACATACATGCAATCACACTAGGTGGATCCATGTGTGCTTTGTGGAAAGAACAAACATGCAATCACTCTAGGTGTGGTTCATGAAAAGAACACTCATGCAATGACACTGGTGGATCCATGTGTGGTTCATGAAAAGAACAGACATGCAATGACACTGGTGGATCCATATGTGGTTTGTGTAAAGCATAGACATGCAATGAATCTAGCTGTGGTTCATTAAAAGAATAGACATGCAATGACACTGGGTGGATCCATGTGTGGTTCATGAGAAGAACACACATCCAATGACACTGGTGGATCCATGTGTGGTTCATGCAAAGAACAAACATGCAGTGACCCTGGTACATTCATATGTAGTTTGCGGAAAGCACAGACATGCAATGACTCTAGATGTGGTTCATGAAAATAATAGACATGCAATGAAACTGGGTGGATCCATGCGTTGTTCATGAGAAGAACACACATCCAATGCCACTAGTGGATCCTTATGTGGATTGTGAGAAGAATAGACATGCCATGATACTGGTTGTGGTTCATGAGAAGAACACACATGCAATGACACTCGTGGATCCTTGTGTGGTTTGTGAAAAGAACAGACATGCAATCACACTAGGTGGATCCATGTGTGGTTTATTTAGAAGAAAACACATCCAATGACTCTAGTTGTGGTTCAGGAAATGAACACACACGCAATGGCACTGGTGCATCCATGTGTGGTTTGTGAAAAGAACAGACATGCAATCACACTAGGTGGATCCATGTTTGGTTTGTTTAGAGAAACACACATGCAATGACACTAGGTGTGGTTTGTGAACAGAACACACATGCAATCACACAAGGTGGATCCATGTGTGGTTTGTTTAGAGGAACAGATATGCAATGACACTGGGTGTGGTTCATGAAAAGAACATACATGCAATGACACTGGTGGATCCATGTGTGGTTCATGATAAGAACACACATGCATTGACTCTAGATGTGGTTCATCAAAAGAACACACATGCAATGACACTGTTGGATCCATGTGTCGTTTGTGAATGTAACAGACATGCAATGACAATGGGTGTGGTTCATGAAAAGAACAGACATGCATAAACACTCGTGGATCCTTATGTGGTTTGTTTAGAACCACACACATGCGATGACTCTAGCTGTGGTTCATGCAAAGAACACACATGCAATGATACTGGGTGGATCCATGTGTTGTTTGTTTAGAAGAACAAACATGCAATGACACTTGGCGTGGTTCATGAAAAGAACACACATGCAATGACATTGGTGGATCCATATGTGGTTCATGAGAAGAACGGACATGTAATCACAATAGGTGGATCCATGTGTGGTTTGTGGAAAGAACAGACATGCAATGACACTGGTGGATCCATGTGTAGTTCATGAAAAGAATAGACATGCAATGACACTGGTGGATTCATATGTGGTTTCCGGAGAGCACAGACATGCAATCGATCTAGATGTGGTTCATGAAAAGAACAAACATGCAATGACACTGGGTGGATCCATGTATGGTTTATGAGAAGAACACACATCCAATGACACCGGTGGTTCCTTACGTGGTTTGTGAGACGAACAAACATGCAATGACACTGGTTATGGTTCATGAGAAGAACACACAAGCAATGACACAGGTGGATCCATGTGTGGTTTGTGAAAAGAATAGACATGCAATCACACTAGGTGGATCCAACTGTGGTTTGTTTTGAAGAACACACATGAATGACTCTAGCTATGGTTCATGAAAAGAACACACATGCAATGAAACTGGTGGATCCATGTGTGGTTCATGAAAAGAACAAACATGCAATGACACTGCTGGATCCATGTGTGTTTTGTCAAAAGAACAGACATGTAATCACACTAGGTGGATCCATGTGTGGTTTGTGGAAAGAACACACATGCAATGACTCTATCTGTGGTTCAGGAAAAGAGCACACATGCAATGACTCTAGTTGTGGTTCAGGAAATGAACACACATGCAATGACACAGGTGCATCCATGTGTGGTTTGTGAAAAGAACAGACATGCAATCACACTAGGTGGATCCATGTTTGGTTTGTTTAGAGGAACAGACATGCAATGACACTAGGTGTGGTTTGTGAACAGAACAGACATGCGATCACACTAGGTGGATCCATTTGTGGTTTGTTTAGAGGAACAGACATGCAATGACACTGGGTGTGGTTCATGAAAAGAACATACATGCAATGACACTGGTGGATCCATGCGTGGTTCATGAGAAGAACACACATGCAATGACTCTAGATGTGGTTCATGAAAAGAACACACATGCAATGACATTGTTGGATGAATGTGTGGTTTGTGAAAATAACAAACATGCAATGACCCTGGGTGTGGTTCATGAAAAGAATAGACATGCAATGACACTGGTTGTGGTTCATGAAAAGAACAGACATGCAGTGACTCTAGCTGTGGTTCATGAAAAGAATACACATGCAATGACACTAGTGGATCCATGTGTGGTTTGTTTAGAAGAACAGACATGCAATGACACAGGGTGTGGTTAATGAAAAGAACACACATGCAATGACACTAGTGGATCCATGTGTGGTTCATGAGAAGAACATACATGCAATCACACTAGGTGGATCCATGTGTGCTTTGTGGAAAGAACAAACATGCAATCACTCTAGGTGTGGTTCATGAAAAGAACACTCATGCAATGACACTGGTGGATCCATGTGTGGTTCATGAAAAGAACAGACATGCAATGACACTGGTGGATCCATATGTGGTTTGCGTAAAGCACAGACATGCAATGAATCTAGCTGTGCTTCATTAAAAGAATAGACATGCAATGACACTGGGTGGATCCATGTGTGGTTCATGAGAAGAACACACATCCAATGACACTGGTGGATCCATGTGTGGTTCATGCAAAGAACAAACATGCAGTGACCCTGGTACATTCATATGTAGTTTGCGGAAAGCACAGACATGCAATGACTCTAGATGTGGTTCATGAAAATAATAGACATGCAATGAAACTGGGTGGATCCATGCGTTGTTCATGAGAAGAACACACATCCAATGACACTAGTGGATCCTTATGTGGATTGTGAGAAGAATAGACATGCCATGATACTGGTTGTGGTTCATGAGAAGAACACACATGCAATGACACTCGTGGATCCTTGTGTGGTTTGTGAAAAGAACAGACATGCAATCACAGTAGGTGGATCCATGTGTGGTTTATTTAGAAGAAAACACATCCAATGACTCTAGTTGTGGTTCAGGAAATGAACACACACGCAATGGCACTGGTGCATCCATGTGTGGTTTGTGAAAAGAACAGACATGCAATCACACTAGGTGGATCCATGTTTGGTTTGTTTAGAGGAACACACATGCAATGACACTAGGTGTGGTTTGTGAACAGAACACACATGCAATCACACTAGGTGGATCCATGTGTGGTTTGTTTAGAGGAACAGATATGCAATGACACTGGGTGTGGTTCATGAAAAGAACATACATGCAATGACACTGGTGGATCCATGTGTGGTTCATGATAAGAACACACATGCATTGACTCTAGATGTGGTTCATGAAAAGAACACACATGCAATGACACTGTTGGATCCATGTGTCGTTTGTGAATGTAACAGACATGCAATGACAATGGGTGTGGTTCATGAAAAGAACAGACATGCATAAACACTCGTGGATCCTTATGTGGTTTGTTTAGAACCACACACATGCGATGACTCTAGCTGTGGTTCATGCAAAGAACACACATGCAATGATACTGGGTGGATCCATGTGTTGTTTGTTTAGAAGAACAAACATGCAATGACACTTGGCGTGGTTCATGAAAAGAACACACATGCAATGACATTGGTGGATCCATATGTGGTTCATGAGAAGAACGGACATGTAATCACACTAGGTGGATCCATGTGTGGTTTGTGGAAAGAACAGACATGCAATGACACTGGTGGATCCATGTGTAGTTCATGAAAAGAATAGACATGCAATGACACTGGTGGATTCATATGTGGTTTCCGGAGAGCACAGACATGCAATCGATCTAGATGTGGTTCATGAAAAGAACAGACATGCAATGACACTGGGTGGATCCATGTGTGGTTTATGAGAAGAACACACATCCAATGACACTGGTGGTTCCTTACGTGGTTTGTGAGAAGAACAGACATGCAATGACACTGGTTATGGTTCATGAGAAGAACACACATGCAATGACACAGGTGGATCCATGTGTGGTTTGTGAAAAGAATAGACATGCAATCACACTAGATGGATCCAACTGTGGTTTGTTTTGAAGAATACACATGAATGACTCTAGCTATGGTTCATGAAAAGAACACACATGCAATGAAACTGGTGGATCCATGTGTGGTTCATGAAAAGAACAAACATGCAATGACACTGCTGGATCCATGTGTGTTTTGTCAAAAGAACAGACATGTAATCACACTAGGTGGATCCATGTGTGGTTTGTGGAAAGAACACACATGCAATGACTCTATCTGTGGTTCAGGAAAAGAGCACACATGCAATGACTCTAGTTGTGGTTCAGGAAATGAACACACATGCAATGACACAGGTGCATCCATGTGTGGTTTGTGAAAAGAACAGACATGCAATCACACTAGGTGGATCCATGTTTGGTTTGTTTAGAGGAACAGACATGCAATGACACTAGGTGTGGTTTGTGAACAGAACAGACATGCAATCACACTAGGTGGATCCATTTGTGGTTTGTTTAGAGGAACAGACATGCAATGACACTGGGTGTGGTTTATGAAAAGAATAGACATGCAGTGACTCTAGCTGTGGTTCATGAAAAGAATACACATGCAATGACACTAGTAGATCCATGTGTGGTTTGTTTAGAAGAACAGACATGCAATGACACAGGGTGTGGTTAATGAAAAGAACACACATGCAATGACACTAGTGGATCCATGTGTGGTTCATGAGAAGAACATACATGCAATCACACTAGGTGGATCCATGTGTGCTTTGTGGAAAGAACAGACATGCAATCACTCTAGGTGTGGTTCATGAAAAGAACACACATGCAATGACACTGGTGGATCCATGTGTGGTTCATGAAAATAACAGACATGCAATGACACTGGTGGATCCATATGTGGTTTGCGGAAAGCACAGACATGCAATGACTAGCTGTGGTTCATTAAAAGAATAGACTTGCAATGACACTGGGTGGATCCATGTGTGGTTCATGAGAAGAACACACATCCAATGACACTGGTGGATCCTTATGTGTATCATGAGAAGAACATACATGCAATGTGTAACACCCTCGAATTGGCCCTATGCAGATTTCAGTGATTCCAGCCAAACCCGCATAGAAACGATTCAAAGATGCCCACCAGGCACTTGCGTGCGGTTGGAAAACAAAGTAATATCATTACACAATAGTCCATGATGGAACCCACAAGACATATA